>LPNX010351784.1:3295-62405 GCA_001517045.1 Pseudotsuga menziesii | reverse complement strand
GAAGAGTTACCCGATAATTACTTGTTTACCATCTCGTCCGATGACCCGTGGTACGGCGATATCTTGTTATACCTGCGCACGCAGAAGTTTCAACCCACATTTACTCGAAACAGACATCGTCGTATCCGTCACCATGCATCTCGCTACCTTCTCATTGGAGATGTCCTATTCTGGATCTTGCACGAAATGTCAACATGAAAAATATCCCAATCCTCCAATTCAACTCTTGTAATCCCACTAGTCCCTGCTGTCCTGGAAATGCGGGAAGGAGCTTCCCTTGTGCTTTTTCCTGCTTTGGCTCTACTCCTAGAATATTTTCTGCACAGTTTAGTGATCTCCTCAAAAGATTTGTGAGATACATCACCTGATGCCATCAGGTTGAGGATTTCCACATATTCCTCCATAATCCCTTTCAGAAAAAGAGTTCTAACTGCATCCTCTTGTAAGGTATTATACTTGGATTTCTGCAGTACAAAGCAGAAACGTTCTAGGAAATCCTCAAGACTTTCTTCTTCATGCTGTTGCATTTTGAAGATGTCATTTTGAGAATCTCTAGGTCCACAGTAATCTCGGTATTTTCTGAGGAAAGCACTCTTCATTTCTTCCCAAGTTCGGATGGTGGGCTCCCCTAGACTCATAAACCACCTAAGTGCAGCATCTTTAAGGGTGGCTGGAAATAGTTTTAACTTCTGTGCATCCTGTAGATAATTGTAACTCCTGCACAAGATGTCAAACTCAAAGAGAAAAGTATCCAGATCTTCAGTACTTTTCCCATAGAAGGTAGGTAATGAAGATGCTGGGATATTTTTCATGTTGACATTTCGTGCAAGATCCAGAATAGGAAAGCCAAAAGTTGTTTCAGTTTGTCCCTCATGTTCTCCCTCTCCTTCCATCTGGTGTCTGGTTTCCTGATCACTCATAACAAGAGGGTTCCTGAACCAATTGACACCTAACCTGTCTCTTCTTGGGGATGGAATGAAGTCCCAATGGTCTGGCCTAGGCCAAGATTCAAGATTGAAAGGTAGATCTGTGGTAGATTCTACTTGAGAAACTACCAAATTGTGAGCATGTCTGAAAAGAGAATTCATTCCCTCTATGTTCACTGTGTCAACCAAGTTGGAATCTTCCTTTGGGGGAGAAGGTTGTTGGGTCTGTGGGGTCTCTACTGAATGTAACTGTTCATTGAGTATACCCTCAGTTCTTGTTGGGCTGTTCCTTAATTCCACTGAAGTTTGTGTGTTATTGTTTTCAATTTCGTTGCTGGTGTTCCTATCCCTAGGGTTAGTGAGGGGGGGGGTTTCTATCTCCAACAAGATCGGAATGAACCTTAATGAATCTTCCCCTACTATCTCTGGGTCTCATCAAAACAATTACTGAAAATAACAAGACTTTTAATCAAAATAAATCAAAATACATGTGCCACAAATGGGTTTGAAAGAACCTGTTATGAAATGCGCAAGTTTGCCTTACTGACCCTTCTCCTCCAATCTACAACAACTAGTCACACCTAAAAACTGCTGTGAAATTAGATTGCTGAAATTAAACACACCCAAACTTGCAAAAGGACAAACACACTTGCATGAAATTAAACTGCGGAAAGTAAACACTCTTTATAGGAAAGGTAAACACACTTTTTGCAATAAAATAAATCAAAACATGCGAAGAAAAACAACCACACTTACCAGAAGGAAACAACAAGAATTCGGGGAAACCCACTAAAGTGGATGCAGCAAGCTGTTACACCATGGGAATCCCATCGTGAATTCATCTTTGCGTCTTAATGTTTCCCCTCCACCTTGTTGTGTACTATAACAAGATCCTATCTACCTGAACTTCTCAGTCTAAAAAATAGAAATGAGCAAAATACCAGCTTACCTTGGAGCAACTCCCCGGCAACGGCGCCAAAATGTTGGTCAAAATTAATGTTACTTAATTAACCTCAATTTAATTATCAACCGGACAATCGTAAACTTTGAGCTGCTACACTATATGTGCAGGAAAGATAGTTTTAATGCTCGTGTTGACAGAAATGCTTGTCTACTTCAAACAAAGCAATCAAATGGATGAAACTACTTCTATCCTAGATGATCTATACTAAGGACTCATGGATCTATTCTAAAACAAAAGGAAATCAATTTACTGACTACCAAACTTAGCATAGCATACAGCAATACACAGGCTACAATAATTCTTTAAAACAACCCTAATCTTTCAGAGAAATCCTACCTACAGAAATGCTTCAAAAGAACAACCTGCTAATAAATTAAAAAAACCCTTGAACTACAGCAATCCCTTAAAACACTCAATAGTCCACAGTCAGCTACAGTGCTGATAACCTATTCTACAAATGAAAGAGTTTAATAAATTCCAGAATTAATATGATCTATTGACCTAAAAACTCCACCATTAATCCTACGAGATCTAATTCTTAACTCCACACTAATACTTCTAGAATTATTGCCATAGTAACACCTATGACCTCTTTTCAACACACAGCCTATTATAACAAAGCTTGGCTGGTTATCGTTATTTAAATATACTCTGTTTTATTTTATGCACACTAATGCACACAGGAAAATGCCAAGGCCATTCAAACAATACTCATTAATCAGTATTAGGGCTATGTGTGAAATATTCACCGGTTCTGGTTTACATATGCACACTGTGGAGCTGATGTTGATTCAAGGAAGCAACATTAACAAAACCTATTTAATCAATGTCAAACAACACAATTTCTTCCTATTTAATCACTTATTTAAAGAACTATTTAACAAATCCCTACACGCTCTATAGACTACAATCTTCAAACCCTCTAAAATATTACAAATGCTGTTCAATTTCAACAAGATATCCTACAGCTCTGTAAGCTCAAAAGTAAAAGACGGGGCTGTTCATCAATTATTCTCACGCTGCAGCAAGAGGATTCTTCAACAGCTAGAGTCAAGTTCATTATTCGATTTGTCAATACTACACTTCACACTGGAAATCAAAGAGAATATTTAAACCCACACCATTCCTTAATTTATTTTACAATCTTGTGAACAAGAAGAGGATAAACCAATCCTGTAGCTATCACTATATCGCTAGATGCTGGAAGTTAAGACAATATGAATTTTAGTCTACTTGTAATCCTTCACAAGGTAACACTTGAAGCAAAACCATCACACGATTTATGAATACCATCACCCTAAATAGTAATTATAGCCATTTATACACAATCCACACTGAAAACCAGAAAGGGGCGTTAAATACAAACTGTTCCTGAATTTATTCAGCAAGCTAAATCAATTGCAAACGACTAAGAATATACAGACATGCATATGAGTAAAACCATCAGCATTCTATAGAACAATATCAAAGGAAGAAAAACATTAACCTGCTATTGTAAAATACACAATGTGAAATACCAAGGGTTGGTGTTGAAGGGGGCCCTCCCTCAATGCCTTCCAGTTCTAAGTCAAAACCTTAAAGGAGATAAACGCTGGTTGTATTAATGAAATGGAGTATTACAATCTTCTCTGAGCATCCTCCTCTTAGGGTTTCAAGAAGCCCTTTTATACTAAAGATACAGACTAGAATCAATCGTGAGACAGAGATTGATCCTCAAACAACTCTACAGTTAACTCGGCACACCTGAGCCAAATATGGGAGCTCGAATCCCTTAAAATATATACAATACTAAAGCAAGAAAGCAACATCTCCTCAATCAAAGATCATCCCCAAAACAACACCTGGAAAGTCTGCGTAGGCATTCTGGAAGGCGATGAAAGCTCAGGAGACGCCCAAAATGTGGATCGAAGCCGCCAAATCTGCTGGTGCAGCTAGCGTGAACCTGCCCTGGAGCACCAAAACCCCTGCACAAAAGAGACAACGACCCATCAGTTGATCGGATATTTATATGGAGATTTAAAAACCAAATTTATGCATAAAACAATGTAAAATAACCAAAAATCACTTACCAAGCCTTTGTCCACGTTGGTCTCCACAAAAACATAACCATACACAAATAAACATTAATAAAACTAATTTATCATGTGGTTTTATAAGTTTTATGCTAGAAAATAATGTATTGGACAGCCAATAATAGGAGACCAACAGGACTCACTCTCCCCAACTGACAAACCATTAGGTGAAAATCCAACACCTAGATCAAACCTTTTACGGTGGCAAAATACCGAAAGGAAGCGGGAACTTCTGAAAAGTGACCTCGGGGCACCGATCTATGTCACACCCTAACAGGTGCATTATGAACAATAGCCCCAGAGACTCCATTTCAGCCCACATATTCCTTGCGGGTAGCAGTGAAGGTTTAGGTTTGGACATACTCCAAGTACTCTCGGGTATATCTAGAGTCCCCCCTTCGCCTAATTTTAATCAACTCACACTTCATTTTTAACTTAAAACGTACCAAGAGGCAATCACAAAACACTCACTCCAAGCACATGCAAGTACATTGTTTCTATTTTTGATTCCATTCTAAGGCACTGGTTATTTTATTGTTATATATATATTGTGTCTCAGCATTGTGCTTTTGTGTGTTCATCTTTTATATCTTGCCATCTTTGATTATCTATAATTAAATTCCAAACTCCTAAGTAACTCAGTCAGTTTCAACATCACAACCCTAAGTAATCATCCTTAGTAACTTAATAGGGTCTACCCCCCTTGGCTTCGTTAGGAGTTGAGCCCAAACGAAGGAGTCAAGAACAAGGTGACAGCCTTGACTCGAGACTTTCCTCCAAGGACACACCGATTGGATTGAATATTTCTACCACATGACCTAGGTGTGTGAAAGGTGGAAACACCACCCAGCCCGCTAAAACCAACCACTACACCCACACCCACATCGCCCCACCCAAAAAGGGCCAGGGGAAAAAAACATGAAAGCAACAACTGAACCTCGATAGATCCTACCTTGCACCATTTTTTAGGAATAGGGCCATGCAACTAAAAACTACCCTGAGATTCCCATGATTCTTGCACATTTGGATGCCATGGATACAACAAAAAACATCCCCGTGGTTGAACTCCCAAGGGGGCCAATAGTGAGAGATAAGTCATTGAGAAGAAACCATGCTTGCACCCTTTAAGGATTGTATGGACACTATTCTCACCACTTCCAGGACTTGTCCTAGTTTCAAACGTCCCTAGCCAACCTTTGACAACATGTGCTTGAATTTGAGATCACTCTGATCGAAGAAGTATATCCCCCACATCCTTCTTCAGACACCATGTCCATTTACACGATGTCTAGTTCCACAGACCCTCTTATCTCCCTGATCATCGATAGTCCATTAGATCTTTCTCACCATTTATTTTGGAATGATGAGGAGATACTTGAAGCCTTAACCACACCAGAATACCCTTGGGATGACATGCACCACCACTTGTTCTTCTTCCCAGAATGGCTTGTGCCGCAGTATGACCAGTTTTCCTTTGAAACAAAAGATTTCATTCATGGGAAAGTCGACTGGTTCAAAAATTCCATCCTAGCACCAGATTCCTTTAAAGAAGGGAACATGTCCAACATCTTGCTAACCATTAAAATCAACATCTCAACCAATCCTGAGATGGTTGAGGAAATCATGCTGGGGGCATCCTACTCCTCGAAAGAAGTCGCTTTCTACAAAGCAATCTTCCAAGAATTCTGTGATATCTTTTCCTGGTCCAACATTGAAATTCCTGGGTTGGATCCATCCATTATGGAACACCACATTGACAGGTGGCTCAATGTGGTCCCCATGCACCAAAACCAATGGCCTATCCATCCCTCCAAATCTTTCGTGGTCAAAGTCGAAGTAGATAAGTTGTGCACGATTGGATTCATCTACCCCATTTCTTATACTACATGGGTTTTGAATCCAGAACCCATGAATAAAAAATAGGGTACTATCCATGTTTGCATAGAATTCCATGGTAAAAAATGGGCATTTCCCAAAGACAACTTCCAACACCCTACATCGATCAAATTATCGATGCGTGTGCCGGACATGAGGTATTTTCCTTCATGGACAGCTTTTCTAGATATAACCAAATTTAGATCTAGAAAGAATATTGTTACAAGATTGCATTCACAACCCCATGGGGCACATTCTCACATCGAGTAGCTCCCTTTGGTCTAAAGAACACTAGAGCCACCTTCCAACGTGCCATGACATATTTTTTCCATGACCTCATCCACATCATATTGGTATACCAAAACGAACTTACCGCTCGATCACGAAAATGAGTATAACATATAGACAACTTGCAGCAAGTGTTTTTGCGATGACGCACGTACAAAATTCACTTGAACCCCCTAACGTGCATTTTTTGTGTCCCAACAGGAAGTCTAATTGGGTTCATCGTATCCCACAAAGGGATAATGGTTGACCCCCTCAAAGTTCAAGCTATCCTTGATCTCCCTACACCACAAACACGATACCAAATACAGAGCTTCCAAGGAAAGGCCAACTTCCTTCACCGCTCTGTACCAGATTATGTGACAAAATCCCACAGATTCATATGCTTTCTCCACACAAAAATCCCCTTCTTTTGGAATCAACAAGCATAGGAATAATTTGCTGCACTCAAACAAGCCTTGGCTTCTGCACCATTACTCTCAGCACCAGACTTCACTCGAGACTTGATTCTTTATGTGTTGGCCTCGGAGAATGCCATTGCTGGAGTCTTGGTCCAAGAAGATGATGCTCGCCAAGAGCACATGATTTATTACGTCAGCTAGAAGCTAAAAAGTCCCCCACTATGATATTCACCTGAGGAGAAACTGGCCCTCGTCGTCATTTTCTCGTCCCAGAAGTTGTGCTACTACATCATTGCAAGCTATTATCGCTCCAGGAAACTCCTCTAGGTTGTAGCTCGAGGATGCCTGGTAACTTAAAATGTTTTTAGGGTTTTCTGATATGGATCAAGTCAGCTGACCTATATAACCTTCCACTCTCAATACATGCATGAAGCTCACTCATCTACAAGGATTTTAGTTACAACTTGTTCAGTAGTTTGACAATAAGGTGCATGGATGGAGAACTCATCAAGCTGGAAGACTTACATACAAAACAGATGCATATAAATGGATAAATCCTGACAAGGATGGTACTTATAAATTAAATCACATTAACACACCAATAGGATGATAGCTATTCATTATTAATTAACTTGAAAATAACCTAAATACACATTCAGGCATAAGTACAGTAAAGATAGAGAAGATGGATGAACAAATCATAACAAAAGAGCTTATATTCTAGAATGAACAAGATGAGAAGCTGATAATAGTATAGGCTTATAAATCCCCAAAGTCAAACCTTTTTATAAAAATAGTCTTAGACTTGATAGCCTTTTACAAAATATACAGATCCTAAAAACTTGGATCTGGTTTTACAAAATTAAACAAAGTAATAGTTTTTTGCAAATTAGGGTTTGAAGCCCTACCTAACTACTTGTATAACTACAATGAATTTTTGGTTCACTGACTAAATATTAAATAACTGAAGCAATGCTGGTGATCACTATTGCTGGTCCTCTACTCGTTAGACCACTGGTTTCTCTTTGGTATCTAGGGTTGGTTTCCTTTGGCATGGTTATGTCATAGTGGATCTCACACGGACCTTTTCTGATGCAACCCTCAGTTCCCTTTGTCTTTAGATCACATCCATGAACCATCTGTAGCCGTCCAAAACCGGTTATGTCTACCAAAGACTTGCTTTTAATCCTCTGTTCACTTTTGGTGGTTAAGCTTCCAGTCTATTGGACCCGTTAGCTGCTGAAAGTGGTGCTTTCAGTGGCTAATGGACTGCTCCATCATCCTCCTAAGCCACTGAAAGCCCTGTTTTACCAAAATTATTAGGGTTCCATCAAAAATGTATTTTCAGACCTATTGGCTCAGCTTTCCTCTTCTGCGGGCTTGGCGCTAGGGGTGTTAACAATGCCTTGGCTGGCTTCAAGAGGTTGGAGACTGGTAGTTGCTTTAGCTAGGGTTGATAAGGTGAGGTGGCTGCTAGGGTTTGATTTGGATTCCTTTAGCTATAGCCTTTGGATCCTCACCATCCTATATAACCTGGTATTGTCCCTTAGGTGTCTCTTGTTCAACCTTTTCAAGAAGATGTGTCTTTATCTCTGCTCCAAGTAGGACTTATGCAATAACTTGTTTATGCTAGTCAAGGTTTCATTGCTTCTCTTTAGTTCTCTTTACAATACCTCCATTTCATAAACCTGCTTCAGTAGTAGATTGATATTTTGACTTCTAGGTCTACTGCAGGAATCCCTTTTTGCTGGTTCTTCTTGGTCTGTGGTGTTGGGGATGGAAATGCTTTAGAGATTGGTACAATTTGTAGATCTAGGGATGCATCCTCTTATTTTTCTTCCTCAGAATCTGAATAGGGTAGGTTTAAGACATTCTTATGGTGTGCTTCTGCATCCTAAACTTTCTCACTGAAGTCCAAATTTATTTTTTCCTTCTTGGTTCTGGAAGAGAAGGGAGGTTGTTCTACTGCTATAGTTGGGGAAATGGCCCTCCTCCTTCTTCTCCCACTCCTTGGGGTGGTGGATTTCTTTGCAGGAGACTTCCCTTTCTCCTCAGGCTGAAGGCATGTCTCAAAGCCATTCCAGAATAGGAAATAAGGCCAAGCCATGTTTCTTCTCTTCAACAACTCCTGGACCAATAGCTGGATAAGGCCATGGTGGGAAAGTCTGCCAGCAATCTTGGATGGTTGGGCTTTCACTTGATGTGCCATCTTCCCTAGACTTCTATATAAATAAAAGTGCAAATTGAGAGGGTTTTTACCTATGAAGTGGTTCATGAGCTTGAAATGGTATATCATTGCTCTATTATATCTCCCTTCACATGTTAAATAGACCACAATGGCCTTCAGAAGCTACTGCTAGTTCTCTTTTAGCCATGATGATGGCACACTCTTCTTCCATATTATTCCTCTATGCTTAGGCTTAAGGTATGACCTGCATTCCACCTCTTTTGGTATGGTGGTATTGAACCATTTCTCTCCTATGGAAGGGAGTTCTATCACCTCAGCTATTAGTGCTTCATCTATGAGAAACTCCTCTTTTCCTATGATTTCCTTTGAACCATCGAATGACAAGGAAAAATATTCAGCCACCTGCTAATGGAAACCTTGTATTTTTTCATAGAACTTGTGGAAACCCATCTCCTGGAAAAGTATATAGACCTATGGATGTGCCTCTAAATAACTGATATCACCTAGTTACTTCCTGAGAGCTGGTCCGCTCTTCTTCATCCTGATGGGTGTATCTCCTGGGTACTTGCAAAACCATTTTTAGACTTTGTATATAGTGTGCTTTGGAAGGTTGCTCTTTCAGAGCTATGTTTTCTGGTGATAAAATGCTAATTTTGAAAATGAAATACGATGGAGTCCCATGGCACTGATTATGAGGGTTTTCTGTCATTTATGGAGGCTGAGCTCACAAAAATGATGACAGCAGCTTGATCCTTTAGATCCCTTTTCCCACATAACCGTAACCTACTTCAGAGAGAGAGCATTCAATGGCTATTTGATGATCCTTTGGATAGGTGGAGGAGAATTGAAGGTTTGCAGTCAAAACAGTCTTTTTCCATTTGCTTAAAGACCCTTTTCACTCATTTCCCATGCATTCATACAAATCTAGATCTTTTCATTGGGTAATCATGCTCTCAAATGATCTTTTATCTTGATGATGGGGTCATATGTGACAGTTCCTAACCATTTCCTTATTTTTCCCTTTCGGTGGTTAAGATCCTCTGTGATTTTGTCAGCTAGCCACTGAAAAGCTGGCTTTTGGCGGCTAAGGAAATGTTGTCTTTCTTGCTTAAGCCGTTGGAGCCTTTAACCCATTGCCATGGTGAAATTCTACTTTCAGCAGATGACGACCTCGTCATAAAACCTTTTTCAACTGTTGAAAACCTGTTCTTACGGTGGTTAATAAAATGCCCTGACTTTCGCCTAAACTGCCAAAAGGGTTTTTCACCCGATGTTTGTCTTCCATCTTTCGGTGGTTAGCATATGTGTTTCACCCTTCTATAATATTCCAAAAGTTACCTTTTTCGGTGGCTAATGAGATGTTTTGAGCCTCTCCTAATCCACCAAATGTAATTTTCCCAATGCTGCTCGCCACTCTCTTTCGACGGTTAAAACCTTTTTATTTCTCTCTCTAGTCTGCCAAAAGCGGCCCTTTTCGGTGGCTAGTGAGTTTTCTGTAGTCTCTCCTAAGCCACCAAAAGTGTTACTTTGACTTTGCTTGCTCATACCACTTTTGGTGGCTAATGAGCTATAATATTCCTCGCCTAAGCCATCAAAATCTATAACTTGTAAAATTTTCATCCAAATAAAAAATAGAGGAATTCAAATTGTCATTGATACTCATATATTTCATTACACAAGAATATTCTTCATGCTTTCAGAATAAATTTATTTTGGGAGATAACACAAACCATACAAATGTAGTGGCTAATTCCAACCCAATGCAGTACCTCTTAAGTCGTTACCTTCTACAAGGCCGTGTGTCTAAGTGGGTAGTTGTCCTTCAATAGTTTGACTTGGAGTTTGTTTCCCCAAAAAGCACAAAGGCACTCGCGCTGGCCGTGCTCATGACTGATCAACCCCCATCAACCATGTCATCACCACCCAAGGATGACCTCCTTGATGATTTCATATTCTTCATATCCATGAAAGACTCATGGTATGGGGGAATCCTCCTATATTTACACACACAGAAGTTTGCAGCACACTTAAACCTTAAAGATAGGTGACGCATTTGACATAAATCTGCTCACCATCTACTGATTGGAGATGTTTTATATCATTGAGGCATTGACACCATCCTACATCATTTCCTCACACATGACGAGGCCGAGACAATCCTTAACGACTGTCATAGTGGATCCTGTAGTGGCCACCTTTCAGGCCTGGAAACCACCCAGAATATTCTACATGTCAGCTACTTTTGGCCTTCCATATTCACTGATTACATAGAGGTAGTAAAACACTATCGTAATTGTTATCTCTTTGCCCCAAAGGCAAGAACCCCCCCTGAACCATTACACCCTATAGTCATAGTAGGTCCATTCTACAAATGTGCAATCAATTTTATGACAATCAACCCTGCCTCATCCAATGGTCATAAATACATAATTATGGAAATTGATTACTTCACTAAGTGGGCCAAGGCTATGCCCATGTTCGATTGAAAAAGTGAAACAACGACACATTTCTTCTTTAACCATGTCATTTCACAATTTGGTGTTCCCAAACAATTGGTCCCAGACCATGGTAAACACTTTGAAGACACCATTTGGACTGAGCATTCAACTATGTTGAAATTCAAACACCAATACTCATCTTCCTACCACGCCCAAGGAAATTTCCAAGTCTAAGTATTCAACAAAATCATTAAGACAATTCTCCAAAGGATTGTAGGAAACCACAAAATCAACTGGAACCACATGTTTTTTTTTGCCCTATGGTCTTATCGCACATCCACAAAACTGTAACTAGTTTAACCCCCTTCTACCTAGTACACGGCATTGAATCAGTACTCCCTATATAATGTCAGATCCCATCACTCCACCTCATAGTATAACTCCTTCCTAACACTTCACATTTAGAAGAACGACTCCTCCAACTTGAGAAAACCATAGAAGACCGTTGGGATGACCTCCAAGCCATCGAAGTAGTGAAAACATAGTCAAAATCCAATTATGACTCCCATTTCCACCCTCACACCTTTAGCGAAGGCAATATGGTTTTGGTTTATGACCAACACAATGATAATTTTGGAAAAGGCAAGTTGATTCAATGCTGTATGGCCCATATGTCATCCATCGTTTCCTTGAAAAAGGGGCATACATTCTTATAGACTCTGATGGACAACTCTTCAACAACCCTCATCATGGGATCTACCTCAAGAAATTTTATGCTTAACATCAGCAATGATTCCCTTAGTTTTCCTTTATTGGTTTTCAACATTTTTTCTACAAATCAGAAACCCCCTCCAGTAATATTTCTACTCATGAGAATAGCCAACAAGAGGGTGTGGTACCATAGCTACACATGCACATGGTATGCCGCACGTATGTTCTAGAAACCAACCTGCTAGAACACCCATAGGCCCCCATTTGGTCTATATTTTTCCTATGCACTACTGCACTAGGGGCAACACCATTAACTGCTAGTTAAAGTCACCCACAATCTGTTGGAGACACCTCTCACACCCACTGGTTTCAGAATTTCATCCGCTATCTTTTAGTGAGGCCATAGTCTCATGTTTAACTAGTAATTTTTAGGGATACTTCCCAAAATTTACCTCAGTTTACGTACCACATTGTGATATAATTATCTCTAGAAATGTACTTGCATCAAATCATCCTACCATAACTTATCTAGGATTTTGGACCATCTCCCCGGAAGACACATCATTTTCCTATTTTCAGCATATAACTGTTAAATCCGTCCACCACAGCTTACGTGGGTTCCCGAACCATTTCGTGGAGGATGGTTCATTTCTTTCACATACATTTGGCATATAACTATCTTTGAACTTGAACTCACATAATATGTAGTCCATTCCATCCACCATAACTCACACAAGACTCTCCTGACCGCTGCTCAAGAGCCACCTCAGTTTACGTGGCTTTGTCGCACCGACTCACGCTCCTCTGCCATGATCTATCTCGTGCATGTACAGGTATGTTCAAGATCCACTTTCTCCATCCATATTGGATGGATGACCTTTCGACCACTGTCCATTGTCCCAGCATGGGGGCACCATCAGTGCCCCCTCGATCAGTTGACCATACCAGAGTTTTTCGTTAAGCTCTTTTTTTACTCCTAAAAGAATTAAAATATTATCGAGCGTCGTGGCCTCCTTTCCCACTCGTTAAAGTATAGGAAAGGGCATTTACATCATCTCGTTTATCTCCTTATATGGACTATGTAGACTATCAAATGAAAAGGACCACCATGGCACGTTCAAGCCAAGAATGTTCCCCTATGCATCCTTTTATGCTTTCTCAGGAAGAGGGGTCGAACTTTACGAAAAAGATCACCATGGGTTTTTGTTAAGCTATTTTACAGCCTTCTCATCAAGAAAAGATTGCCAAGAAAACTTCGTTTCATTCATGCTCGTAAAATTATCTGAATGATCTTCTAGTCAGTATAGGTTTAACCTTTTCCGTCATGATTGTTACGGAGATAAATTCCTATGGCTTGGGGTACCACAAAAGACAGCTAGACTCCAGAAATCAATCTTTCCCAATATGCAATAGAAATAAAAACATCTAACACTAAAGGATCGAACCTCATACCTTATTCCGGACGGTTGAAGTAGATCCCCGTTGAGCTTTCCAATATTCAGCTTGAATTGTTATAGCACATCCTCAACAACAAGTAAACAATACAAGCATACTATATTTCATGGTGTTAGATCTATTCTAGCATATATAATCAATAATGTATAAGAATTTGACATATTCCAATGGATACAATATTCATTCAATACACATTACTGGACAGGAAAATATATTTCTATTAATATGAATCAGAGATTACAAGTGACAACCTATGACGGCACGTCTACGAACTGGAGAAACTGAATCCCCCACTTGGGCCTCCACCACCTCAATCCTCCATCACTTCGATAGCAAGCTTACTAGAAAAAGGCAAGCTTGGGAAGAACACAACAGTGCTCCAAGGGACAAAGGGATGCAGACTCAAGCATAAGTTCTGGTAACAATGGACTATAGTTTCGTTACTCTCAATTCTCTCTTATGCTTTCAATGTCTCAATGGGTTCCTTATATAGCTTTTCAAATGGATACTGAAAGGTTGAATCCGTGCGATCTCAAGGCATATGGAAGGCCAGGAGTCATATGAGTCGGATCCAAGTCAAGGAATGCTCCAAAGGATTTTGGATTACGTACACATCCCAATGTACGCGACTATATAGGGAATATCGGTGTATGTACGCGGTTATCAGGGAAAATGCTGCGTATATCATTTTTCTAATGTTTTTAGGGATGTTCAATGATACATCAACAGACAAAACATGGTCCATAGGGGCTAATGAGTCTGCAGCGGGACAGGGGAAGGCCATACAATGTGTGATTCACCTAGTGTGGTGAAATCCTCTATAACAGATGCCTTCTAATGTATGAGATCAGAGGGGTTATACGATGGCCGAAATACATTATAAGTCCATCCCAGAAGTGAAGTGATCAAGGTACCCAAATGGAAGACCAGCCACCCAATCAGCATAATACCATAATACAACTCTGCATATAACTGTAAATACATATAGCAATCCCAGATACATAAGAGTACAATGGCCATGAATTGGCATGAAACATGAGAGCACATATGTGGTCATCGCCATGTACAATATACATAGATCAAAATCTCCATGATGAAGATATACAAAGGACCAAGATCTCCACAAAGGCTGAAGATATATAAAAGATCAAGATCTCCATAGTGGCTGGAAATTTCTGACATATACTGGAACAAGTCACGAGAGCTGAAATCTCACGAATACTAGCACGATCAAGGAGGTAGCATATAGTGGATGCCACCAGTCTGGAAGGTATTCTACACAAACCGCTACAAGTACATTTCCTACTATGCGAATAGAGGTGTCGAGGTTGAACATAATAGTCCATCGTCTGATTACCAGTCATTGATGTCTACCGTTAACAGACGCGAGATCACCCACCAATAATGAAAATGGGAATCAAGGTACTAGAGTGCAAACTAACAAGTGTGAATAAATGTGTTGAGGTCGAACACTTGAGAGAATCCATCGATCAGGGGACATTGATGTATTCCCAAAACTGTCGATGGCGAGAGAACCTGCCACTGATGACTGCAAGTCTCAAGGCACTCAAAATGACTCTAGAATCCAATCCCAGAATAAATGATCTGAAGTCGATGGGATGAAATCTGCTGGAAGGAGGGCATTAAGGCATCCCCCATCATCTAACACGAGGTACTCAGCAAGGCTGTACAATATGGAAGAACTCGATCATAAGGTGCACGAACCAGTAACTGTACCGAGAATGGCCGACATGCAAAGTCAAGATAACTAAGGAATGGTTGACTCAGGTTTCAACTTCCTTCGAACAAGAGCATAACGGTGTATGGTGACTGAATGAAGGCAGCATTGACTTGATATACAAACAGGGACATCTCTATGATGAAGGAGGCATCAATAGAGGCTCCATAGGGACTGGAAGCTTAACCAATCGGTGGAGATAAAACTCAGATAACGAGTACAGATCCTAAAGTCAAACTATAACCCAACCAATGGATGTGATATACAGTGCTCTGGTCGAAGGCGACACGACTCGACAGCTGCCAAAGATAATATCTTTTCTTGTCCGGATTTTTGGTTTTTTTATTTTTTTGGTCTTTTTCAGTTATTTGAAAAGCTTGAAAAAAGAATAAACTAGCTTTATAGTTACAAACTAGGAGGAGACGAGTGTCATTTAGGCCAAACAAACTAGTTCCAAGCAGTGGAACATACCTATGCTCAATGCAAGGATACATGTGTAGGATATCGACACTCGGGGGAAAATCCCCTCCCGGTAAAAAGGGAATCAAGCTACAAAGGATATAAATAAAGGCTTTGCATGGCTAGACATGAGACAAGCTCAGGCTATATGGCTGAAACGTAATGTCAAAGAAGCCGGCATAAAGCTCAATAATACAGGCAAAGCTCATGATAATGCATTCACAACTTGATATAAGGGAGTCCGGGGGGTCACGACCAGCATAAGATCAAGAGGAGTATGAGGCTCTTGCTAAATGTCATGGCAATACTATACAACGGACTCCCACACCCTAAAGGGGGAAACATCGGCATGGGCACCAAATGCAAATAAGGCGCTAACTAGGGTACCCATGTAAGGTGAGTCTCTACCACTCATATCATGCCACTTCTATAGCACCAAGAAGGTTCTGTGACATAATAGAGTGGGTTCGTACCTAAGGATATAGTGACATGGTCATAAGGTCATGCAAAATGCAAATGGTGGTGAACCTAACCTATATGCCAGTATAGATGTTATACCTGAGATCAGTACGAACAGGTCAATCCAAAGGCTGAAACAGCGCTGAAAACGGTCTTCTACATCACCAATTAGGTCAGAAACGGTCCAAAATGGTTAGAAACGGTCAAAACTATAGGAAAGGGGGTAAAAATTTTCAAATATTTGAAAATTTTTCTATAAATAGTAAAAAATAGAAATCATTTGAAACTTTTACCCATTTGAGCTCTGATATTCAACTACAAATTCCAGGAGATCCAGCTGGCGGAATTCACAACCGATTCTTCCAGGTATTTACTCATGTTCTCTGCTTGCATTTCAATACAATTTTTTATAATTTTTCATGGTCAAATGAATTTTTAAAGGTCAAACTTACATGAGAGCTACGGCCCACGTGGGTATCGAGGCTTTTTCCGCGTATAGGGCTGGCTATACACGGAAAAGGGACCAGAAACCGCGTACATATGTGGCTATTTTCAAAACAACCACGTATGATGCCGTACACTAAGATTTACAAGAATATAATGGACATTTTGGTCAAATTCTCATGCAGGATGGTGCTAGAGTGGCGAGAACGCGAGCATGGTGACGTAGAGGAAGCAGTAAGGGCTGACAGAATGGCTCAAGAAGCTCTAAGAAGATGTGGACTCTACAAGTTTTGGTGCCTAGGTGGCTTGAGGGCCAAACCAGGACTACTACAGATGCTTGTAGACTATTGGGATCCGGACTCAAAGTCCTTCCGGCTAGACGGCATGTCCCTCACCATTGAGGTGGAGGATATCTACTTTATCATAGTTCTATCATGACAAGGTGAGATGGTGAACCTTCATGCCTGAGGAGGGCCAGGTCATGGGCTAACTATCGACGAGTACATAGCTATGTACTACTACCCAGATACAGAGAAGGTGGGGAGCCAAGTTCCCACCAACGCTATATAGGTGCTGGGCCTAAAGGACATACTACTGACGCTGGGCAGGATAGCAGGCTTAGCATCACTCCATCAGGCCTCTCGGCCACTGATGTTCTATGCGGTGGAGTGCATGACACCGACCATCTATGATTGGAGCACTTCCCTACTGAGCAACATGAAACATCAGCTCAGTGAGTGCAAGGCAGGTAGGATACGGAACTTTGGGTTCAACAGTATCTTGAGCACATTTTTCTTCGAGCTTGTTCCAGGATTGAGCCCTAGAGTGGATGTTCCTCTCCACAAGGTTCGAGATCCGGCCCAATGACATTGGGCAGATGCGATGCGCAGACTCGGGGGTGGTAGGGTGGCCAACCCTTATCCAACAGACTTTTTTCCATGGTGGCGATGACAGATTGTTTCCATAGAGGACTACCCTTATGCAGGGATAGACTTCCGGGGAGACCCGGACATGCCATTACCACTAGGATCAGCTTATGGAGACATAGGTAATGAATCTTGACCCTTACGCTTTTTAAAAGTTTTGAATTATTTAATTTTTTTGTGTTTTCTTGATTAATGGAATAAAAAAGACATGGTTTTGGGTGACAATACATAGTGACATCTACCATTCATGTGCAGATGTGGGACCACAGTGACCAGAGGGCTTCCCATGTCATAGATGGAGGGGAAGAGGAGACGATATCACCAGTGTGGATGCAGAGCGAACGCTCCAAAGCATCCATACCAACTTCATGCGACTGACTCACAGGATTCCCATGGTGCAAGTTGAGGACTTGCCTGAGGCTATGCAGAGACAGGTGGTGGGTGTACCACGCGCATGGGTGCGTTTATTCCGGCGGCTAGCTAGAGCCGTGGTGACATATCATGATCACAACCCTCATCCACGTCCACAGGACTAGACACCTGGGAGTGTATCTATTTTGTACTACCGTGTATATGATGGTGGATTTCAAAGCCCCAATTTTGTATTATTACATTATGTATTACCACATTTTTTATGTATATAAATTTTTTTTATGGTGATCGGTTTATTTATTTACATGTGTAAAAATTGTGTTTATGATTAATTTATAATGAATGAAATAAATGCCAATCTAACACATAGTTAGCATATGAGTCAGCAATTTGATTATAATTTCTTGGAATGTGTATATATGTTATGTTCTCAAACTGCCGTTCTAACAATCTCACATGTAAGAATCTCCTCAATAACGTCGGATATCTAACATGGTACAAACCATTTATCTGAGACACTACTAACTCTGAATCAAGACGTACCTGAAGAGAGAGAATACCATGTGAAATGGCATCCCATAGAAGCTCGATAATGGCACTATATTCAGCAACATTGTTGGAAGATAGCCGTAGACATACACCTCCTGAAGACAGTACATGACCCATAGGAGTATAAATCACCCAAGCAGCTGAGGCTGAGTGTTGAGTGTGATGGCTTTCACCATCCGTGAATCCTATGTAGGTGGAAGATTCCATTGACATCTGCCACAAGAAATGGAAACTAATCACAAACCCGATCACGATAAACAAGACCTAACTATGGCAAAAAGTTGTACAATAATATACAACAAACAACCTTGGCTAAAGATCATGCATAGTATTTTTTAAGATAGAGCCCATTTCTAGGCTCCACCAAGACTGTCCCTTCGTAATCCACTAACTCGTAGGCACCCTTCTCTAATACACACTTGACCATGTAAGGACCACGCCACATAGGATTGAACTTCCCTGCCCCCAAGGGTTCTTTCGATTGATCCCACAAAAGGACCAAGTCTCCCTCACTAAACACTCTCAGACAGACAGACTTATCGTATTGGGCCTTCACGCGATGCTTATTAACCTCTAGAGTCACCAAGGCATCTCTACGCTTCTCATCGAGTTGCTCAAGGTGAACCAAACACTTCTCCAAAGGTGAAGTGTCTGGTAAGAGTTCCACGGCTAACTTCAACGAAGGAATATCGAATTCAACTGGAAATATCGACTCCACTCCATGAACAAGCTGATATGGAGAAAAACCAGTGGCAATGTTTACCGCGGTTCGATATGCCCACAAAGCAGGGTACAACATAATATGCCAGTTCGTCTTGCTTTGTGCGATGGTTCATTGGAGAATGGACTTAAGTGATTTATTCACTACTTCAACCTGTCCATTCGCTTGAGGATAGTAAGAAGATGAGTGCTCTTGCTTATATCCTAACTTGGAGGCCAACTCTTCCATCATACGGTTCTGAAAGTGTGAGCCATGGTCAGTGACAAGCTCTCTCGGAATCCCGAGCCTAGAGATGATTTGGTTGAATACGAAGTGAGTGACTATCTCACCGTCGAATTTTATTGTAGGCATTGCCTCAGCCTATTTCATGAAGTAATCGACAGCCACTATGATATGATGGTGCCCCCCAGTTGAAGCTGGGTTGCAATCCATAAAATCTAGCCCCCATTTGGTGAAGGGACCAGCGGTGATAATAGGGTGTAATGGGGCAGGCTTCAAGTGCATGTTACGTGTGAACACCTGGCAAGGGTGGCACCCCTTGACCGCTTCAATACAATCTTTGAAGATCGACGGCCAGAAATATCCTGCTCTCAAAATATTTTGAGCTGTAGAAAGCCCAGATAAATGACCACCACACGCCCCTCCATGGCAATCATTAAGCACTACCTCAGCCTCATCATGAGTTAAACAATGTCGTAAAAAGGAATCTACTCCACAGCGGTACAAAGTATTGTCCACTATGAGGTAGTTCTTGGAAACGTGACGTAATCAACGTCGCTCATCTCGCGAGAGGTGAGTAGGGGTCCTCTGCGTTTGCAAATATACTATGATATCACTATACCATGGGTCAGCCATTGAGATCAAGAAAATGTGTTCATCAACGAACGTATCTTCACATACCGACTCCTCAGCCTCGCTCGAAAAATCTGATATGAGCTCTGCAAAGATTAAATATTTCTTCGATTTTACTGAAACAAACTCGAGATCAAACTCTTGCAGGATGAAAATCCATTTATTATATTTTCCCCCAATCATTCTACGTGTGAGGACGAACTGAAACGGATGGACATGGGCAACAACCAAGGTCTGGCGAAGGAGAATATAATGTCTCAAACGTTGCACTGCATGTACGGTAGCTAAGGCAAGCTTCTTGACATGAGAATACTGAATCTCTGCGTCAATAAGGTTTCGGCTCAGATAATATATGACATGCTCCTGGAGCTCCTCATCCTCCTGAACCAAAACCATCCCAATCGTCTCTAAAGACACGGCCACATATAATAGGAAATCATGGCTATAATCTGGAGGACTAATCATCGGGGCCGATGCTAGGGCTCGCTTAAGTGCATCGAAGGACTCCTGGGCTCGCTCATCCCATTCAAAGGGAGTATCCTTCTTCAGGGGACGCATGAAACCTCTAGTCAAATTGGCGAAATTGACAACAAATATTCGTAGGAAGTTTTCCATGCCTTGCAAACACTGAATATGACGAATATTTCATGGGGGAGACAACTGAAGTATTGCCTCAACCTTCAAAGGGTCGACTCTTATACCCTCTTTCGAAACGATAAATCCTAACAAACGACCCAATTTCACGCAAAAGGTGCACTTATGAGGGTTTAATCTAACAGCATAGTGCCAGCATCTTTCGAACACCAATCTCAAGTGATAAGAATGACACATCCTCATGCGAGAATGAGCAGCGAGGTCATCCAAAAACACTTCAATAATGGACTTGAGATCATGGAAAATCAAGGTCATTGCCCACTGAAACGTAGCTCCAGCATTTTTAAGGCCGAAAGGCATTTTTCGATACGCAAATGTTCCCCAAGGACAAATAAATGCGGTCTTATGTTGGTCCTTGGGTTTAATTTGAATCTGATTATACTTGGAAAAGTCGTCCATAAAGGAGAACACCTTGCTACCCGCACACTCATCCAAAATATGATCTATAAACGGAGTGGGGAAGTTATCCTTAGGACAGGCACGATTTAAATCACGGAAATCAGTGCATATACGGATCGCTCCTTGCTTCTTATCCACTGGAATGGGGTTTGAAACCCACTTCGTCACGAAAATGGGATAGATGAAACCAGCTTTCAATAGCTTCTCTATCTCTGCCTTTATGGCGGGTGCTTTCCTAGGATTTACCATGCGTAAACGCTGTCGAACAGGCTTAGCGTTGGGGTAAGTCTTAATTTCATGTTCGACAATCTGAGGGTCAATCCCTAGCATCTCATCATAAGACCAAGCAAAAACATCACGGAATTCCTTGAACAGCTCGGTATACTCGCGAATCTCATCTTGGGAACAATCCGCCCCAATGTAGACATTCTCAATTGTACCAGGGTTGCGAGAAATGTTGATAAGCATAGTTGATGATATGTTCACCATGTTTCCATCGGCCATTTGACCAGGAGAGCTTAATGGAATCATGGGTCTACCAACTTTCTGTCTAAGAATCTCCCTATAATCCTCATGCTCCAAAAGGTCAAGCTCTGGAAGGAAATATGATCTATGATAAAGTTCCTCCCATGGTGGCTCAACTCCCGACATAGCCTCGATGATCGCTTCATCTGAAGGGAAAATCGTATCAAGGCAGTCGTGGGCATGAGAAGACTATACTGCCCATGCCGGCAGCACATAGGGGTCTTCCTCCTCTATCCATGAAGAAGAAGAACAAGGCTCTATAGCAGACTGGAGATTAGCTTGGTAAGCTATCATGATTGCAGTAAATGACACACTCATCTCAATGGCCTCACTCGAAGGACTTGGTGAAGGAATAATCCAAGGATCTCCCATATGACTTGTACGAAAAGGCACCGATCTCGTAGACGTGGAAGCACCATCGAAACTAACTCCTATCATGAGTACGGGTGCAGGACAACTAAAGGTTCCCATGAGGGACAGATACATACCTACACCCACACTCCCAGTTGCCGCCTGGGAATGTTCAACTTTCGGAACCGAAGCTTTCGAAGATGCACTAACAGGCGGATTCTTGAATGCCATCTGATCAATCGTTACAATCTTCCCATTATGAGGAAAGCATACAATGCGAAACACGGAAGACGCAATGGCTTGCATACTATACATCCAATTTCTTCCCAGTAAGAGATTGTAGTCAAGGGGCGCATCAACCACCTCGACCTCTATCGCAACGGTCTTCCCTCCCAAATGGACTTTAAGAGAAGGAAGGATACCGTGCGGTCTAAATGATCTCCCATCAAAAGAAGTTAACATGGTCGTAGACTTTGACAACTCAGGAGAACCAAGACCCTTCCAACAAGACAAAGACATCACAGAAGCAGTAGCACCCTCGTCAATCATAGTACGCTTGAAAATCATATTAAGACATTCTACATGCACCAAAAGGGACACATAGTAGGGAAAGAGAGGCTGATGTCCTGCCGTCTCAAATTTGATCACTGAGGAAGAATCATCACCATTCACACCAAGAGAAGAAAGCAAAGCCTTCCTTTGCGATGGACAACTCTGAAGCACTTCCAATGCAGACATCGCACAAGGAGTATGACCCAAATCCTCGACAACTGAATAATTCTGGGCAGCTCAGGAATTTGGGTTATGACCCGAACGCTTAAGTACCCCCTTAGGAATGCGAGGTGCAGCCTCAAGTTTATCCGCAGGTTTCTCATTGCACAAAGGGGTTCCTGGTGGATCAGGATCTTTGCCTGGGTTGGGTTGTGACGAAGTATAATCTTTCATACACGTCACAACTTTCACAGCACAGACCATATTAATGCACCCATGACCACTAGTTTCAGGTGGATCTTCATCACTAGATTGATCATGGGACTTCGAGTTCATATTTTGGTTATGCGGTAAAGGGTTTGTTAACACAGCTGGGCCCTGTGCTATGAAATTCGAAGCTTTATCCATCCTAGGGCACAAGTAAGTGAGGTGTTCGTCCTTACAAAGCTTGCAAGGAAACTTAACCTTACATTTATTTTTCTTGTCCCCCCCAGCATTTTTATTGTTCTTGTCATTATTATTGGCATTCTCATTTTTATTCCCACCCTTCTTATTATTGTTGTTTTTACCCTTTTTTCGATTCCGTCCGGGTTGCTGGTTACCCTTCCAGTCGGACGATTGCACAACAAGTACATTCGCCGCTTGGGCGAGCTGAGACGAAGCCGTAGCTTGTCCCAAGGAAGATTGGTTGATAGACAACTGAGCAACTTGTTTCACAACCGAACCTGCAGGTTTCTTACTTGCACTACCTACAATGCCATCGGAGTCGCCAGAAAGCATAAGAGAGAATTGAAAGCATAAGAGAGAATTGAGAGTAACAAAACTATAGTCCATTGTTGCCAGAACTTATGCTTGAGTCTACATCCCTTTGTCCCTTGGAGCACTGTTGTGTTCTTCCCAAGCTTACCTTTTGCTAGTAATCTTGTTATCGAAGTGATGGAGGATTGAGGTGGTGGAGACCCAAGTGGGGGATTCAGTTTCTCCGGTTCGCAGACGTGGCGTCAGAGGTTATCACTTGTAATCTCTGATTCGTATTAATAGAAATATCTTTTCCTGTCCAGTAATGTGTATTTGAATGAATATTGTGGAGTCGCCAATTCTGTTACAGAGAGAAATTCCTATGGATTGGGGTACCACAACAGACAGCTAGAGTCAAGAAATCAATCTTTCCCAATATGCAATAGAAATAAAAACATCTAACACTAAAGGATCGAACCTCGTACCTTATTCCGGATGGTTGAAGTAGATCCCCGTTGAGATTTCCAATCTTCAGCTTGAATTGTTATAGCACGTCCTCAACAACAAGTAAACAATACAATCATACTATATTTCATGGTGTTATATCTATTCTAGCATATATAATCAATAATGTATAAGCATTTGACATATTCCAATGGATACAATATTCATTCAAATACACATTACTGGACAGGAAAAGATATTTCTATTAATATGAATCAGAGATTACAAGTGACAACCTCTGACGGCACGTCTGGAAACTAGAGAAACTGAATCCCTCACTTGGGCCTCCACCACCTCAATCCTCCATCACTTCAATAGCAAGCTTACTAGCAAAAGGAAAGCTTGGGAAGAACAAAACAATGCTCCAAGGGACAAAGGGATGTAGACTCAAGCATAAGTTCTGGCAACAATGGACTATAGTTTCGTTACTCTCAATTCTCTCTTATGCTTTCAATGTCTCAATGGGTTCCTTATATAGCTTTTCAAATGGATACTGAAAGGTCGAATTCGTGCGATCTCAAGGCATATGGAAGGCCAGGAGTCATATGAGTCGGATCCAAGTCAAGGAACTCTCCAAAGGATTTTGGATTACGTACACATCCCAATGTATGCGACTATAGAGGGAATATCCGTCTATGTACGCGGTTATTGGGGAAAATGCCTTGTATATCATTTTTCTAATGTTTTTAGGGATGGTCAATGATACATCAAAAGACAAAAAGTGGTCCATAGGGGCTAATGAGTCTGCACCGGGACAGGGGAAGGCCATACAATGTGTGATTCACCTAGTGTGGTGAAATCCGCTATAACAATGATTAGACTACCAATGGTAAAGAAGTCTCCCATCCCCCAAAGGATGGGTGAGCTCTCCTATATATACTTTAAACCTTTTTTGGGCACAGGAAACTATAAACAAAAAGGATACCCCATTGGATTCTTCTTCATGCTTTCAGACTCTCTAAAATTGAAAGCACCATCGATCATTCACTTTCTTTGGCTCGCTAAAAATCCATGAGATCGTACCACAATGGTCTCTTTAGACACCACCCTACATATACCAGCTCGACAACATTCCCACTTTGGATTGCCTTTGTTCAGAGTATTATGTGATGTGTCTTCCTTGGATCCCATCAATTCAAAAAGTGTCTACGTTCCCCAAGTATTTCTGATTTGCAGTTACATTCCTAGTATTACAACTATGATCCCTTTCCCATGGATAAGTTTCATTTGATGTCTGGTCTGCCCTACCCTCATGCTCTGAACAAAGGAAATTTGAGTCCACTATACTCCCTCTACCCCTGTTCCACCACCCCCCCTCCCCCATTCAGTGGGTCAATCCTCAGATTATCTCACATCTTGTGGTTATCTACCTCATGCTTCTGATCAAGGAAATACCATTTCCTTGGCCAGTTGCAGGTCTCCCTTTGTCGATGACAACACACATATTCTAGTGGATATAACCAAAGGTCCCTGTATCCTGTTTTCATTAACCTCATTTATGAGTTCCTTGGACCACTTGAGAGGACTCCTCAATTCCTCTCAGGATAGTTGTGTCTCACGTGCTCGACTATAGCTACATCATCGCACTGTTGAGATCCATACATGGTATTGGTCTGTGCAATATTCATTCGA
The DNA here is from genome assembly GCA_001517045.1 of Pseudotsuga menziesii. NCBI lineage: Eukaryota > Viridiplantae > Streptophyta > Pinopsida > Pinales > Pinaceae > Pseudotsuga > Pseudotsuga menziesii. The sequence goes on along the minus strand of LPNX010351784.1, from coordinate 37,056 downwards.
AGACCCTAGATGTCATCTAGCTCTAGCACATTGATGAGTCTATTGAGGGACCTAAACAGTTTCATGTCCCTTACAATTTTTGGGTTTCATTGGATAGAGTGTTCATAATCCCCAATAGTGATTCTATATAGATCTATGATTGATGTAGCATATTTGTACCATAGAGACTCTGACTCTATGCGAGTGAGTCCCTAAAATTATGTACCATTCCAAATTCAGTATGCCATCAGTCATGAAGATATAGCATTCCATGATAATTCCATGGGTCCAATGTATCAGTTCTTCAGATCACTATTGTATTCATCCTCTTATCGAAGCAACCACTATTGTAACAACAGTTGTACATGATCGAATCTTGCATTATGGAGAGTAAATCAAATTATTCTTTTGACATCGTTACGAGCATGGGGATTCTCGCCTCACCCATATACATGTCACACAATATTTGTATCTCACCCATTGATGGGAACCATATTAATACAAAAACCAAAAGCCACCATGCCTCAGCCCAGGAAGCACCACCTCTCCCCTAAAAATCCTATGATGTCCATATGCAAGAAGATGATATCACCACCACCTTTCCCCTTGATATGTCTGAGATGTATGCAAGAAGATGATATCAGAACATAAGATTAAGGACTGGTGGGTGCGTAAAGTAGCAAATTATTTGCAGAATTATGCACAGAGAAACAGATTGATGACCACATAAGCAAAGGAAAGATTATTTATAGAGACACATGAGAAGTTTGTAGAATCAGTGCCCTAGCTGCTGAAGGAAATACTGGATGAAAAATCCAGAAGGAACTAAAGATCAACAGTTACTATAAAAACTGATTCGAGGAGGAAGAACAAACTTGTCGTAGTGGTTCAAAAAGATCGTCGACGAATTCTGCGAAGAGTAAGAAGTAGAAGAAAGGACTTTGGTGGAAATCATCAAAAAGAAATTCTACACATACCTCAATGAGCAATTTTTGTGTTCCTTACCGACCTTGTTTTTTAAGTTCTTGATCAAGAAAGGAGTGGGTCACATTGTCGAACCTCATCCATCACTTCGTGGACCACCATTAAACCCTTACTCGGTGGAATAAAAAAAGAGGTGGGAAACATTCATTGTCGAAAGGGCATGTGAATACTTCTTAAGCAAGTAGACAGAACTATACAGCCTTTCTAAGGCATTGGGTAGGCTATGGGGGGGGTAGTTGGTCATATGTCGAGATAAAGTGGAGTGGATTCTAGTCGACTAAGGAAGTTACCAATCACCGGTAATGAGAATTTAGCCTGAAAAAGAAATCTAGAGGACAGCGTCACACAAAGGTACGGTGGAATTCTAGAAAATAGAGAGGGAGAACAGGCTACAAAGAAGGGATGAAGGAAGAGAAAGATCCTTAGCACTGCAGAGAAGAATGAGTACTCGGGTGACCGACCAGGAAAGAGATCCACCGAAGTCAGGTCATGACCGATAAGAAGAAGGTGTGGAAGAAGAGGTGTCTCCTATGGAAGAAGAATTGTGGATAGAGCAGCAAGAATCTCTCCAATTAGAAGTTCCCCGGGAAGAAAAACCTCTATCTCTGATGAATCCGCATACCCAGATACAAGCCATTATCTAAGAAGACCTTAAACTAGGAGCTGGTGACTTTGGTATATGAAGCCGACTAGACGATGAGACATACACTGGTAGACATCTAATTATCCATTGACCTAAAGAAGGAAAATAAGTTACGCTTAAAGCAGTACCCTCCAACTGAAGTATCCACTTACTTTTACTGACACATGAAGGAGCACCCCCACTGCCAAATACAGCTTTGGAGAACACACAAATTTCAAAACTGTGGACAAACAATTGCAGTTGGACATCAACAGAAGAAGTCGACAATAACCAACTACTGGTCGAAGAATAAATGACAACTAAAACAACCGACGTAAATGAGAGTTCCATCGACGATAGTTCTGCAGAGAGTAATAAGCAAATAAACCTACTTCACCCACCACCACCTCCACCACTGCCACCTCCTGAAGAAGACAGTGATACTGATTCTGACATGGGTCGTGGGTTAGCACACATCCCTCTATATGAGGGTGATGAGGACCCCAGATGACATTGGTTCGTCCATGAGTCAACTTGGGAGGCTAACTAAGTTACAGATGAAGAAAGGTAGATGATGCATTTTGTTGGTGCCTTGAGGAAAAGGGCATTAGCTTGGTATATGAAATTTTCTAAAAGAACCCCCGGACCAACCAAAGCTGAAGTCAAAGTGAAATTCCTCTCATTTTTTAAGACTCCATATGCAAAACATCTGGCAGCAAAGAAGCTAAAGACAACATTGTAGAAGCCAGGAGAAACTATCCGCGATTACGATAAACGATGGAAAGACCTTCTTACCCAATTGGACTATGTTATTGATGAACAATTATTAATCCAGTGGTTTCTTGCAGGTTTATCACAAAAAATTCATCGACACATAAGTTTGGAGACATTCAAGACTTACGAAGATGCGCTTACAAAATCTCTCCAAGTAGAAATGGATGAGGACATACCAACATACTCCACCGATCACATATTAGAAGAACAGCTTGAGATCATGCAGAGGTCATTAAAAGAATTAAACCTCAAAAGTTAGGCTATCTTGTGAACAAAGTGCTCGACGGTCGGACATTCAAAAGACAATTGTCGATAGGACATCAGCCGACAGGACGTCCGATTTGTGCAGACAAAATGTTTTTGCGACATTTGCCAAGAGCATGGAGACCATTCGACAAAATATTTCCCATTCAATATGAAGAATGGAAAAGAATCATGGTGTGCAATTTGTGAAACTAAAAATCATAACACTGCTGACTGCCATCTGAATCGATAGAATCGATAGAATTATCATGCAGTCTATCATACCAATGCAGTTGCATAGAATACTGAGCAAAACAACACACCAAATGATCAAAACAATCAAATATATGAAGGTCGAAGATACGAACACCGATATGACAATCGATGTGGAGGCTATGGAGGTCGAGGTTGATTCTCTGAGAATCGAGACAACTGACCACGTCGGCCCATCCAATGTTTCACATGCTATAAGGAGGGACACTGACATGCAGACTGTCCATAGAAGGATAGGACTAACCTAAAATTCTGTACTAATTGTGGTGTAGGGGATCGCTCATTAGAGGATTTCCCTATTATGCTTGAAAATATAAATAAAAAGAAGAATGTTAATGTCTTGTCATGTGTGCAAAAACATGATATTATCAATACAAAGAATTTACATATTGTAACTCGACAAGGGATGAAACTGGGAGTGATAAACCTCAAATAAGCAAGATAAAAGAAAAAAATGTCTACCCTGATCTATTTAAAGAAAAACAAATATATAAAGATGCAACAAATATATTTAGAGAATTTTCTCAAAAGGAAAAAGAAGATGATAATCAACATGACACAATAAAATATCTAATACAATTGGTACAAAAAGATAAAACAATATCATAATTAATTGAATTACTATATAAAATAAAACACATCAAGAACACCAAGAAGAAGGTACAGAGTCAAGGAGAAGAGAAGGTTTGTGCATCGCCATAGAAGCTGCGATGCAATAAGACTCAGTCTATTGCAGAACCAGCTGGGAGAGAGGAACAACATATCATAGAGAGATCCTACTAGTTAACCTAGAACAAGAGAAACCTAGGATGCTACAAAACCTGGTTGAGGACACTTGAGTCTCCAGCCAACCCATCCAGATCACTTCGGGTGAGACTTCAGGCCATTCTGCGGTCTGTCGCCTAAAGGGCCAGTGAGCTAGGGGTTTTGTTGGTACATAACAGTAAACCCGGGTCTTCCCATAGTGTTGGTTCGATGGGGTAGACCCAGGTTTACTTGTTATGTACCAACAAAACCCCTAGCTCACTGGCCCTTTCGGCGACAGATCACAGAACGGTCTGAAGTCTCACCCGAAGTGATCTTGGATGGGTTGGCTGAAGACTCAAGTGTCCTCAACTGGGTTCTGTAGCATCCTAGGTTCTCACGACTCTTCTTAGCCGATGGGATCTCTCTGCGGTGGTGACCTATCTTACTCGCTGGCCCTGGGAGGGAATGATCTCTTATCACATCCCCGCCTCTAGAGCGATGCGCAAACTCTCTCCTCGGCTGCCCTCTTATACTGCGATATCTTACACCGCGGTTCCTCCAACAGTGCGATATCACCTTTCTATACTGTGATATCTTCTATAGTAAGACTCCAATATGACTCTCACGGTCCAAGGGCTCCTGTCTTAGTATAATAGTTAAGCTAAATAGCCCCACTTAGACTCCTATAGTCTAATATGCTTAAAATCAACTATGCTCAACTTGCTGAACCAATATGCAGAAATCACTTAACACTGTAACTGCAACTATCGTGCATTAAGAACTGATAACTCATACACAGGCTACTTGATACATTCAAATTGCGGTCAACCTTTTATGTGCTATAAACTGAAGCATACATACATACATTCATCAACTGATAGTAAAGTTCATGTAATGAATGACAGATAACAACTGAGTAAAACACAATCACATGAATCAGTTGCACAACACATGGATTTTACATGGTTCACCTCCGGGGGGGAAGATACGTCCACGGGAACTGGTTTTTATATTATATCTTGAGAGAGTGAATAAAGTTCCGCTACAGCATAATATGCAACTCAAGATCTTCTGGGAAACTCTGCACACACAGCCGAGAGCCCTTCTCTCTTAGATCTCTTCTCTTATATTTCCTTCTCTTACAATATACTCTTCCTCTCACTCTCCCTCTCTCAATCCCTGCGGATTGTTACATACATGCTTAAGGAGTCGGCTACTGGTTACAGTAATATAATACATATGGAGTAATAGGACCAGAGCTTGACTCTTACAATAATGAGACACTAGAGACACTTAACTAGATAAATGACTCAATGGCTAACCTTTTACAATAAAAAATACATGCTTATATAGGCAGCCTGGAGGTCTCGCCTTTACAAAACTGTGAGCCTTTCCTAACAGTAACCCAAAAAATCTAACTGTGAAAGTCGGCCTATCTGTACTTTGAGCTACCACTTTCTGTCACACCACAGCTTTCTGCAGTCTTCCACGCTTCCTGACGCTGATCGTGGGTATGGGTGCTGCTTCCTCGGTTGCTCCGCTTCTGTCCTTCATCTTCAATACCTCGGCCCATTGCTCCTTTTCTTTTATAAGGGTAGCTGAGCCCTCCTATATTCACTTCTGCCTTGAATGTAGTGGTTGAGAGCTCTCTTTTCAGCTGCTCAGGTACTATCTTCTTTGACTTCCCTGTCCCGATGTAGCAGCTTTTCCTGTAGCTGCGGGACCCTGCTCCAACACATAGTAAACCAACACCGCGGAGACACCATTAGTGAGGAGACTAAAGAACATCAAGAATGCTAATATGCAAGAGGGCTCATGGACAAAAATATGGACCGAGATAAAAGAGTGGGATTACATCGACAAGAAGCACACCCCTATTGCAGAGAATATACAACACAGTACCATTGTAAATTATGTCAATGCACCGCTCAAGGCCAATTTTTTAGGAACAAAAGAAACAACAGTAAAATTTATCATAAGCCAATACCACAACGGCTGATTTTACTTCGACCGACTGGTTGAAATCTCTGGGGAAGTCATTTACAAACTGATAGGGCTATCAAACAAAGGAGACCCAGTACCCATCAGTATCAAATAAGGAATAGTCAAAGAATTAATAGGGTCAGCATTGGGAAAAAACTCGAAATGGTTAATGATTAGTCAAATAACACACCAAACACCACTGATTGTGGCCAAAATCATAGCTATTACACTCACAATGGCAGGTCATGGAAGCGACCTCAAACTGGACATGTTAGAGGCAATAGACATCATTGCAACCAATGGAAAGGTATACAGATGGGATGAGTATGTCATCGACATGATCAAAAACATCTATGAGAAATTCCAATAGATGGGAGGAATTATCAGGTTCCCATCCCTTATCATATGGATAGTAATGTTTTCTATTTTCCCTGAAGGAGACAAAAACTTTCAAGAACCGACAAGATTTCATATGTTGAGATTCAAACCATTGTCCCAGAATGGAACAATGAAGGAACTTGCCAAGGGAAAGGTGTTGCTGGAAAACTGGCTCCAGCAGCTCAAAGTCTGCATGACCAGATGGAGGGTGCCTCAGAACATCCAATGAAGTCTTCCCAAAAAGGCCCACATCCAGCTAGATCTTGACCATACTGCAGTGTGGTACATGCAGGGCACCAAACGAAATGAAAAGAGCCTTGAATACTATCCGACAGTCGAAGAAATATTTCAAGAGCTATCTTGACAGGCTAGAACAAAAGTACCCACACCAGCAAGAGAAAAGGAAATAGAATTCTTGATAGAGGAGCCGTTGACAGACTAGGAGAAGGAGGAGGATTATGAGCTTAACTTATACATCAGTACCTTTGTATCGGAAGAGACACCATTCGAAGGCACTGGCCGACTACAAATCATAATCAAGCATCTGACAGCACAAAGGGAAGAGACACATGTAGAACATCAGGTAGCCAATCCAGCCGAGGAAAGTCTCATCCCGACCGAAGACCCAAGGTGAGAAATACAAACTGAAAATCTAGAGTATTCTGTCACCAAAGACAATATAACCAGATTGTCGAAGGAGATAGCAACCTCGAGAAAAAGAAAGAAAACACAGGAACAAGAGTAAGGGAAAGGTAAGCGAAGGCTTGTCATTATAGAGACTTCAGAGGATGAGGAGGAACTGGAAGCTACAACCCTCTACATAATAGAGGATGTCTCCACAAACAAAGTGTTGGTGGAGACCCAATTTCAAAAATTTGTCGAGGCCGGGGCACAACAAGGTCGATCAAAGAAGGCGAAGAGCACAAACACTTCGACGACCGAAAATTTTGTGGATATTGTGTCCACACCCCCACCTCCGTCTCCGACAAAAATAATAGAGGAGATAATACCTCAACAAATTTCAGTAAACCCACTGGACTTATGCAATAATGCTATGTCAGAGGCTATGAAGGAAAAATATGACCGTGACATAGACCTCGAGGAATACATTGAAAAACTTCCTAAAATATTCACCATGATACAAAAAATCTCCATCAAAGCCCCTTTGTTTGAAGCTGGTGGATCCAGAAAACCTGGCTAAGTACTCCAGAGGCTAAAGAATTTTACAACAGTGACTTTGACCTTTGAGAGAAACCCAGACACAGAAGCTGAAGTTGTCACACGTTGAATCATGTCTATCACTCCGACCAACCCTGAACCAACCGGAGATGAGGAAGGAGAAAACATGGAGGACATAAGTTGAGAAATCAATCAAATGTTCTTCGACCTGGATTTTCCCCCTCAGATTGACAATCCACCACTCGACCAAAATTACACCAATCCAATCACACCTGACCATTCACGAACCCCATCACCACCACCTCCCAACCCAGAACCCTAAATTCAACCAGCTGAACTAGAACCACCTACACTGCAACCATTAGAAACAACCGCATCCACTTCTAGAACCTCTGCATCCAACCAACCAGAGGCACAACCAGATGCAATAGTCATCCCACCACCTGAAACAAAAATACCATCCATCACTAATAAACAGAAAATCTAGACCTGACTCTTGCAGGTACACAGGCTTCGAAACAAGCAGAAACACAGAAGCATAACAAGAAGAAGGAGAAAAATAATAAGGACCATCATGAATAGACAAAAATGGTCCACATCAGTCAACTTGGGTCAACCAATGCAGTCGATGCAACCAAGTTGAAAGATGCAGAGCTAGGACAACTTCGAGAAACATTGGCAATTGAAGCAAAGACAAGGAGCTAGTAGAGACGTAAGGAGCTCGACAACAATGAAAAAGAACAAGTCGAGTTTCTGAAAAAATGTAGAAGCCTTATACAAATGGTGATACCAAAACCAGCAGAGGTTGACACCGAAAAAACACTAGAAAAATCTTATCAGTTGTTAGAGAGCGTGGTGTCAGTGCTATAGGCACAAATTCAAGACACAAAAGAGGAGCAGAAAGAAGAAACCATCTGACTATTGATGGAGAAGCACACAGCCTTTGTAGAAGCATACAAGGTGTTGCAAGATCACATGGAGGAGTCTGCCATTACAGAAGAAGTACTGCAAGACTGGCCTGGTTACTATGGGAAACTCTATCAATGAACAAGACAGACTCGATAATAGATCCAAGCACACCTTCCTCAAGCCTTTGACAAGATCTTGCCCAAGTTTGACCCTGTGGAAAATATCGTTGTAGATGATCACCTTCAAAGCTTCTACCTAGCATTAGAGGGGCTAAGGGCTAGGGAGTATGAAGATGTGGTTTGTAGACTTTTTCCACACACTCTGAAAGGAGCAGCAACATCCTGGTACTTTGGTCTACCTGCAAACTCCATTCTAGATTGAGACACCTTTGAAATGGTTTTCAGAAGTAGATACACAACTCAGAAGACACATGCCTCGTTGATGAAAGGGCTTGGTTTGTTAAGAAAAGAGAAGAATGAAAAGGTACATAGTTTCACTCAGAGATTTTCACTGTACTTAAAAAAAAATTCTGCTATGGACAGACCTTCAGACAAAGTTTTAATTGAGTATTATACCTCAGCCCTAGGTCCTGAGCTGGCCATGTTTACCAAAATGAAACTCAAGCCTACATTGGTGGAAACTTATGAGGAGGCAGAAAGTGAGAGTATAGAGGATTACCCTGATTCATGTGAAAAGAAGACCACTGTAAGAGGAAGCTCACTGCTGTTTAAATCTAGAGAAGATCAACCACATGATTATCATGAGATGATGAAAGTGCTTCAGAAAATGTCCAACCGAATTGTAGACCTGGAAAAGGAGAGGGACATTCAGAAAACCAATAAGCCACACTATCCAAAAAAGGAAGATAACAACCAATGGCAAGTCCCACCTCCTAATTTGGCATCAATAAACATAACAGAAATAGGAGGGGATAATTTTTGTACCTTTCATCAACAACCTCATTCTGAGAAGAAGTGTCCTCAATGGTTACATTCAATGACATTGGTGATGAATAAGTTGTTGGATCCAGAATTGACTAGGGACAGTGGTGAGGAAAAAAAGGAGAAACAGATCATAAGCAAACCAAAGGATGATACTATGTTCTCATGGAATGGTATTTCACTGTTTAACATTGAAGATGACACTCCTAAATCTGAATGCACATCCATAACTAGAAAGGACAAAGTTTTCACAAGCCAAGACAATACAATGATTTCTAAGGTTAACAGTTTGCAGGAGAATGTTAAGAAACTGGACAAGGGCAAAGCGCATCAGAACAATACCCTCAACCAAAGGATAGAACCAACCATTGAGACCGTCGATCCTGTAGAGGAAAAGATAGGGGTCAGTGAGAAAAACTTTGATGAAACTCGTGAGCCAGCCAAGGATATACTTACTCATAATCAGCTAGGAGAAGAAGATCAAGAGCCAGGCTGGAAAGAAAACCTTGATACCCCTCCTTTTCTCTTGACTCTAGAGATGCTGAATTACAATGTGCATAATTGCTTAGTAGACTCTGGAGCAACAGTAAATGCGATGCCCCTTGAGATTTGTAAAAGGATTAATGGACAGCTGGAGTCCACACCTCGTGAAGTAACGCAATTAGATCGCACAGGAGTCAAGGTGGTGGGTGAAATGAAGAATGTCCTCATTCGTTTGGCTGCAAACAACAAAATATGTCAATTTATTGACATTGTGGTGGCTGATATACCAATGGGATATGGGCTCATTCTCAACTGATATTGGACTGCCAGGCTGAAAGGATATTTTGCTTCAGATTGGTCTCATATGTGGTTGCCTCTCAAGGGTACCCAAAGTCATATAAAAATTCTGAGAGAACCATATATGAAGTATACTGTCACTAAGTTAGGAGAAGGCCATGAGTCTGCTGATTCTATCCTGGGAAACTATCTCACTGAGCTTAAGCTAGAGCATCATACCTCAAAAAGGGCCAGTCCTATGACAGGCACTCAGCCTGAGCTCCTTCAACTCCCTCAGGCTGAAAGAAATGGCTGCAGGATCTTAGATATGGGTTCCATTTCAATAACAGCACAATTGGACCATGGCTAGGCAATCCATGTCTAAATCCAACTCATTCCTCAGTTTTTTTTAATGTTATAATTTTTCAGGAATGGACAAATTTTTTGTTTTCTTTTGTGCATAAATAAATTGTTTTGTTTTTCCAATACTAGATGCTGGTTTTCTCGCTTTAATGCTTTGATGTTTTTCTTTCTTTTGATTACTTGCTATGCTGTTGTTTTCTTTATAGCTTTGCTAGTTTTCCTTTGATTTTGAATAAAGAGGAAAGCTCTTGGTTGCAATGGAAACGTCAGGGTTCTTTATTAACTAAAATCTTGACTGAAGGACTGTGCTTAAAGTATAGAATGTCTTCTAGTAACCGTATTCCTAACTGGCAGAGCATTCATTTGAAGTCTTACTTAATCCCTGTAAATAACTTAGAAGTGGAAAAGGTCTGAAGTACTATTTCAAGGCTCCATCTATTTCACATCTTAAATACCCGAGGGAGTGACAGCAAAAGACCCACGGAAAGGAAGTAGAGTGGAACAATTTATCATATATAAATGATCCCAAGCCATAAATTAAGAAAAGGATGAAAGATATTAAGAGTCAAAGCTCCTAAAAGAAACAAGACATATCAAAGCAAAGCTCAAAAAAGCATTAATCTCGAGGCACAAAATACCAAATGGCCACAAGATCCTCTCCGTCTGTGAACTGAACCATGAAGTATAGTGTTCACACAAAAGGACACTATGGGATAGAGGATCCTGAATTAAAATTCAGTAATAAAGGCCTGCAGGAAGACTCCTATCAAAAGAACTAAAGTTCAGAAGGAACAAAAGTGCAAATTGGCATAGGAATGAGGAACAAAAGGATAATGATGTTACTCTCTGTCACAATCCTGTGGTGTCTAGGCTCTAACTACCAAAGGGTAGGGAAAATAAACCTCATCCATTTGGCCTCAAAAGAGTTATTCAGACCTGAAATACTGCTGATGTTACCTTCCCCCGAAAAGATGGGCTTATTCTAAGTAATTTAATGCATAAGTTGCCTTGCTTAGGAATACATACATCTAGAAGATTTCGATTTTATTCAGACAGTCTTAAGGTGGGAGAGAGAGTTAATTCAAAGATCTGGGGTTCACCAGGTAGTTGCCAATTGTTGCACCTGCAACAATTTCCCAAACTTCTAAAAAATTTTAGGACCCTCCTTTACTTTGAATAAGTTGGTTTTCTTCCTGGTTTCAGTCTGGTGACTTTTGGTCTATGGATTTTTGGAATGTTTTACAGCACTTTGAATTGATATCAATCGATCTGTTTTGCTCCTTTAATGCTTTAAAAATGATCCCTTCCATTATCAAGCTCATCGTTGCTTTTTGCATATTTTTGAAGTCATTTTACATCGGGAGTTGAGTCATTTGTTCTTCCCGATGTTGCAAAGGTTTCCTGCTTTGTATTTCACCGTTGTGGGTGGTTGACGATTCTTCACTGTTGCGGGTGGACTTTTGTTCTGAGTCGGAAGAGGATGAGTGTCTCTTTGGCCACCATTGTGGATGGGTTATCGTTTGGTATCCGACGTTACAGACCATTTGGGGGTTCTAAGTTTTCATTTCCTTACCGATCCACATGTATTGGAGCTCTTTACCTTATGTTCCCTCCATCGTTGCGGGTGGGTCTGAGTTTCGGTTTTCCGATGTAGAGTCTCCGGGTGGTCGATGTGAGTTACGCACGTTGTTTTGTTATGCATGCCCGCCGTTGCGGAGGAGTCCAGGCTCTTGGCTTCCGATATAGGTCCCCGTCGACGCCCGATCTTTTGTTTACACGCTCTATTCGCCGTTGCAAGTGATTTGATGCTGGGAGATATCCGCCGTTGCAGAAGGTCTGGGATTCTCGCTGCCCATTTCACTTTCGTTCCCCGCCCAATACGACCCATCACACGTGCGAATCTTTTATAGATACGGGGGCAGGGGTTTGGATTTTTTATTGTTGTTTTGCACCTGAGCTGTCGTTATCCTCTCCGTTCTGTCGACCCTGCGAACCTTGTGGAGCTTTGTGCTTGTACCCACATCCAGGTGTCGGTTGGAAGCTCAATCGTTGTCGCCTCATCAGCTGCGCATCACTGCCAGGTAGTATCTTTACCACCCTACCTCATGCTTTTCAAGGTTTTGATTGGGTGATTTTTGCTGCAGTTGGGGTATTGCTAGGATTATGTCCCCGTAGTCCCTTTTTCACTCGCACACGAAGTTTTCACCCACAGCTAGGGTTGCCATAGTCGTTTCCCCTTGCATGGTGTGCCTACATTTTGAAAATTGTCGGTTGGGATAGCAGTTTGTGGTTATAGGGGGGGGAGTCGTTTTTCCTTTATAGAGTCCACGTAGTATCTTTTGACCTCGGCCGTTTTGGTTCGCCCCGCATACAGTGGATGAAGGCGCAGTGCAGGCGGCCATTATGTCGCCTGCACCTAGTTTTTCCTTTGTAATAATGAGGCCCATGGAGAGGTTTTACGGTGGTTTTCTTGTGATCGAATGTTTCCTCCGCTGTTGGTTTTCCCCATTTACCAGGTTTTGAACCCCAACCTCTGCCCACGCCGTCTTGCGTAGTCCGTCATTTTTTGGCTGTCTGAAACCCTAAGGCTGTGCCGCTATATTGTTTATGATTTGGAGGTAGCATGGATGTTGGCACTGGTGGGAGCGCCGTGTGCAAAAAATTCTTGTTGATGCCCGCAGTATCTAGCTGCACCGATGTAACTACTTTTCCACGAGCCACATAGGCTATTGCAGTCTTTATCCTTGATAACGCCATGTCGTCGAAATATTTGAATTGTGGATAGTTACATTTGCACCTTGAGTTTAAGATTCATACTTGTGCTTTATGAGTTATTTTCATGAGAGAAGTGGCGTACTGTGAAATAATGTAGATTTAATGACAACCCAATGATGATTGATCAAGTTTTAGTATCATACAGCAGAAGGACATTGCTCATTATATTGCCCAGGACTGAGTCTGTTTATGCTAGTAGTTCTGATAATCAGGGCATGCTTGGGTTGTGCATACATGCATTGGTTTCTAGGCCTGCTTTCACTTTAAATGGCACTCTACATATGATGTGCATATTTTGCTTCAATGTATTGCTATCTTGGGAAAATGGCATGTCACATAATGGTGTAGATTTAATGCTGTCTCAAGCATAGTCGATAAGCTTGATATTATGCAACAGTGGTAGATTGTTCAGAACTATGTATGCTTCACATAAATCAAGTCATGAAATATTGCACCCTAGTCTCAAGGAATTATAGAGCTTTGCAATGCATGTGTTTGTTGCAAAGATTATTATCATACTAGACATAGGATAATAGCACATTGCACAGTATTGCATCCTAGTTCAATTCTTCAGCCTGAAGGGCTTATGTCTTAATTTCATTACAGTCATGATACACTTGAGAAAGAATAAACTGTTGCACAATGTTCGCAAGTTCGAATTGCTTAATGTCATAATGTTATACATGGCAGGAAGAACTTGCAATGTCCAAAAGGAAGAAAAAGAAGGCCCCCATGGTCGAAGAAAAATCAACAATAGAGGTCGTCACACAGACAGAATATATATATGAGGACACCCAATGTGTCTCAGGTGTTGAGCCTGAGTATAAATGGTATGAGATATATAGATTGATTTCCCGTAGGGAAGTCCCAGACATGGGTCTCGAAGACGAGCCCATTTATGCCAACATAGAGAAATCCGCCATCATGAAGGTGGCTACCAGACCAGAGTTGTTCCCATGCTCTGATGTTATGAGATGGATTCTTCCCCACACAAACAGCAACACAATGCTTATAGGAAATGTCAAAGGTCAAGGCTATGCTGCATTTAGCCCAGGATATGTGGCGCTGGCTTACCACCTGCCAGAGCCTCAAATCTTCCTGTCAAATGATTGGTTGGATAACCTCAGGATGGATTTGGTGGAAACCCTGAAGAGAATGCTCTTTCCAGGAAAGCTCTATCGACACAAAGCAACTGAGGATTATGATACAACGAGCTTAAGAGCTCCTTATAGATTTGTAGCTCTGATGCTAAACAGGATCTTTGGTAGAGCTAGTGGCAGACTCTTCAAATTTGAATGGGTCCCCATTATGTTCCACGTGGCGACCCAAGGAACAATATTCAACTGGGCCAGCCTCGTATCAAGTAGTTTCTCTTCTTGTGTAGTTACAGCCTTGGGAGGAGGAGAAGCCCAGAAGAAATCTGAATTCTATATGAGTTCCATTTTGATAGACTATATACTATGCAACCAGCCTTTCCCCAGCCTCAAGTGTGCCTGGGATAGGGAAAGAATTCCTGTATATGCAGCTTACAAACCACTGTGGGCTCATCAGTACCATAGTTATTACAGAGAAGTATGTGAGCATTTCATTATGCCACTATACAAGCTTATCTTCCGGAAGGAATGTGATTGCACGTCGGAAGATGCTATGCAGGTAATAGAGGAGTATGTAGATTATTTCTTGACAGACAATGGTATGTATCTTAGAATGTATGGAGGCTCAAAGACACCTTATCTGCTGCCAAAGTATGCAATGGATTATATAATCCATAAAGAGGCGGTCAGACAAGTGTTCATTGACGGAGTTGGTCATTTCTTGTTCCAGCATAAGAAGGCTGCATATCCCCCTTTACCTTTCAAGTTAGGTAGCTGCATATTCGCGAATGTGAAACAAGCTGCCGAATTCATAGAAGAACTAGGGAAGTTCCATTTTGGGGATATGCCTTTCCGACGCAATGACACTCATGGTAAAGTGGCTGAGCACTACAAGAAGCATAAAGTGTTCTTTGAATATACCCATCATTATGATAAGGATGAATCTATTTTTCAGAGAGATCCAAACATGACGGCACTCAGCAGAAGATTCAAACCAAAGAACCCCACCAAAGGTGGAAAAGGGGCAGAGCAGGCCAAAGTTGAACACCCCAGAGCTGAAGAAGGAGCCAAAAGGATAAGGGAGGAAGCTCAGAGGATGGAAAATGAGGCTGCAGAGTGGCTACAGAAGGGAGAAGAAGAGAAAAGGAAAGCTGCCCAAGAAGCAGCTGAACTAGCAAAAGAAGCATCCAGAGAAACAGAAGAGGCAGCCAGGCAAGTAGCCGAAGAAGCACAGAGAAAACTAAATGAAGAGCTCCAAGGGAAGGAGGCTGAAAAGATAAAGTTAACACAACAGTCAGCCTCTGAAACACCAACAGGGCAGAGTCAGGAAGAGGAAAATCCTGAGGTGCAAATCCTTCAGGTACCTACCGCTAGCACTCCTGTAACCCCTATGCTCCAAATAGTGCCTTTCGTCCAAAAGAAGGGGGAAGAAGTCCCTGATTTCAGTACTGTATATTATGAAAAGACCACTAGAAGAATAATGAGGAGAATGGAAAAGAAGGTGGAGGTGAAATATCTATAAGGGAAGATGGTCACAAATACAGCAGTCATGCTAGGGACAGACAAAGATCCTATGCTCACGATAAGATCTGGGGCTGCACTAATTGATGCCTCCGCTGATAACATAAAGAAGGTGATGATTGAATTAGAGTTAGCTAAGAAGACCACTGTTCAGATAAAAGACACACTGAGACAAGAAAGAGGAGAGGGTAGAAGACTTAAGAGGAAGTATGAACACGTGCTAAGGGAAATGGAATCCACAAAGGGTGAAATCCATGCCCTCCAAGTAGAGGCGCAAGCCAAGGAAACAACACAAGAGGCTCTAGAAAATGTACAATAGGAAGTCCAAGATCTGAAAAATGAGAAGGAACAGTTGAGGGAAAAAGTGGAAGACCTAGAGGCGCAGCAGTATATTATCTGTGAATCCAATACTGCATACACCCAAGGACTGAAAGAGCAGCTGGCTTCTCTGACTGCTGAACTGGAGACAACAAAGGAACAGAAAGTCAATCTGTAGCCATTTAAAGAATATATCCTAGCACAAAAGGATAAAATGCTGCAGCTACAGACTGCTTTGGAAGAGGAAAGATGCAAAGTTCTTCAGATGGACAGCAGGTTAGAGGAGATCATAGAAACTTCCTCCTATTTCATAGATAGGTCCCAAGATATTCTTGAGGTCTTGAACGCCAGATTGGCAAGACCAGAAGATGATGCCGAGATTCCAGGAGAACTACCAGCCAAAGATCATCAAACCCTCAGGAGAGATCACAGCCTAGTAGACTTTTCCATCAGCACTGCTGAAGACTTTAAGAAGGTTGTCTGAAGGACACAGGTAGCATGCTCAGAATATTTTAAAAGGTTCCTTAATGCATATAACCTCTGCAAGATAGAGGCTGAGCTCAGGTTTGAAGAGTTCCTGGATCATGAAAGCTTTGTGGACATACTGCAGAAAGGGCATCAAGATGCAGAGGCCAGGATGCGACAGATTCAATCCATCGATTCCATAGTACTGAAGAATGAAGTGGGTCACGCAGCCGTTAGCATACAGGTTCTAGAATACCAGCTTCAGTTGAGCCCAGCTAGGATCGAGGCCATCAGGAACCAAGTTTACAAGTTTAAAATTAACATCCAGTTCCTAGAGCCATGTGCTTTTGAAGGCCTCGCTGCTGAAGCAGCAGCGTGGAAAAAATTCTTTGAAAACCAAGCAGGATCCTCCTCATAGAGGACCGGTCAACTTTTTATTAATGTAATATTTTTGTAAAAGTTTTGAGAAATGAAACATTGGGAAAGAAAAAGGTTGGGAAGCCCAAAGGTCACTTTGGGCAGCCCAACCATTTTGACTTTTTGTATAAAAGTAGGAAGCATAGAAGCAAAAAGGGCTTTTTTCCCCAGTAAGACTGGAAGGTTGTTGTAAGAAGAACTATTTCCTTTTGCAATAAAAATTACATTTTGCCTGTTGAAAGAAGATCGGTGGGATTTCAAATGTTTTGCCATGGGGAGTTGAAAGATGAACTACTTTGTTTTTTCAGCATTGTATCCATGAATCGTGAGATCGTTCTAACTTTACGACCTATGTCTTTGTTTAATGATTTCCGATTTGTTTCATGAAATAACCACCATGAGTAATGTATGCTTGTCATAAACAATTAGCTGTCTGGTTGTGAAATATCTTTCGTTTTTCATGCTTGTAAAAGTTAATGTCAGCTATCTATAATTGCTTTTAATTATGTGTGCACATCCTCATTACTCATACATATTAATTACAAATTGGCTTCCCGGGGATAGGATAGATAGATAGGTAGGTAGGCATATAGATAAGTAGCTTGTTTATCTCATTCCTACATGTGTGATTCAGATGCATGGCGATCCTAAGACGAGAGGTAAGAACCTGCGCATCACATTGTGAATGCTCTTTGCATCCTTCACCACCCTGCATAATTAGTTAGGTACTTGCATTTCACTCTTAAATCAAAAAAATACAATTTTCGGTGGACCGGGCCGCAACAGGTAAACCCTTGTTGTTACTTTGACTTACGGTAGCCGGACCGTCAAACCAGATGGATTCCCTATACCAAACAGTCAACGGGCTAGTTGGGAACGTTGATTGGGGAGAATCCCTTACTGTTTCCGCCTGCGAATTTCCAGGCCTCAACACATTCCTGAGTCAAAAGGACACTGCGAAGTATATGGCCCAGCTGTTGAAGCACCTGAAGTGACTCAGCCCTTGAAGACGCGGATCATAAACATTGGGTCAGAAGAAAACCCTAAGTATGCTACCAATGGATATTATTGGGATGATGAAATGGTAAGCAAAGTGACCCAAATTCTCCATGAATATCAGGACCTATCTATGACAGGGTTCTCAACAATGAAAAGAATTATTGAGGTGGTGGAAGACATTCTGTCGTGGGTTGAAGTTCGAAGCCAGGTTGAAGTTGGTATCAGGAAATGCTGAATGTCCTTATTTTGGTGCAGCCAGAGTCACTGCTTGTGCCGAAGAAGGAAAGATGTGTCAAAGCTTAAAATACGACCATTGGAAGAAATCAAAACTGGTGGCGCCGGTATGCTACCTGTATTAATGAGATCTTGGAAAATCTACCGCCGTTTGGACAAGATCTCTGTCAGATTTGGTATCATCAATGCAAAGTTATGACAGATGTCGTGGATGGATTCTATAAGAAGACACCCACACCCGTGATGTTTGCATTCTACAATTTCTTGAGTTTTACAATTGCATCCATGTCAGCTGATAGCGAGCTTCAGAAGTTAGTGAGAGAATTTGAATAGGAGGGTCTACCACAGCTTTTCAGTCACCCACCTACGTCTGCACCCCGTGAAGAGATTCCCCTAGCACCAACCCAACCAATGCAGACACGCTCTACCAGAAAAAATATAAACCTAACGTTCTTTCGAAGCGGAACGAAGACAGACACCAGCAATTAGGGAAAACACCAGAGGATCCCGAGATGAATCAGTCCGGCTCAGCAGAGGTCCCACTTGAAGAGGATGAGAACATTGCACCACAGTTTCCACCGTATCTTCTACCAGTTCAACCAGGAGTTCAGCTCCCTCGGCGGATGAAGAAGTTCACATTACGCACCCCTTCGTTGCCATTGGGTGTGCAGCTGGTCGGGACAATGATAGGGAAAATATACCGGCTCAAGTACGCCGACCATGATACAAATGATTGGGGGAAATTTCCACAATTCACACCTGGGACATACTTACACTATGTCCGCTATCAAGATACTGGAGCGACATTATTAGAAGTGAAACAGTGGGCTGCTAGCTTGGACAAAGCTGGTTTGTTGAAGATGCTCGATGTGCCCCACTTCGGTCATAGCACATAGGTAACCATGGTGGTCAAACAATTATTGGAATTGGTACATGATGGGTACCTATGGATTGGAAACCAGAAAATCACTATCAATGGAGAACTCATTCACCAGTACGAGCCTGCAGAAGGAAGGACCTAACCCTAGCATTGAGTTTTTGGGAAAGCATGAAGATGTGAAGCTAGCACATAGCATGAAGGAACGCTTTGGGCTGACGAAAGGGAAGCGAGGGTATCAAACCTCAGCCATTCAGGATCACAAGATTTGCTTCACAGCTGAACTCTTAGCCTGCAAATTGATGAGAAAGTGTAGACCATATGAAGTGCCTACCCCAATTATAAGTATTGCTGTGAACTGTGTGGAAGGCTACATTTACAACTGGGCAGCATACATCGCTAAGGAATTTCTTGAAGATGCTCGCGACGTGCAGGAAACTTAGGTAGACCCTTTCACTATTCATGGATGATCATACTTATTGCCCTGATCGGGTGGAAAGAACCCACAGAGGCGCATTTTATTGATGTACATCCAAGCATGTCAGGTGCGACGAGGTACGCATCACTCTGGGTGTTGCAGGACAAAGAATCCCAGCATATGACGAACACTGTGTTCACCTTTTACGCCATGAGTATCTCATATGAGATTTTTAAGACCCCGCAGCTCAGTAATGAGCTATTCTCTCAATATGATGGAGTGGCCAACTTCAGGGCCGACATGCACAATGTCTTTATCTAGGCCCACGCAGATCAGAAAAAGGCATGCTGGAAGTTGCCATATGTGGTGACCAAAGAAGACATCATCATGGTAATTCAGTAGTGGCCGGATGAATGGCTGAAGGACGCAGGAACAAAGCCCATCATTCCAATCCCTCCAGTCACCAATGTGTGCACTATCCCTAGTCAGATGCAGCAGCAAGACCCCCCAGAGGAAAAAAAAGAGCAAACTGAGTTGCAGTAGAGTGAAAGAAACCAGGGTGGAGATGGCAGAGATGAAGGAGAAGAAGAGGAGTCGGTCAAAACTATCTTAGAACCTAATCGGCCAGATAAGCGCAAGTCACCAGAGGCCGAAGAAGTGACCAAACTTCAATCCCGAAATAAAATGAAAGCATCGAAAGACAAGAATATCGATGAAGAGCCCACCCTAACAAATGAAGAGCTTAATCAGGTTCTGTCAAAATCCACAGAAGTTCTCACCAAGAAATGGTCAGAGTTTGTAGACATGCATCTTGATGCCATCACCGGCGTAACAAAGCAAATCTCAGAGCTGAAGGAGTTAGCAAAAAAATCAGCGACAGGCGTTGCAGCAGGTAGTGCCCCAGTACCTGCGCAGCCAGACACAAGATAGTGGCCGGTTAGAGAACACTAGGGACAAGTTTCAAGTGCCGCGCTCATCATAACCAACGCACCATCTCGTGCGGAGATGAGCATGATAGTTGGAATATATTACACTAAGATGTCCATGATGGAATTATATCTCTGTCAGTGAGCTATCGCAAAGGAAATCCAAGCCCGAGACCACCACTCACAAATACAGTTGGAAAATACTAGGAAGCAGAATGATAGCCTTGCAGCACAGTTGGAGGAAGCTGAGCAGAGAAAGAGCGACGCAGAACTTAAGCAGGTCACATTAGCACGAGTATTGGAGGAGGCATGTCGAAGTCTTCCTAACTTCAACATCCAGAATGAGGAAGAACCAGAGCAAAGAATCGCCAAACTAAAAGACTACGCACAATAGTCTCACAGTGAAATAGAGAAGCTTAAAGTAGAGCATGAGGCTCAGATTGCAGAGCTTCAACTCCACATTATCCTAAAAAGCCCACCAGAGGTCAGAGAGCAACACCGCGCAGACATTCAGGCCTCAACAGCAAAAATCTCAGATATCATTGGCAGCGCAGCCAAGCTGCTAGAGGAAAGCATCGACACCTGGACAACACTATAGGAAAAACCTGAAGTACAAAAGCTACAGGAAACCATCTAGCAGCGACAAGCAGCGTTGGACGCAGTAAAAGTGGAAATTAAGAACCTACCCCATACACAGAAAATGTTCAAGGTAAAACAAAGAAAGGAAATACAGTAGGAGATTGAGTCATAGAGAACAAAAGTAACACTGCTGGAAAATGATATGTATCCCCTTGTCAATGAGGCCTTGGAATTGAATACTGCTGTGGATAGCCAGCTCACAGTTCTCAAGGAGTACGATGCATTTGCATGAGAAAAGGCTAGTGAATCCTCAACGACAGCATTGTAGGAGTTGGTGGAGAAGGATCAAGCAGTCGACAATATCATGCGCGGCCTAAACAAGCAATTCACTATCTTTGCCAACAAAGTTCTCCCACCAAACCAACAGCAGCGTGTCCCGGGATGGGACACTGGTTAGTCTTAGGGGCCTGTTGGGGCGCGCACCTTAACAGTCCCTAATTTTGGTAACTCCGCGGTTTTTGTGGAAGTTTGTAAGCAGAGTTGTGACTCAAAATAGTCATAGGGGTGTCGAGGTTGAGTAAAAACCTTATTTTTTGTAATAAACCCATGGTTTAAGTCCAGGGTTTAGGGTTCGGGGTGCCCATGGTTTAAGCCCATGGTTTTGTAATAAGTGCACTATAAATAAGCACTCTTGTAAAGAAGTTAGTTCAGGGTTTTGATGTAAGATGAATTGATGCAAAGCTAAGGCTTGTTTGTAAGAAAGGTTAAGTCCCAGTTGTGTGCATGGATGACCTCTGCAGCTGTGTGCACAGAGGGTTTTTCGGTGATTAAGAACATCTATAGATGTGTGCACAGAGGCCTGCAGCTGTGTGCGCGGCTTTGAGGAATTGAAGGGATATGCAGCTGAGTGCACAGATCAGAACTATGCTTTTTGTAAAGAGTTGAATAAAAAACAGTTCTGTGGACGTAACCCCTAAACTGGGGGTGAACCACGTTATATCATGTGTTGTGGTTTTGTTGTGTTGTTGTTATGTTCTTTTATGCATTGATAAATATATAACTGATAAGTAAGATCACTACAAAACACTAACTTCACTGTGAATTCCCAGTAAAGGGTTAAGCAAGGCACTGTTTGTTTATCTAATCATGAAGATAAATAAGTAATATCAAATCTCTGTATTTAATGATTATCATTTGTTAGAAGCTAAAGGTATAGTAATATCCCTCTTCTACTTGTAGAAACTTGATTCTGTGGCACCCCATAGCTGTTTCGGGTGAGACTGCAACCTGTTCACAGGTTGTTGTTGTGAAGTTAATGGTATAAAACCTGGGTCTGCCCTATAGCCCAACAATACTTGTAATAACTACCATAACTATCTTGACAGGTATAGCCCAGGAAGCAAGTTACAGAAGTTAATGAAGAAAGTGTCAAGAGAAGCAACCTGGGAGATCGATTATACCTCGACCTTTTATCAAGTGATTATTATAAGATGTAGAGGGACATATAAATGCTTGGCTTCCCCATAAAGAATTATTTTTTGCATAGTGATACTTGAGAAAACCGAATCCATGCGATTACAAAGCTAATCCCTTCAATCCTTGTTCAATTACACTGACATCGATGGTAATTAAAATCCCCAATGATAGTGAGGCATCGAACACCACTCTTATCTCCGGTTGCCACATTGAAGAGGAAGTAGAAACACAGTCACCCGAGGTACAATAACCATACCAGCAACAAGAGATTGACACCATGGAAAGAATGCACAAACAACAAGCAATTGTAGCACCTAACAAAGAGTCGAGGCAGCCCAATGAGATGCAACCAGGAGAGGCATCTGGACCACCATCATAGCAGAGAAAATGCAAGGCTACAACCACTAAGGATGAGTGAGGAAAGGAACCTATTGGTGAGCAAGCAGAAGATGCCATGGATGAAGACCTGCTGCCACAAAGAGAGCCACAGGAAGAGAAAGTTGATTCAAATTTCCCACATTACATTCATCCAAGGAGAACTAATCCATAGGAGGGAGCTCTTCCAAAGAAGGCGGTGACTACTCTGGTAGCACTGTGAATTCCTATAGGTATTCCCATGCTAAAGGAAATCCTGCCTTAGTTATCTAGGTTTAAATTCCAGGACTTTGACACTCGACAACAAGAAGGACTACAGATAACAACTTGCATGGTCGCAGACTAGTCTGCTACAAGTGACACCCAGGTACTCATGCCAATGGACTGGGCTGAGGGACTTACCCAGGTCTAAACAACATGTTGTTCATGCCTCACTATGTCCATAGCGTACAATTCAATACGTACGTGAAGCAGTTACTGGGTTGCTTCCATAGAGGATTCGTATGGCTAGATCAGCCATATCCAGTGGACACTGAGTTATTTTCAAGGATCACTGGCCTCTTGAATGAAGGCGACGATCCTATGCCATACATGGCCAAGAAAGATGTTAACCCTATCAAGAGAAAGCATATCCTTCATCAAATAGGGTGGGGCTTCTTGATTGGTCCCATCTAGGACAATAGTGTGTGCATTGCTGCAAATATCCTATCTTGTAATATGCTCCACAAGATGATACCCAGCCAATGTTCTGCAGCAGTAGTGGAGCTCACAGATCTATGCGCACTAGGGGGAGTATTCAAATGGTTGTGGTACCTACTGAATGAACTCATAGACAATGCGATATAGACCTAGCACAAGGACACTTACAAATTCCATTATTCATGGCTATTGATCTTGATTTCGTTTACTATATGGGGTAACCCATCAGACTACGTCCAGATGGATGTCCCACTACCTTGCCTTGGTGCAAGGTACTGGAATTT
Organism: Pseudotsuga menziesii; assembly: GCA_001517045.1. NCBI lineage: Eukaryota > Viridiplantae > Streptophyta > Pinopsida > Pinales > Pinaceae > Pseudotsuga > Pseudotsuga menziesii. Next base: position 13,465 of record LPNX010351784.1, on the reverse strand, counting down.
GTGGGAAGAAAAGGTGGACAGTGATTGGAAGAAGGATAACAACATTGCATTATTTGTACATGAAGAGGTGCTACGTGATGTTGTCTACCAATCCCACAGAATTTGTGTTGTGACAATACAAAGGTATGCCGCATTCATCAAGTTTCAAGATGACACACATAATATAACCCTATTGCCAACAAAGGATGCATTCAAGTAGGTGAACCATGCAGAATTCATGGTGACAAATAAGGATGTGGATGCAATTATTAATATTTGGCCAGAGGAATGGCGCAGCCCACTAGAAGAGCTGCTTCTGGAAGAGAAAAATGTAGAGGAACCGCCGCTTCACCAATTTAATGGAGAAGAGCATGAAGACGACAACAACCAAGATGATACATCGCAGGACCATAATGAGGATAATAATAATATTGATGACTTAGACCATCATGCATAAGACTTCCCACCAAGTGAAGAGCATGCGTAGACACAGACACATGAACAACAAGAAGAGGGCCACTCATCCCACAAGAAGAATAAAGCTAACATAATGATGAACACGAACACATTGACTAAAGATGATATGTAAGAACTTAACAACATTGTTGCTAAGGTGGCACAAGATAACCTTGCTAGTATAAGGACATGGCAAGTAAACATTGGTACCCAAGTTGAGGTCCATCTCAATAAGTTGATAGAGGCCATCCAGGATGTCAAAGCCACAGTGGAGGTTGAGACATATGGTGTTGATCCTAGCATTCCACTAGTTACACCAGCATTAGTGCCGCCAATCAAAGTGGTGATTCATAGGAAGGTACTGGAGGCATACATAGAGACAAGTGCAGGTCCTGATGACAACAGTGTGTAGATAGACTTCTCCAAGCTAAGGGAGGCCGCATTCCAAAATTCAGCTAAGGGAAAATGATGTTGCTTACTAGGAAACAAAATAGTAGCAGAAGGAAAAGCTATGCAAGGCCCTGTTGAAGGAGAAAGAGCAAGAAATCCAAGAGTGCATCACCCTTCTTACCAAAAAATAACAGGAAATACTAGCATGTGAACAAAGTTGTGTCACATTAGTGGATTCCATCAGGAATTCCATTGCAACATTTCCACCAAAAGCAGGCCAAGAAGATGAATACTTCCCCGCTAAAGTGACAAGCCTCACAAATATCACACAAGATATTCAGCACCAAGTGGAGGAGCTGCAAGCTAGGAAAATGCCAAGCACACCCCTGCAGGTGCTTCAGGAAAGAAGAAGAACAGTGTCTGAAGCTACTGAGAAAATTCAAGAAGATGAAGCACTCTGCGCAAAGGCCATGTTGGCTATCATGGGCAGACCCGAGTTTACTGTGTTTAACCAACAACACCACTAGCTCACTAGCCTTTTCAGCGATAGACCACGAAGCGGCCTGAAGTCTCACCCGAAGTGATTATAATGGGTTGGCCAAGGACTCAAGCATATTGGACTAGGTTCTGTGGCATCCTACTTGTGACTCGCAGATCTTCTAGCCGCGATATCTCTCTCTTCTTGTTGCACGGTTCCCTTTCCACGCCGCACAACTTCCACCGACTCGCGATGACTCCAGCCTTATGACATCTCCACGCACCAGGAAACATGTAAATTCCTCCCAACGCTAAGTCCTTAACCTACGGTATCGTGCACCGCAGCTCCTCTACCGATGCGGTATCGCCTCCCTGCGATATCCTACTCCCGCGGCTCAGCGCACTTAGCGTTGTTCGTGTTGACTTGCAAGACTCAACATGACAGGCTGTTTAACACTGTGACTAGTGATTGTTTCAAGCAAAGCATAAATGAACCCGCATATAACATGCCAAAGACTTCAACTTATATCTATCCTTCTATATTACTGCGAACTGAATAACGCATTCATACATTAAACTGTAAGCAAAGTCTTATATACTAACTGTTATATGCAACAAGTAAACACAACACATAACTCAATCACATAACACTCAATTTTAACATGGTTCACCTCCAGGATAGAAGTTACATCCATAGAACTGTGTTTCTATTATAGCTCAGGGGAAGGTAAACACAGTTCTGCTGCACCGCATATGTAGCTTGAGATATTCTCTCTTAGATCTCTTCTCTATCTCTATATTGTCTCTCTTACAATATAATCTTCCCTCTATGTCGATCCTTATGGATCGTTACATGCATGCTCTATGAGCCAGCTACTAGCTACAGTAAGATACTACAGCTAATAACAGAACCAGAGCTCAACTCTATTACAATACAAGGTAGCTATGAGCTAACAGACTCAATGGCTAACTAGCTAGTTGGATGGCTTAAGATGCTCAAAATGCCAACCTTTTACAATACAAAATACATCCATTTATAGGCGGCCCGAAGGTCTCACCATTATAACACTGTGGGCCTGTCCCAACAGTAACCTAAACCCTAACTAGTGACAGTCGGTGTATCTATACTTTGAGGTAGCCGCTATCTGTCACACCATAGCTCTTTGCAATCTTCCATGCTTCCTGGCACTGATCATGGGTACTATGCACCGCTTCCCTTCACCACAGCTTCCTGTAGTCTTCCATGCTTCCCAGCGCTGAGCATGGGTACCGGCGCTGCTTCCCTTGATGTCCTTTGTCTTCAATGCCTCAGCCTCATTGCTCCTTTTCCTTTATGAGGGTAGCTGAGCCCTCCTGTCTTCTGCCGCTGCCTTCAATGCAGTGGGTGAGCTCTCTCGTCTCGACCGCTCAAGTACCGTCATCTTCCTTGACTTCTCTATCTTAAAAGTCATGGTTTCTGGCTTTTCTCTACAGCTAGAAACCTGCTACGGCGTCGTAGCTCTATCTTGTCTATCTGCCAAAACTGTCTATTCGCTAAACTGGTAGCTTCTTCTGTAGCTGCGGGACCCTGCTCCAATAGTCCCCTAACACTTACTTGTGGCTCATCCTCGAGCCACTACCAGCGGGATTCTCTTGCTGTAGCTTCTCCTTGGCTTCCTACGAAGTCCATTGCAACCTGTCGCAAAGTCCTGCGACTTCCTTTTGCATCACTTCGACACACTCTCATGCCGAGTCAAGCAAAGCTTGACTAATACTGGCGTCTTTTGTTGCGTCAGTTTCCTCTCTGGTGGTAGTGAACTCCTTCACTTTCTTCTCATCCATATCGACTAACTCAATGATTTGCTCCTGGTAGGGTTGAAGCAGGTCATTGATGTGTATCTCCTTTGTTCTTAATCGCTGCGCCTCCTGCTGCAAGAGGTTCATCTCCTTTGTCTTCCTCATCTTCTGAAGAGCTACTAAGCTCTTAATTTCTTCTTTCATTGCCACCATGGTATTCTCTATCTGCTGAATATTTTCCTGGATTTCTAACTATGGTCCCTCAACATCGTGAGTCCCTTGTGACTCCGAAATGTTGGTGTTGCGAGGATCTTCATCCTCCTCCTCTGGTTCAGATGCAAAATTATAAAACTCTAACGCCTTTTTTAGCTGGATATATCACTCAAGTTGAGCTGGAACTGATGTGGTACAGTCCTCAAATATCTTACTCTTTATTATATCTAGGGCCTGATCAACACTTGGATACTCAGATTCAAAAGCGAAGGTGAGTAGGAAGCTGCCTGTCATTAGTGGCCATGTAGTTGTTCCTTTGCGCAGTTCAGTCTCTGTATACCAGTTCCTTGGAACTGTATCCAAAGTATGAATGAATCGGTGAACCCATTCATTCTCAGGAATTTCCGACCAGATCTGTTTGCATGTCTGAATATGTGCTCTGGGGTCACTCTCTCCTGTGTATTTCTGCTAGACATACTCCCTGCCGACAGAAAATCTGATCGCCATCAATCATTTAATATCATTCCATGATGCGATGTTCTCTTTATGTGCATACCACCATCTTGCAGGTGTGGCTCGTACTGCAAGTTCCATAGCTACGATCCTCTTCTCGTGAGGAATCTGTTGTTCAAACTGCTCAAGGAAGTCCTGGATGTCTATTAGACCATGAAATGATGGAATCTCATTGATCTCTGTGCCAATCCATCGCAATGACTTAGTCAAGTACGCGCATCTACGTGCTGAGACTTCATGAAGTCTGTTCTGCCAGTTCTCTAGACCAACATCTGAGTCCGATGCACATGAGCTATCACATCACCAACTAATGTTCCCTTCTTCAGTCGGATTGACATAGTCGCTCTGGTTTTTGGTCATCTGATAGAGACTTTCCATGTTACGTGCCTCCTCCTCTGCTCGGATAGGTTCGATATATCTAGGACCCTGAGAGGGATCCAATGGCACAATGACCCGGATCTGCACGTCCTCAAAGGTCATTTGTCTTCTCTTTAGGTCAATAAAATCCATGTTACTGATCACCCAATCAATTCCTAGTAGTGTTGGATACGGTCTACTATCGCCAATGATTTCTATAACTTCAAAGTCCGCGGAGCGGCAAACTCGATAATTGTCAACTGGTACCTGCGGTAACCGACATAGAGGTGATACTCACTGTTGATTAGCTAATCTCAGATGGATAGGTGATCTAATTAACTTAGGGATACCCATCTGTTCCCATGTCTTCTTAGTCAGAACATTCACGTCCGATCCTAGATCTAGGATCACTTCATCCATTTCAAACTCTCCAACCTGCGCTGTGAGTCACATCTCTCTTCCTGTTCTTGTATGTTCTGTAATATTATGAATAGCACGCGGTGTATTGCTCACGAAAGAAGATGGATGACACCGGTCTATGATGCGCTGAAGTTCTTTGATAGCTTTCTCATTTCTTACAAGTTTTAAACAACTTCGCAGGAAGGAATGTACACTTCCTGTCATCTCGTCCTCATTGCATCTTTCTGATGTGGTAGCCTACGATGTCTGTACAAGGCTATCACCACAAGGTGCTTGCTGCGGTACACCCCTAGACGGTGGTACCTGCGGTTCTGATTGCGTAGTTCCATCAAAGAAAGACTTAGCTTCCTAAAATGTCTATTTGTTCTTCTACAGATCGAGTGGTGTTGCTTTACTAGGAGCTCTGCGCACCCACTCCTGCCCTATGTTCTTTTTTGTCTCCTGTGATGTCCCACTGGTAGAAACACCGCTACGAGTCACAATATTGACTCTTGGTTCTGGCTAGTGTATTGCTGGCTTAGGTTCTCTGATCTTAGCTATCAAGGTAGGGCACTCCTCTATGGTATGCTCATAAGATTTGCAGTAGTTACAAGTGGTAGTTGGACTATGAAAGTCCCTAGCATAGTGTCCTACAACTCCGTAGTTGTAACAAGTAACTGGTCCGCGACCACGGCCAAAACATTCTCCTCATGCAAAGCCTCCTCCACGGCCTTGTCCTCTGAATCCTCCTCCTCTGCCACCGTAAGCCGGATGAGGCTGTGGTCCTGCTGCTGGGCCCTATGTCTCTGACTGGACTCTGTACAAGTCTTGCTTTGCTCCAACCATGAAATCATAGGCTCTGCAATCGTGTTCATCATGGCCTATAGACTTGCAGAAGACGCAGTATAAGTTCTTTGGTGTCTGCACGTACTTCTGAAGTAGAGGGCACTGATGAGGTAGATGTCCTCGTGTTTTGCATATTTCACACCATGGTCTGTGGGTCTGTGGTAAGGGGTTAGGAGCCCCTATTGCTATATATTCTACAAAGACCGGACAATTGTCTTTACTATGACCTTGTGCTTTACATTTTATGCACCATATGTATTGCGCAACCTCTTTCCCTTTATTAAGTTCATGCAACTATAATGTGAGATTATCCAACTAGTTTTGTAAGGTTTCCATGCCTGTTCTGCTCTCAGCTAGAGGTGAAGCCTCTAGTTTCATCGCCATCTCCAACGTGTCATCCTGTGTCTGGAGTTTCTGTTGCATTAACGGCAGTCTAATGTGAGGGAGCAGCACTACAATAAACCATTCCTTATGCTGCTCCGGTGGGAACTCAAAACTGACTTGGTCGATAAGGGCTTTGAATTTCTGATCAAAGTCCCACACCAAATCTGTAGGTAGCTGCTTGATGTCTTTGAGTTCTGTAATACACTGTGACTTAGACTTAGGTTTCTTAAACTCTTTAATCATGGAGGTCTTGACCTGGGAAAGTGTCCTGGGTACTATGGTATACTTTATGTACCATGTTAATGCTCGATCTCTTAGTGTGGTGACCAACTGTACAAGTTTAAGGTTACCATCATTGATTGTTTTAATGGTCCACATGGCTTCACATAGAAACCAATGCTACTCTGGGTCTTCTTCCTCTGTTCCCTTAAATACAGGTAGCTTCATATCATCCCCCATTCTATTTCTACATGGTGGATGTTGATTCACTGTGTTACTACCACTCAGCGGTGTAGGTGGAGGTGATGTAGCGGTGGTAGGTACTACCTGTGAGCTACTTGATGGAGTTCCTACGGGATTTTTCTGAGTCCCGGTCTATTTCTGTGGGGTGTAAGGGTGGTAAGGGATACCCCCCTCTGTTCCTTCTATGGTACTATGAATCTGCTATCTAGTACTATCTGAACTGTCTTCAAATATTGGAGATATGAAATCTACTTTATACTTCTTTCCACTTCGTGTTCTTCCAATGTCATCAAAATCACTTTCAAACTCTTGTGACATTACTATTTCTACTTATTCATCTGAAACTAGATCCATTGTTCCTTTTTCATGTAATATCATCTTAATGGACAAGTTTAAAGATCTTAGGTACTTACCATGATATCCTTTGAAGAAGTAGCGCTCAGCCTTGCTGAAGCTTTTCGTCTGGTCAACTACAAACACTATGACGAAGCCTCCTAGCACACTCGCAAGCCAGAAGTCTACTACTCTTGTGAGGTGATTATCAAGGTTCTCCATGGTCTGAATCAGCTCCGGTGTCCAGACAATGTCTCTTTTCTTTTTGAATATTCCTGTATCGATCAACTTTGATAACTAGTCGTAAAGCTCATTTCCAAAGGTCATAAAAAAATATCGCATGGATGTCTGTAAGGACACATTTCTGTAACTAGGCCTCTGTGTTTAGTTTAGGACTCCTGTTCTCTCATTTGGAAAAATCTTTCAGGTTAGACCAAACCCACTCGTTGAGTTCATCTCTAGTAGGGCGCCACCAGAACATCAGTGCTTAGTTTGTTTAAAATCGTCAACAGAACCATTTGTTGGCTATCATGGGCAGACCCGGGTTTACTATGTTTAGCCAAGAACACCGCTAGCTCACTGGCCCTTTCGGAGACAGACCGCGAAGCAGCCTGAAGTCTCACCCAAAGTGATTCTAATGGGTTGGCCAAGGACTCAAGCGTCTTGGACCAGGTTTTGTGGAATCCTACTTGCGACTCGCAGCTCTTCTAGCCGCGAGATCTCTCTCTTCCCATTGCACGGTTCCCTTTGCACGCCGCGCAACTTCCACCGACTCGCGATGACTCCAGCCTTATTACATCTCCATGCACCAAGAAACAAATAACTTCTTCCCAATGCTAAGTCCTTAACCTACGGTATCGCGCACTACAGCTCCTCTGCCAATGTGGTATCGCCTCCCTGCGATATCCTACTCCCGCGGCTCAGCGCACTTAGCGTTATTCGTGTCGACTTGCAGGACTCAACATGACAGGCTGTTTAACACTACGACTAGTGACTGTTTCAAGAAAATCATAATGAACCCGCATACAACATGCCAAAGACTTCAACTTATATCTATCCTTCTATATTATTGCGAACTGAATAACACATTCATACATTAAACTGTAAGCAAAGTCTTATATACTAACTGTTAGATGAAAAAAGTAAACACAACACATAACTCAATCACATAACACTTGATTTTAACGTGGTTCACCTCCAGGATGGAAGTTACGTCCACAAAAATGTGTTTCTATTATAGCTCAGGGGAAGGTAAACACAGTTTTGTTGCACCGCATATGCAGCTTGAGATCTTCTCTCTTAGATCTATTCTCTATCTCTATATTGTCTCTCTTACAATATACTCTTCACTCTCTGTCGATCCCTGGGGATCTGTTATCTCTAGGGTTGTTCCAAGTTTTTATTGTGTAATTTTTAGTTTTCTTTGTTTTCTGCCTTGCTTGGTTTTCAATTCTTTTTGGATTTTTATGCTTGATTATTAACCTTTGGGCTACTGAAAATACCTTAAAACATCAGAAATCTTTTCAGTGAATAAAACTTTGTGTTTGTGTATGGATTTATGCTTTGTATGGTAAAAAATCATAAACTGATAGCAGAAGTCCCAGACTGGCAGCGCAACGAGAGCTTGCAGCAAATTGTATTTCTAATGCATATCTGATATGAGGGTCGAGAGATTATGGTTTGTGATATGAATATGGATAAATATAATCTTTTGATTATAATCTTGAATGTTATAGCATAAACATTGGTTATGAATGTGGTTATAATGATATATGTCACATATCAGTGTTTAATATGGAGACATTCAAAGGGTACAAACGTGTCATGACAACCATATGTCCGTTCCTATAATTAATGAAGAATTTATTATGGCATAAGGTGGTATACACGTTTCCATTCAGAAGTTCATTTGGTGGTTGCAAAGACTAAGCATTCCTTGGCATGTGGCTCTAGGTTTTGGTCTGGGAATCTGTTGGCCCAGGATCAAACCTCCGGAAGTGCATAACAATTTTTCCAGTTCTGTTCACCGTAAATTGATTCCAGTTTGCAGAGAGATTTGTTATATGGTCGAGTTGGTGCCAAATCTTATGAGAACAATGTGCAGAAGATTCGAAGAGCTTGTACAGGATATCTAAATGGAAGAAGGTTGGTTCGTATACAGGGTGTTTCATTGCAGCACTAAAGGTTTACATTGAAAACTTATGAAACCAGGTTTGCAGGTGATTTCTTCATGGTATATACTTCCGACCTGAGATTTCTACATTTCCAGTCTGGCGTTTGCAGTCTGAGGATTTTTATCTTTCCAGTCTGAAGTTTTTCCAGTCTGAGGTTATATTTCCAGTTTGAAATCTTTATTCCAGTACTCTGTTTCGCATATTGGTTGTTTGCAAGTGAGGGTTTTGATAGATTGTTACAGGCTGGGAGAAACTGTAAAAAGTCTTTACAGTATTTACAATGTAGGGTTTTGTTTACAAAACCCTTTACATTATTCTGTCTATTTTCTGTGAAAGATTAAAATCTGTTAATCTTGCAAGTCACAAACTGTTGTTTCAAGCTAGGGTTACAGAATGGCAAATGAAATTGAAGAAGAGGAGCCCGAAATAAATGAAAAGAAGAGAACGAGTGGATTCATATGCAGGTTGGAGCCTGTTGACACCAAATGGATTAGGCAGTTTCCTAGGTCGGCGAAGTTGATCCAGAAGTCTGGTTGGCTCGATTTTTGTAATAGCTTACAGGGTTATCACTCTCAATTAACCCTAGCATTTATTGAAAATTATGATGAAGGCAGAGTGCCATTAAAAACCCTGACTGTCAGAGTCAATGAAGATTTTATTTCTGAAGCCATTAAGGTACCAGCAGAGGGAAAAAGATGGTTTAAACAGAAAGAGATCAAGGAGGATTTCAGTGAATTCCTAATTCCAGGAGATGACAAATTGGACTGGAAGAATGGAGTACATGTTAACAGGGTTAAGCCAGCTTGGAGAGTGCCCCTAGAAGTGATTCAGAGTTACATCACCTGCGACGGAAGGTATGACCGGGTACTCAAATGTCATCTAATGCTTTTGTTACATATTCATGGGGTTGTAAAGATAAATTTGCCTTTCTACCTGTTTAGAAGTCTTGAAAAGATGATCTTTAAAGTACAGAAGCATCCATCACACACAGTGAGGTCAATCTATCATCAGGGCTTGATTAAACTGCTGGTGTTAACACAGTTGAAGAAAGAAGGAAGGTCATGGAATGCCTTCTTAACAGAACTTGGTTTTAGTGAAAATCCAAAGGAGAAGGGAAAAAGAATGATTGATGAAGCCTATCAAACAAACTCTGCAGAAATCGACCATCAGGAAGATGATAAAGAAGTACAAGTGATTAAGGAACTTGTAAACCCTGAAACACCTTTTATCAAAGAAGATTCTGAAAAGTTGTGTGACATTGTTAAGGGTATTACATCAAAAAAGGTAGCCTGTAAACAAATACTTCAGACTGATAAGGTAACCTGTAAACAAGTACTTCAGACTGATAAACCGAGAACCAGATTAAGGAAAAAATTGCAAAAAGCTAAGGAAGAAGCAAAGCAAGAAAAAT
>LPNX010351779.1:45445-60708 GCA_001517045.1 Pseudotsuga menziesii | reverse complement strand
ATGAATAATTATTTATATCGGTATATGACTTATGTTGTTGAAGGGTGTTGAACACTTAATAATGCGCTTTATATGTTCCTTCTAGGTTTTACTAAAGATAAGGACATCATCTAGATATATGACCACAAAGGAAGTTGTGAATGGGCATACATTATCATCCATCATCCGTATGAACATTTTTGGGAATTATTTAAGTTTAAAAGCATTTTCAACCACTCAAAGGTACCTTCTCTATACCTGAATTGATTGAGAAGATCATTGATCTAGGGGAACTATATTGTGGTTCTTGAGTTGATTGAGAAGATCATTGATCTAGGGAACTATATTGTGGTTCTTGGTTGTGATTTGTCTCTATGGTTCCTATAGGTTTGTTTAGTTGGTTTTTTATGGATTTTTTTCATTCCTCCATGAATTCACGGAGGATTGAAAAAAATCGGGCAACATTTCGGCTTGCTCGGGACACATTTCAAAATTAAACCGGTAGCATAAACGCTATTGTGGTTCTTGGTTGTGATTTGTCTCTATGGTTCATATAGGTTTGTTTAGTTGGTTTTTTATGGATTTTTTTCATTCCTCCATGAATTCACGGAGGATTGAAAAAAATCGGGCAACATTTCGGCTTGCTCGGGACACATTTCAAAATTAAACCGGTAGCATAAATGCTACCGGTTGACATAATTTATATATATATAACAAATTAACAAAAAAATTCAATTTAACTACAAATTTTCAAAAATCCGGCAGCATTTCTGCTTGCCGGTACACATTTTAAACATGAAAATAATAAAAACATACATTTACCATATTTTAAAATAAATTTTATAAATTTATTAAATTTCATAAATTTATTAATTTTTTTTAATTCCATTTAAATTGAAAAACAATTATTTAAACTGAAAAACAATTATTTAAACTGTTACCTCTTGGGTCCGACGCCATCGTGACGAGGTTGGGTTGCTTCGAGGTGCTTGGGTTGCTTCAGGGTGCCAATGCTTACATCGCTCTCACTTCGTATCTCGACCGAGCTTTCACAGTGTAGTTTTGTGAAACAAATGGCGGGGGCCCGCAGTCTCTATTTATAATTTTTTCAATACAGGCACCTCGGTCGAGGTATTTACCTCGACCGAGATGCATACCTCGACCGAGGTATTTATTAACCCTCGGTCGAGGTTTTAATAGCTCGATCGAGGGTTAGTAAATACCTCGGTCGAGGGCTTAAAAGAACCTCGGGCGAGGGCTTGATAAAACCTCGGTCGAGATATTAAAACCTCGGTCGAGGGCTTGTTAAACCCTTGACCGAGGTGCATTTTTTCCTTTTTGCCAAAATGCGCTTGCCAAAAAGTGTTACCCAGGTCCGCGAATTCACCCTTAAATGTTATAAACAAGTTGTCTGTTATTTGTTTTTTATGAACAAGTTAAATTAAATCTTATGAACAAGTTATATGTTATATGTTATTTGACTTTGCTCCTTGCCCGTTGGATAGAGAGAATCTGCAATCGAGATAAGCTCAGGCCACCCAACGTGACGTGGATATTGGGGGCGTTGATGCTGTTTGTTGGCTATTTATTTTGGTCCGGATGGATTCCTTTTCAGGTATTAAAACTCTGCCCCACCTTATGCAGATAGACATATAGAAGAACCAAGATTTTAATCCATATTAAAATGAAATTATGATGGATATCATGTACATATTTAATATTGTTTTGACTACAGGCTCCAGTGGTGAGGAAATATCCGGCTCAACTGTCATTAACAGCAATCATGTTATTGCAAGGAACAGTGTTGTCCATGGTGGTGGCTTTAGCCTTTGAGCCAAAGGCCTCTGCTTGGAGGCTAAACTGGGACATCCAACTTCTCAGCATTCTCGACTCTGTGAGCTTGTAATCTTGGTCTTGCATAAACATAATTTCCATCTTCGATTTTATGAGAAGCTTGTTAATACTGAAGGATGACATTGGTGCAGGGAATATTCTGTTCCAGCTTAGCGTTGTTTTTACAGATGTATTGTATAAGTGTAAAGGGACCCGTCTTTGTTGCAATGTTTGGTCCAACATCAACAATATTGGTTGCAATCTTGGAACATCTCATCCTTCACGCGAAACTGCGCCTGGGAAGGTCATAATGCACGTCTTTCCATTTTATATAATTTGAAGTTTTGTGTGATTTCCCATGCTTTTGTTCACAGCTTTGTTTGCTCTGTGCAGTTTTTTGGGAACAGTGTTGATTATCATAGGACTTTATAGTGTACTGTGGGGCAAGGCTAAACATGATAACTTGGACAGAGATGGATCTAACGACTCGCATTGCAGTATTCACATCAGGCAGCCCTTACTACAACATAACGCAGATAATAAACACCCATCCACATAGGTAGAGTAAGGGGATTCCATAAGATTGAGTAAGAAGGCCTGGTCCCCCTTTGATGGGCCTTCTAACCAATCAAATGCTAGTCACTTATTAAGGAAGCTAAGGAATTTCAAATAGTTATGGTAGAATGGGTACACAAAAAAATTGATTGAAGGATAAGCAGGTTTTAGTGATTGTGGAATCACATTGGGAGGAATAGGGAATGGGTTTGTTTTCATGATGATGTATATAAAAATGAGGCCAAGTCACTCGAACAAAAGAGATATGGCCCTTGGTAGAAGTGAAGAACCTTGGAAGCTCATGAGTAAGGAGTTGTGGCTGGCCAAGGGTAATGAAAATACCAAATGTTTGTAAAGAGGGAAACCAAGCTACTATTGTTAAGGTAGTCAAATGATCACTTTCTTTGTTAATGAAGAAGATAATGAAAGATTATTCAAAGAAATTTCAAATGCTAAGCTTTATTTATTTTTTAATAATTTTAGGAAAGAGAACAACCTTGGGCTAGATGGTTGGCCCATAGAATTATTCCTTGGGTTTTATGAGACAATTGAAGATGACCTACCTAGGGTTGTCAATCATTCCAAAGTGTTTGGGAAGATGTTAGCAACATTTAATTCCACCTTCATTTCTTTAATTCCGAAGTTTGATTCTTTGATCAATACCATCCCATCTCATTGTGTAATTATATTTATAAAATTATTTCAAAAGTCATTGCTCTAAGGGTCAAGACACTATTGTCAAATTCAATCTCAAATGTATAGTTTGGGTAGACATGTGAGGCACTTGAGGTAGCTCAGTACACTCAATTAGAACTAAAAATATCTCTTATGGGGTTATAAATTTGGACTTATCTAAAGCTTATGATAGGGAAATTTGGTTGTAGTTGAGAAACTCTTATGCATTCGGGGTTTAGAGTTCACCTTGTAAATTGGGTCATGAGTGGTGTGTCCTCTGTTTCTTTTGCAATCTTAATTAATGGGTTTCCCCCAAATTTTCAGGATTGGTGGAGAGCTAAGGCAAGGATGCCCATTGTCCCCATTGTTATTTATTACTATTGGAGAAGGTTTGAGCAGAGCTCTCATAGAGGAAAAAAGTTCTAGTAATTTCAAAGTTATCAAAATTGAAACTAGCATCTTGTTGTCTCAGCTCCTTTTTGTTGATGGTATTTTCTTTTTTGTAATAACTCAAAAAGGGATGCTCTAAAGCTCAAAGAATTACTACATCTATATTGCACAACAAGAAGTATGTTAATTAATATTCAAAATTCAATGGCTTCTTTCTCTCTGATAGAAGATCATGAGGTTATAATTTTATCTTAGTTATTTCCATTTCAATATATAGATATGTGGGCTAGGTTGAAATCTCTAGAGTTTTTCTCTCAACTCCAATGATTCTCCAATGATTCTGGAAAAATAGATTGGAATAAACCTATAGGCAAGGTGGAGAAGAGGTTATATGTTTGGTGCAATAGTTGGTTATCCCAAGAGGGTAGGCTTGTTTTAATAAAATCTATCCTATAGGAAGTTCCCATTTATTTGATGTCTGTAGCCTTTATTCCCAAGGGTGTTTAGGAAAATATAAGGAAAATAAGTTGAATATTCTTGTGCTCTAGAAGTAGGGGAAAGACATGGATTTGTATGGTAAAACGGTAGTAGGTTTCCATTCCAAAAGATATAGGTGGGTGGGGTTTGAAGCATATTCATATTTACTGCAAAGTTTTGGCTAGAAAATGTGTTTGGACGTTGATTGCAGGTAAAGGTATTAGGTGCAAGGCTATTATTAACATGTATATATCTAGCCATACACAATGGAATATTGGATAAGGAATCCAATAAAAAAAAATGGAAAAATTAATCTCTTATATGTAAAACACTGATCTTAGCCTTCCCTTTAATTTGTCAATGGCTTGTTTGGAGGAATGTGAGTGGAGAGAGGGTTCTAATTCGTTATGATGATTGGATTGGAAGTGGTGAGTTCCACAAGTTATCTAAATTATTAATTGAGGACCTCCATAGGAATAGTTACTTCTTTCTTAATCAAGTAACATATCCATAATCGATTACGAGAAAAAGCGGAAATGGAATGGCATTCTAGGGTTGTAAGGTAGGGATGTTATTGATTGGAAAATGTATGTAATGCCCAATTTTTACTTAGGTAGCTAAACTACATTATGACCTATTTTGAATTTATTGCTTATTATTTATGGAACTTGGTTAGAGTTATGGCATCTTATTACATGAACATATGGACCTGCTATTTTGCAGAAGTTATATATATGTATGTTTATGTTAATATTGTTATTGATGGTTTCTCATTGATTTGATCTATCACATGCAAATTTTAATAAGATATTTGGGTACATGGATACCAATTTAAGTTACAAGTTGAATAAATGGATGAGATACTAGGTGCACAGTATATATAGAATATTGTTACAATGTTTGCCTATTAGTAATGAAGTATGTGTATGTAAATAATTACACGATATTGCATGATCTTGTGTTGGGAGGCTAACGCACATATTAAATGAGATAAGTGATAGATGGATACTATTGTACAACAACATCATTGACATGAAATTTGAAAGAGAAACGATATGATATTGAAGCATTATTGTTTTAAAATAGCTATTAGTTCATTACTATGCTTTGTGGGCAGGTGCATGGTTTCAGGAAACACAACTACCCAAACTCGTTATTTAATGACAAAGCTTAAGAACAACATTAACCATGTAGTCACTACATTGATGTGGGAGTTCACCCTCATTCCATGAGGAGAGATGGAAGCGTTACCCACTGTTTACGCTCTGAAACTTGGAGTCAGGAGGGATGTTCTAAGGAACGCTCCCCAAGGTCTGTGATGATGACTATCAGTTTCCCACTTAGGAAGCTTGGTCAATGTAGTCGACATTTCCATTTATGGGTTCTATCTAGAGTTCTGTCAATATACTTAATATTCCAGGATATTCCAGCAAAGGAAGGATATGATTAGGAAGGTAAATGTGAATTAGATAGAAGGAAGTAGGTAGATAGGATTGTCATTGAAGTTATGGATATAAACTTAATTAATTATGTGCATGTTAAAGACCCTTTCTTTACTCTTGTATGATAACTAAGTACATTGTGTTTTTTTCATTGATTATTATGATCTAGTTAGTAAATGCTTAGATGCTACAAATTCTGATTTTATGTCTTGCATAACTAGATAAGACTTGTGTGGATTATAAATTACATGATAATGTTACTATTAGTGCATACATGAGCTATGCAAGTACTAACTACGCCTACATAACATGTGCATGTATACAAATATAATTTATTTTAATCACGAATTAACTATTAATATCTTATTTTGAAATTTATACATTATGTTATTGATTATTTATGCTATAATTAGTAAACTATTATTTAATATTTACTTAATGAAGGATTAGTTAAACATGATAGGAGGTTGATGGCAATGGTTGAAATAAATGTTGATTTTAGTTAATGGCTATTATTGATTTGAGCAGTAAGTGTTAATTAATTTTTAAGTTTTAATTAAGGATTTGATTGATGAATACCAAATCGATTTTGTCAATAAGCAATTGACTTCTGTGTTGCTTATATTAGTCTTTAACAAAATGAATTAATGTCAAATTTATATTAATTAAAATAATGTTACATTGTGTCAATTCCATGATTATGAAATTGATAGTGTTTCTTTACTTCTTAAATTGATCAAATAAATGTTATCCACCTAGTTCATTGGGAATTAAATGAACTTTAAAGGGCTAACATGGGGAGTTAAAGATGGTTTTCACATTTATGAAAAGATAAGTGGGAGTAAGGCTCTTGCTAGTGGAAGGCAGTGGAAAGAATTTGGGGAATTAGAGGACTTGAGAGGAAAGAAGGGGAGGAGGATTATTTTGGGAGAAGAGAAATAAAGAAACACAGTTTCTTGGAGCTAAGGAGCCGACAAGGCTGTCCTTGGTTGATTGTGAAGTAAACCTAGTTGGGAAGTTGCACAATTGCAGGGAACCAAGCAAGGTAAAATTTCTAGAGAGAAATCCTATACTCCTATAGGTATTTTCCTATTTTCCTTTTTATGCATTGAATTTTTTAATTGATATACATATATTTATATGAAATCCAAAACTATTAAAATAAGAATAATTATGTCTAAATTGAAATGAACAACTTTTGTGATTTATATCATAACATGAGATGCATCATTAATGTATAGATATTCCAAAGGTTTTATGTTTAGAATATAGAGTATTATTTATTTATTTTGAAGTTTAGTATCAAGGAACTTGTGAGAGAGAGCTTAGTGGAGGTCCTTACAAGGTATATATAAAATTTTAGGTCGCTACATGTAAGAATCATAGAAGTTAACATGTTATACAACTTGAAAATAACAGCATACTCAAAACAAGAACTCCAACCATAAAAAACTAATTTTTGCATAAAAAACATAAAAAATAATCCCCGAATCGAAAAGTGGTGCTATTGACAACACTTTTTTTCCATGGATAAAATTACAACTTTTTTGAAACCCCGACTAGTCCTATTGCAATAAAAACCATAAATCAACCCTTAATCGAAAAGTGGTCCTCCTAGAATCACCCAAGTTCTTTTAATTCGAGGTTAAAATTACACATTCCTTGAAACCCTATTCTAACAATCAGTGTCAAAGAAATCAAAGCCCTAAATCAAACCCCAAATAAAAAATCGGTGTTACCATGGACCCTACTTTTTTATTTATGAGGCTAAAATTACAACTTGTTTGAAATTGTGGCATTAACAACTAGCATCATTGCAAGAAAAATGTCAAAAACAACTCTTGAATCGAAAATGGCTGCTACCAGTGGAATCCCTTTCTTTTATCAAGTTATAATCATAAGCATTTTGAAACCAAGGCCTGAAAAATATATTCAATTTTTTTCCTAATAAATAAAATAAAATAAAATATCACATAAATATATTTATTTATTACATTCACATTCTCTTTAGAAAGAAATATATGTTTATACTCAATATGCCTTTCATATATATATAATTGATTCATGCTCTAAGAATGATAACAAATGATCATTATTTTCAAAAAATCATATTTTCTATGAATTCTAATCAAAATAAATATAGGAAAATATAAAACATTTTGAGATATATATATATATGATTCATGCTCTCAATCATAGGAATGATAACAAAGGATCATTGATTTAAAAAAAAATATTTTTTTTGAATTTTAATCAAAATAAATATGAGAAAATATAAAACATTTTGATTTAATAAAATATTGTATTTTTAATTTTTGAGAAATTTATAAATTAAATATTTTAAATAAATTATAAATCATTTTGATTTAATTAAATATTGTACAATTTATAATTGAAATATTTTAACTAATCTATAATTTTAATTTAATTTTTAAATTAATCGTATTTATTTATTATAAATAATAATTTTAATTTCTTTTAATTTATAAAATATATAAATGTTTTAGTTATTAATTTTTTAAATTAATTTTTTTTGGAAGAAATACTTCTTATATTTACAAGGCTATATATATATACTAAAAGATTTGTGTACAAACCACATCTTGCATACATTTAATATTTAATTTGAATATTTATGATCTCAAATTTCAATTTAATATTTAATTTGAAAATCTATAATTTCAAATTTCCACTTTATAATTTTCTATATAAATTAAATTTCTATTTACATATATCATTAAAATAAATTATTTTATAATATTTAAAATTTTATATATTTTATAATATTTAAATATTTGTAAAAACTTGTTGAAAATTGTTTTGGTGCATTTTTTTCATCTTTTTTCCTTTTTATGATTTTTTTTCCATTTCACCTGTTGATTTGACACTAATAAAGACCTTGTTACAACAACTTGCTTCCTCAAAATGATTGAAAAGGATGTTTTTTTTTTCTAAATATGAATTGTTTTTTCAATATAAAAAAACATGTAAGTTGTTATTCATACCTAAATCAAAGTTACATATAACAGTCCTCTTTTTTAAGAAACAACCAGTCTTAAGTTTCTCAACTATAACATGATTGTCATCCAAACTAGTAGTTAACCCTCTAGGATACTTCAAAAGGCTCACTATCCACCAAAATACCTTCTAGTGCATAACTAGTGCATCAAAACCTATAACTAAGAGACTAGGAGACTGCTAACAAGAATTTCAATCTAAGACGAAAGGGATCTAAGAACACATAACAAGATCCAGAACCTAAGAGATCTTTGTCAAGATATTCCTCATAAAGAAGAAGGCCATTCATTTCTCCAATGGCCTCTTTAGAGAGAGAATCAACATCATGGTTGAATATACAATAAATGTGGCTGAAAGAGTTCAAAGCAAAATGTTGAAACAAGTTCTTCACCCAATTCATCCAATGAGAGAGGAACATGGACTGCAGAGATGATATTCCATTTTCCCAATCAATGACAACTTTGGAATCTCCCACAACCCATAATTCCAAAATGCCACGCTTCTTTGCAAACCAAAGGAAACCCCATAAGGAAAGAAGTTCAACATGAGTATTAGTAGCCCTACCTACACCCATCCACAAGCTCATAGTATGGCTTCTTCTCATAGTCAGAAACATGCCAGTTCCACACCGAACTTCTTTTCCAACCCCATCAAAGAAGCGAGTCGGAATGTCATCGTTCATAGAGAGACTAACAAAAACCTTTGGAGACTTTGGTTTATCATCCTTGACCCATTCTTTGAGAGAAGCAATTATCTTAGCACAGATACAAGGAAAAGTTGGCTTAATATTTTGAAAGATAAATCTATTTTGTGTCTTCCAGATTTCCCAAATGACAAAGAAAGGCAGATCCTTAGAGTTTACCTCTTTTTGAACCAACTAAACATACCATCCTCAAAACTAACTATCCTTCGATTCCTATATAAATAACACACTACACAAAACTAAAATGAAGAAAAGACAATGACAAAAAAGATGAGAAAAATTTCAAAATCATTCATACATAAATAACAACGTCTCAAACCATAAAATTCCTTTTTTGAGATTATCCCAGATTATAATATTATTGTTAAAAAAACTAAATCAAATATTTTATTTTCAAAAAAATATTCCTTTGCCAAAAACTCTTAACCCACCACTTTAAGATCATATCCTTCCCACTCCTCCACAAATACATTATACTCGAATTTCGCTATTACTTCCCCACTCATTTTATTTTTTTCCCTACATTGATGCCAATCTCTTCATCCTTACTAATAACATTAACTGATGACTACATCATCATGTTTGTGTATCCTTCTTTGACACACTTCTCGAAATATGTAACACATTTATTTTTGTTAGAACTATAAGTTAACATATCTATAATACTTTTTTCATTTAAACTTTTTTAATAAAATTTACAATTAATTATTTATAAATTAATATTATTATTTTTTAAATTATTAATTTAATTTAGATTTTATTTTTTATAAAGTGGTATAACATTTTATAAAACTCCACCATTCTTTTTATATTATAACTTTTTATAAAATTCCACCACTTATAAAATGGTATAACATTTTATAAAATTCCACCATTCTTTTTATATTATAACTTTTTATAAAATTCCACCGCTTTGATTTTGGACACATTTTACTTTCTTACGGAATCTAGATAGAGAATAAATACAGATTAAATGAAAACAAAAACAAAAATAATTTACCCTTTCAAGTGACCTTTATAGACTCCAGGTACTTAACATCTCATTTCATAGAATAAAATTTTATACTTTCTTTTACCGAATCTAGAAATAAAAAGATAGAAAATAAATTCAGATTAAATTAAAACAAAAACAAAAACAAAAATCATAAACCCTTCAAGTGACCTTTATAGACTCTAGGTACTTAACATTTCATCTCATGGAATAAAATCTTTAAAAGTTAGATTTTTAAGTATATTAAATAGTAACTCTGGGAATAAAACAAAACACTTAAAAACTAAAAAGTTAGATTTTTAAAGTATTAAATAGTAGCGATGAAAAAAAACAAGACTTAAAACTATATTTTAGTAAAAATAATCAAATAAAATTGTACAGGAAGGTGATGCAAAGTCATTATGCATGCTTATTGGTTTCAATTGTAACGGAGTATTATTACGTAAATGATGTTAAAGTGTAATGAAAGGTTAAAAGTGCCCATTAAAATAATAATCGGTTATTCTAGTGATCAGTTTAAGTTTATTGTAAAGTAGATTAAATTAAATATGTTAGATTAATTAAAATTTATTAATGAATTAATCAGAAATAAATAAATATAATATATTGGTTTTACACTATTGTTCCATAAGTTCCTAGTTTCACTGAAAAGGAATGGCTCGCTGGTTGGACTTAAATATTATTACGAGAGTTGCTCTAAGAAAATGAATGAACCATTTTGACTTTGTAGCTTACAACGAAGCTATTGCCACATTTAAAAAATGGGAAAAATAATATATTATATGTGAAACAATGGCCTTAGCCTTCCCTTTAATTAGTCAATGGCTTATTTGGAGTATTCTGAGTGCATAGAGAGTTGTGATTGGTTATGATGATTGGGTTGGAAGCTGTGAACTCGTGTTACGAGTTACTTAAAATAGGAGTAAGTTATTTACCCGACGATTTGCACCGGGTCTTACTTGGACCGTCAGTTACTTCCATGAGGTAGAGACCCTTCTTCCGGCCAAGATGACTGCTCTCTTCTCGTCAAACTTCAAAAAACTTGAACTTGCAGCTGCAGTCTCTTCAAAGAAAAAATTATTTTCGCCTGGCATGCGATTGTGCCCGGCATCTCTGTGAATATCAAATTCAGGGTTTCCATTTGGGTTATGTTCCCAAATGACCCCCACATTCATTGTTTGTCCATTGTTCTGAAATTCTAACCTCTGGAGTTGTTTCAGTCCCCCTAAATCACTAATGGAAGCCACTCTTTTAATGCACCTATACGATTCAGACTTTTTACACAGGGCGTTGTTGTCATTCATATGTAAACACTGCAAGCTTACTCCTATTTTATTTAGGTCACTTACTTGTACTTTCTGTTCTTAGCAATCACATTTGGAAGTGGATTTGGAAGGTATACACCACAAACCTTCTTCTGATTATATAGCAGAAATCTTGTGCTATTACGTTTGATGACGACATGTAAAGATATGCTGAAAATTTTAATTATCTTGAGAAATCAGTGGTTGCAATGTTCAATGTATTTTTTTTTTATTGCATTTTCCAACTTCTCATTGCTTTAGAGGCTTTTCTTTTCTTTTTATCTTGTTTCAGAATAATAGAAGTTTGGGAAATGGGTAGTTTTTATGAGAAAAATAGAGGATTTAGTTCTAGAACAGGAGAACTATTTTTTAAAGTAAATTTAGATTTTTTTTCCATTTTAATATTAACAATTAGATCACAGATAGTTAAGTAGTTGAGATATAGATAATTGGTGATTACAACTATCTGTAAAGAATAAAGAACATATAACTTATTAGTGGCATTTAACTTGTGAGTAACCTCTAGATATTCACAGACAATAAATTAAATAGATATACTAATACAACTCTTCTATCACATTCATAATTTCTTTCAGAAATACCTTTATATAATTAGGTATCTAAGTTTTGCAATAATTTTAACTCTAAGTAGCTTCCACAACACAGATTCAAACTTATGCAATAACTGTTTTGTCCATATCAAACTTTAAAATCAGACATTTAAGAATTTTTTCCTAAGTTTTGAAGGACACTGTTTTGTTATTTTTTTTAATTCAAAGAAAAGTAAAATGGCCGAAAAAAACAAGCGATTATAGAAAATTCAGAGATACATAAACTGCTAAAACTGTTCCTGGAAACTACTTTCAAAGGGGGATTGCAAATGATGCCTGGCATTGAACCACGATCCAGTGACACTATGCATTCTCTCACTTTTCCACTACTTTTACCAATAAAAATGCAGTTTAATTTTTCCTATTTACGAATTTTTAAGCTCTTCAATATTTTTGGCATATTTTGTTTTGATTGTACTGTAATAACAGTGAGTTTTTATATTTTCCAGGTAATAATGCGAGATTTGTATCACGGAAAAGGGCTTTGTTGGTGGGATAATCATTAATAATTGAAATAATTGAGAGTTTTAAAGGGAAAAATAATAGCAATATATGTCTCTTTTAATCATGCATATTTTTGTTTTTAATGTTTCATTCCCTGCTATGATATTCAAAATAATTATGAAAGATAAAAACAAAACATAAATAGCTAAAAAATATAAATATAAATAAATAAAAACTGTACATATAAAATAAACATATACCGATTTTTCATAAAATGGATTCAAATATAGACCAAATCATGAATTGTAAACTATGCAATAAAACTGTTTTAGGTATAGCCCATATCATGAATGGTAGACTGTGCAATAAAACTGTTTTAGGTAAAGCCACACATATTGAAGGATAATTATATACATTGAAGGCTTATGAAGATTTAGAAAATATTTGGTTCACGATCTATCTCCATAACGATGTTTTTGTGACATTCCCATCTTTGCCAAATTCCTTCCTCTCATATGAACCTGGTTTTGGAAAGCTGATCTGCAATGGTGTTTATTTTGAAGACATGTTGAAATATGATATCGGTAAAGTTGCTGACAATTTTCATCAATTCTTCAAATAAAGGTTTCACATAAATGTTCCTTTATTATATTTCATTTAGTTTATAATCAAGACACAATCACCAAAAACTTGTAATCTTTGAATATGTATATGAGCCAAGTAGAGAATGATCTTAAGAGAAGGCATCTCCACTCAATAATCACATGCATGACGAAAATAATTTCTTCTTCTGAGGAGACTGCAACTACAACTAGAAGTTTTTCAACGAAGAAGAGCAGGGTGGACCCACCTCTAGTGTTGAAGTTTTCGGACAAGAAGAGACAGTGGGTCTCTACCTCACTATGTAAGGTAACGAAGTAAGTTATCTACTAAATGGCCAGGGTAGGACCCTATACAAATATTCGGATAGATAGCTTAATCCCTTAAAATATTAATTGAGGACCTCCATATGAATGGTTACTTCTTTCTTAATCAAGTAACATATTCATAATCGATTAAGAGAAAAAATAAAAAATGAAATGGCATTCTAGGGTTGTAAGGTAGGGATGCCATTGATCAGGAAAAGCATGTAATGCCCCATTTTGGCTTACTTAGGTAAACTATATAATGCTCTATTTTGTATTTATTGCTTATTATATGTGGATTTTGGTTAGAGTGATGACATCTTATTACATGAATATATGGATCTACTAATTTGTGGAAGTTATATATATGTGTGTTTATGTTAATATTGTTAATGATGATAGTTTAATGATTTTATCTCTCGTATGCAAATTTAAATGAGATATTTGGGCATATGGATACCAATTTAAGTTATAGGTTGAATAAATGGATGAGATACTACATGCATGGTACATAGAGAAGATTTTTACAATGTTTGTTGATTAGTAATGAAGTATGTGTATGTAAATAATTACACGATATTGCATCTTTGCTGGGAGACTAACCCACATGTTAAATGAGCTAAGTGATAGCTAGGTACTATGGTACAACAACATCAGTTCAACATGAACTTTTAAAGAGAAACAATATGCAAGTGAAGCATTATTGTTTTGGAGTAATTATTGGTTTATTATTATGATGCGTGTCCAGGTGCATGGTTTTAGGAAAAACAACTGCCCAAACTGGTTATTCAATGACAAAGATTAAGAACAACAATAGGAATGTAGTTACCATGTCAATGTGGTAATTCACCCCTATTCCATTAGAAGGGGTGAATCCATTACCCATTGTTTATCCTCCGCAACTTGGAGTCATGGGAGGGATTTGCTATGGCATGCTCCCCAACATGTGTGATGGTGAGTGTAAGTTTCCTGTTGGTGTCATGCCCCCTCACCTCTCATCGAGAGAGAGGATGTGACTACTGCGCTGCTATCGAATTCAGACATCTAGCCCTGCAAACATAATCAAGAATGCATTGAAAATAAAAATACATATGCAGATGTATAATGCAATAATATACAATGGAATCAAATCTCATTCAAGACATTGAATATGTTCATAAACAAATTTTTGAAGCAAATACATTATAAAAATTAAATACAACAGAGCACTTATCTTGAAATTGAGTTGCCCCAAGCAACTAGCTATGTCAATGCAACGTTCCAACCAACCATAGGCTAGTTGTGCTCATCAATATCTCATTACAACTGGCACCCTCGAGCTGGGAATTATTTCCACAAGGAAAAATGGAAGAACAACCTCACATATAGCTAAATACACACCATGGTTCAGCCAAGCCAATCTACAGTTGGGTTTATCAGGCTGCTAAGGAAGTGGAAAGGAAGAATTTCTAAACTAGTGAGCTCAGCCACAGAGCTATGGACTCCTGCACAAGATCTATCTAGCTTGGCCTCCACAATACCTACACACACAACACAAGGAAGTATTCCCTTCATTGCTACATAGTCCCTCAGGCCATACCTTCCCTTCCAGTGTTCTTTCAGTCGTGCATAGAATATTAGCCAACCCCTCTTGATCTTTCTGTGAGGTTCATCTCTTCACTAGGTTTATCAAGCCAATTCTGATCCTCTTCCACTCCTAAGTCTTATAGACCAAAAAAAGGGTGCACATAACAACAAAATACAAGTGTTGGGTATGAAGAAAAATGTCCCGGGGACCAAAAACGAAATGTAGACGGGGAAATCAACTCTGGGGGAGCAAATTCGATTTTAGCATATGTTCTTGGGCATTGCAGGGGAAAAAATGACCTCTAAAAACCCCCAAATCGTGAATCTCTCTTACCAGCCACTGAGCAACACAAAAACAGGTTTCCAACTG
>LPNX010351779.1:0-41649 GCA_001517045.1 Pseudotsuga menziesii | reverse complement strand
ACATTCTCCACATCAACACGCAGCCAGGAGGGTTTATGCAGCCAGGAGGGCGCATAAACTACCACATTATCCAAATCAATACGCAGCCAGGAGGGTTTATGCAGCCGGGAGGGCGCATAAACTACCACATTCTCCAAATCAATACGCAGCCAGGAGGGTTTATGCAGCCAGGAGGGCGCTGAGTATTCTTGCAGCATAGATCACCGCAACATAAACTTACAGCGTGAAAGAATTAGGGTTAGGCTCTTCATTAAGAAAATAAACGCATATAATGAATGCGCGTAGGGGCAGACTGGCAGGCAGTCTGGCAGCCAGGAGGGCGTAGAAGTGCAGCAGGAGTTATGGCAGACAACCTGCTCTGATACCAGTTGTTAGGTATAACTCCCGATTGATTGTCTATTCCAATGCAAAAGCCTATACTTATACAAATCTCCTGGCGGTTGGGTTTCACCTTCCGCTCAGCTGGTTTAGCTTCCTATCTATTCATATTCCTATTTTATTTATTTACAATAATCCTGACGGATTATTCTAACACCAACCATGGAGAAATGAGGAAAATGCAGAAAAACATGAGGGAAAACACCCAGTGAGATCCAACTGCGTGAGGAAGAGAAACGTCTGGGTGAGGAATGATTTGGGAACCAATTTTTGGGTGTTTTCTTACCCCACAAGCAAAAATACAAATTCCCAAAATTGAGGGCTTGCCCCTATATGAAATTAACTTCCATACCTTTCCATTCCCAATGCATTAATTGCCTCAACCAACTTCTGGAAGAAATAAATGATTGGGCGCATAAGACAAAATGGGTAGTTGAGATTTTTATGGGTTCTCTCATTGACATTTGGCTTAACACTATTGGCTCAAGGGTTTGAGTAACCCCCCCTATTCCTTGTGAAATCATGCCCCCGTCTCGTGTTGCATTGCATAGCTAGTTGTGGGCATTTTTTAATTAAATTGCATATTTACATAATGTCTCAATTTATAATCTGTCTGACTAGCACGAGAACCATAGGAATCGATTTTAATTGCTGATACATAAAATGATAAATCCATGGTGGGGCCTTGGCCTTGATCTAAGAAAGCTAAAAATTCCAGAGACACATCCTATATATACATATGGATTTAGCCTTGGCCTTAAAGGAAGGAAATAGATTAAAGGATTTAGGAAGTTGAGAGGAATGAAGGGGAGGATGATTCTTGTGGGAAAGGAGCAGGAGGAAAAAATAAACAAAGTTTCTTGGAGCTAGGGAGCTAGTGAGGTTTTCCTTAGCTGGATGAGAGGTAAACCTAGTTGGGAAGTTGCATAGTTGCATGGATCTAAGAAAGCTAAAATTTCTAGAGACAAATCCTATATATACATATAGGTACTTTTCAATTTTCCTTTTATGCTTTGAAAGTTTTAATTGATATACATATTTATATGAAATCACAATCTGTTAAACTTAGATTGATTTTATGCCTAAATTAAAAAGAAAAAGTTTTGTGATTTATATCATAACATGAGATGCACGAACATAATGTATAGATATTTCATAGATTGTATGTTTAGAATATAGAGTAATTTTCATTTTTATTTTAAATCTTAGTATTAAGTAACTTGTGAGAGAGAGCTCATTAGAGGTCCTTACAATGTATATATAAACTCTTAGGTCAATCAATGTAAGAATAATAGAAGTTAACTGTAACATCACCTCGCACAACTATTCCCACAATCCACACATTACTCAATGTTATTATTTATGGATTTATATACAAAAATATTTTTCTTTAACTAAGAGATATTTTACCAATTTAGCTATACTTTAATATGAATTCATAAACATCATTTACTTAGATTGAAATCTAACATACCCTCTATTTTACTTCCGCGGGTTTTTTTCCAAGTGAAAGATTGCACTTATGGTGGTTTTGGTCCTTCTAGATACTAAGATAGTCGATATGAGGGTAAGATTGTTTCTATCTTTATTAATTCAAATTCAATTCTTCTTTGGTTGACCATACATACATACATGTTGCACTGAAATCTCCTCATGTTAAGCCATGTGTCAACCTTATGCCTAATCCCTAAAGTTATCTTTACTAAACTGGGTTGAGTTGAGGTTGTTCCTACCCTTTTTACCCTCTCTACATAGGCTGGTGCTTTTCCCCTTCATGATAGGTGCGTCGATGGCGCTCTTCCTCCTAATCAAAGGTGCGTCAACGCTCTTTCTCTTCATGATAGAAGCATTGGTGGTGCTCTTTCCCCTTATGTAAGGTGCACCGACGCTCTTTCCCTTCATGAAAGGTGCGTCATTGGTGTTTTGAGGGAAAAAAATGAAGCTTCGAGGCTCTTCTCGAAGGTGGATAAGGTGGAGGACTATCCCTATCATCTAGGTGAGGTGGAATTCGGTTCTTGAACCTATGGGGAAGATCCCTTAAACCCCTCTTACTAATCCTCAACCTTTTCTATCCATTTAGCCTTATAAATTGAACTCTCTCTCCATTTTGAAGAGAGGAAGGACTGTGGTACTTTTATGCTGGTGGAATTTCTAGGTGATCCCTATCATCCTTTGGGAGGCTCACTATACCTTGCTTTGGAGGCTTGGCTTAGATTGTTGGATGGAAATTTGCGGCATTAAGGCTAGGTTATGACATTCCTTCTTTATGTAATTATATGTATCTCCTTGATTACATTAATACAAATCTCTTTCCATAAACATTGCTGTGTTCATAATGTTTAGAGTTTTCTTCCTTAACTATTAGCTTCAATCAATTAATGTTTGGATACACATGTACTGTTTGCTTGTTTCCACTTTCTCTATAGGGTTTTGCAGCTCAAGATCTGAAGGCTCTGGAGCTTGGATCAACAAAAAGAGAAGAGGATTTGCATATTGCAGGTAAGTGATCTATCTGTTGACTTGCATCTCTATTGATCTAGGAAAGCAGGATGTATTATGTATTTGATTTGTTCTAGATCCACTTAGACTAGGGAGATCTGGCCTGATTCCACTTGAGTAGATTTATCTGATAACAAATTTGGTGACCATACTGGGGATGTGCATAGATCTGATTTCTTTTGTTTTTTATTTCATATCGCTTTATCAATCCTTTGTCTAGCCTCTAGAGACCCCCCCTCCTTTATATTTTGTCTTTGAAGAGTATCTTCCATCCTCTTGATTCTCTTTGGATCACTATCAGACCTTCTACCCTTCTCCCATCACTAGTGGAAAATGAGAGATTAGTGACAAAAAAAAAGACCAAAATCCGCATTTCAATGACCACTTTTGATTTGGCGATCGTTGGTGGCTAGTTTACGGTCTTTTATTATGCGACCAAAATTGGTCATTTTTATTTTGGTCATTTATAGCTTGTCAGTTGGTCATTAATTTGGTCATCTATTTGAATCAATGACCAAATATATGACCAAATTAATGACCACATGACAAACTAGAATATGACCAAATTTGGCCACGTAATAAAAAACCGTAAATTAGCCACCAAAACTGTTTTTTGGTCATTGATATGCGAATTTTGGTCGTTTTTTTGGTCATTTATATCTCATTGTTTGGTCATGTATCTCTCAATTTTTGGTCATTTTATATGCGAATTTTGGTCATTAATCTCATTTAATGGTCACTAATTTAGTCATTTTTAGTCGTTTTATGTGATTATTATATTTTAGTAGTTTTAATGGTGTCCATTATTAATCAATATAAATTTTTAGTATGATATTATGTCTAAATTAAAAAAAAGAATCATACATTATTTATCATCATCTAATACACATGTGAATTATGCAATGTCACATTAATTAGTTAATTGGAACACTTATAAAAAATATAAAGTACATCCATAGAAGTTTTAAACCGCACAAATTATATTATATGAAATGTCAAGTATTACAATAAATATGAATACATTGATGACTTTACATGAAAAATCATTTAGTACATCGATGAATTTTCAAAATATTACAATCGCTAAACCATCCCACTTGTACTTGGTTGCTAAGCCATACTTAGATCCCACAGCATATTCAAAACCATACTTAGCATCTTGAAACTCTCAGCAACAGATTCTTCATACTCAATGGAAAATTATAAGCAACATGCTCTTCATACTCAATGGCCCACTTTCTGAGCTTTCTATCTGTGCATGTGCTTCTGTATCTGCACTGCACATGCTTTTGAGCTTTCAGAGCTTTATATCTGTGCACGTGCTTCTGTATCCGCACTGTAGCAGCCTCCCTCCTCATGCTGTTATAAAGCTTGCGAGTAAGGTTACCTACAAACAACACAAGTTAAGCAATAAATTTTGTTGCTCACTAAAAAGTGAAAACAAATAACTGAAAAATGTACATATTAATTTCACAATTGTTTGGTGTACGAGAAATAAAAAACCATTATGCAATGGTATATTTTAAGTACAACTAAGTGCAATGGTACAATTTAGTTTACTACATTAAATTACAATAATCATGCTTAATTGTAGCTTTCAAATAATTCAAATTGTCAATGTAGGTGTTTGGATTACTAACCTCACTAACTAGACACAAATTCGAGTGCACTACAACAGAATTCATTTAAAAATTCAACCAGCCAGTTCACTATAGTTACGAAATATTACCTGTACCATAAAAACACTAGAATGAATCATATTTTGCACCCCAACCATGATAGGTAACAACCTTATAACTTCCAGTCCAGCTTCTCAGGGAAGCATATAAATCATGATCCCAGGGCTCATCACATATTTGGATGTTGAGAACACCATTTGTCAAAGCACGCTCATTATAATAATCTGCACATGCCATTACTTTGGTCCAACAAAACAAGTGATAAGAAACCTGCACTTGGCAAAGAACATAGGAATTATATAATCAATAAAAATGTAAATATATACACAAATACATGCATGCATACCTCATTTACTTCAGAACCAAAATCCTAAACCCTTAGTTGTGTTGAAAGATGTAAAAGAATTTTGTTTGCATCAGATATGTTGAGCATAAGAGGTTTATTTGTTGGAGGGTACGACAACCTATGGTATCCTCATTCACAATGATCAACAGCCAAGGGAGTGATGTAGTCATTTTTTCCCAAGTAGATCTATGTGATCAATGAAGAAAATCAATCTAAACAAACAGAAAACAACAACCTACCTTCTAACAACAATCTACCTTCAAGAGTAGTGTTGTTTTGATAATGAAACATTTAAATGACTGGGTTGTTTCAATTTAAACTAGCAGCATACCCAAACTATAATAGCATGATAGCAAGAACTTACATCTCCATTCAAGTTGTATCTTCA
This sequence comes from Pseudotsuga menziesii, assembly GCA_001517045.1. Lineage (NCBI taxonomy): Eukaryota > Viridiplantae > Streptophyta > Pinopsida > Pinales > Pinaceae > Pseudotsuga > Pseudotsuga menziesii. Next base: position 36,359 of record LPNX010351779.1, on the reverse strand, counting down.
CATTTATATTTGGTAGAACTGTTAAGTTGACCTCCTGATTTCAAGGCAGAATATCATCATTGGATCAAAAATCCACATTCTTAGGTCAAGGAAACAAAAGGAAATAGTTATTATACTTACAAGAAAGAAAAGGAATTTATAACTATATACTTGATCCAAATGAGGTGCATCCTATAGGAAAGGAAATGTTCTAAACTCATACTTACAATAGTTTAAAAAACAATGAGTTTATATCCATATATTTAATCCACTTACTAGGGTTTTAAAGAGCTTGGAGGGTTGTACCAACTTATATTAAGCTAAGAGTATATATTTCAAATTCATCTCTTATCTATATATATGAAGTTTTCAGCTGTCCAAAATGGTCTTATTGTAGATTTGATTTTTAACTATCGTTGTCTTCATGATTTTGTAATTTCCAGCACTTATTTGTCTTGTTGATTTGACATAAATTGAGGTTGAAATTGTTTAAGGGTTTCACATTGACATTGAAGAAAATAGGACAAAATTTTCCTCTATAATTATTTCTGCCATAAAGTGATTTTCAAATCTGGTTTATGCATGAGAAGATTTCCCTAGAGGGCTGAAACCTGTGGCATAAATTTTGGTATATTTTCTCTTGAATAGCCTAGTGGATTGGAGTTGTTTACAAATGAAATATCGACCGTTGCTTGTTGTTGTTTTATTATATTTTAGCTCATCCCTAAGGTTCTAAATTCACAGGGACTAAATCCTAGAAACCTCTAGTAATGAGGTCAAATTTCTGAAGTTGCATTAAAGGTTGAATTATTTTGGAAATTTCTACTTTTTCAGCATATTCACGAGTACTTGCAAGTATAGTAACTATGACAAACTACCCCTTACTCCATGGACAAGGAGCACCGGCATATACACTTTAGCTCCTTTCTCAAGAGACCCTACATCTTTTTAAAAATTCCAATTCTGACTGAAATCTGCACTACTAACTCTGCTTGAATATTTGTTTTACCATCAATACTGCTTCATTCTTGGTGATAATTTTAAGCATGTGTGGCGATTGCAACCTTGAATCCTTGAATCCTTGCTCTGAAATTAATATAGACTATGAATACATGGTAAATTTGGGACAACAGATCACCAGATTAATATAGGCCACCAAAATATTTTGGAATTATTCATAAAAATGACCTATGAACCACTTTTGGCCTGATTTTGATATCTTCTTGACCTGCTATGACATATTCTTTATTTCTTCAAGTTGTTGACTCCAAAACCACATACCTCTAAACCAGGGTTCTCGCTTAACAAGAATGCTTTGTAGGGTTATATGAATTAGAAACAACTTCAATATGTTTGAAGAAAGGTTATAATACTCTGCAAGTCATCCTGAATGACCCTCAATTTTGGCAAGTCAACTGACCTGCCATGTCTAGTTCCAATTCAGCTACCCACCGAGTTCAACTGTGACTTGGTTGAATGGCAAGTTTGTTGCAAAAATATTCCGAGTTACTTGGTGAGTTACTCTGAGTTATTGGCCAATTTAATCCACACTGTGGTGTTTCGTTTTCCAAATTGCTGAGTGGATACCTTTCCAGGTCACTCTTGAGTGGTTGTCATGTTGAGTCATTCCCAAGTTTGAGATTGGCAAAATTGGTTTGAAGTCCTGCAATGATTGAACAACTTATTGAGCTCAAAAACAATAATTGACTCAACTTGCAGTAGGGAAAATGTCTTTCAAAATCATAAATTTGGATTGTCTGGTTCTTTTTTGAGTTTAATGCACTTCATCTAGGCTCTTACTATGTGGATTTGAACTTAAAAACGACAAAATTTAATGCTTGTTTGGTCCACACGTGGGTATTACCTTTTTTCATATTGTTCCATCAGTACTCTTTAATTCCAGAACTACAATCCTCCAATGTTAGTTGAAGTTAGGTTCTTTAAGCAAGGCAGAATAACTTAAAGGATTATTCAAAAATGGGAGGATGGGTCACCTACAAATCTTTGAGCAAGAGTTGTAAAAATATTACCTTTTTCCATTTAAAATTTCTTCACCAATTTGCTAGCTATGCTAGCTAGGAAGGTGACAAGCTAGCCTGGAAAGTGACTTACGTGAACCATGGATAGTAACTGCATCCTCCTTCTCAAAAGTATAAATCTGAATCTGAATCCTATGTTACTAAATCTGAAGTTGCATGCTGATTTGGATTCAGATTTGCTAGATTCTTTGATGTATAAATAGTTGGATCATTCATGTCTTGGGTTAATACCAGATTTGATATATGTTTTGTAATGAAATCCTTGAGTCGGTGTATGGTTGAGATGAGGAATTCACTAGGTAGCTGCAAAACATGTGCTATGTTACTTGAAGGGAACAATACTTTATGGTATGGGGTATGTAGGGGATGGAGAATTGATGTTTCATGGGTTTGTTGCTAACTTGGCATGGGGTGTTAGTGACAACGAGATTACTTCAGGTCATTGCCTCTGTTGGATTCAAGAGTGATATCTTGGTTTAGTAGGAAGCAGGCATCAGTAACATTGAGTTCAACAGAGGCACAGTACATGGTAGCTAGCATTGCTAGTTATGAAGACATATGACTTCATGGATTCAGAGTCTACAGGTGTGATGTTTGAGCCTATTGTAGTCTACTGTAACAATAAAAGTTGTCAGACTCTCTAAGAATCTAGTATTCCATGACCACTCTAAGGCTCTAAGCACATTGACATCAAGTACCACTTTCTCTGATATAAGGTCAAAAGGGAGTAGTGGCTTTAGAGTAGGTTTAGAGTCTCAAATAGATCATCAAGTTGCAGATATCTTGACTAAGCCCTTGGAAAAGGGTAAGCTCGAGATGTTTAGGAAGAGACTGCTTTGATGGAGTACACTTTCCTTGCTAAGAGGGAGTGTTAGATTTTTACCTTGTTTAGCTCCAACAATATTCTCCAAGGTATTAAGTTACACTCGAACATCAAGTACATCAACAGTAAGAGTGCATTTGTTGCAGGTCCATACAGTAGCAGTACGGTGGCATCTTTACTTGGTTCTTGCGCACAACAGAGTGTCAGGGAAGCACAATTATGTACAAGAGTAGAAAGTGCATGCATTCCTTCAACATGCATCTGTCAATCTTAGTATATTTTCAGTTTTCCACCTTTAGTTAAATACAGTTTACTGCTATTCCAGATTTAGCAATTTTCAATTTGCTTAAGTTCACATCAATTTTACAACACATGCATAATCTATTCTTAGAGAGGGCGCAGATCCCTAAGTTTCCTTGCATGGGTAAAATTCCATTTTAGGTTGAGGTTATAGTTCTCAAGGAAGAGGATGGATGCTTGCATGTTCCATATTGTCTTTCATTCGAGGCACACTTATCTGGAAAAATTATAGATGCAGCTAGGGCACACTAGGTAATCAGACTAAGGTTAGGTTTGAGTCATCTTGACCACTTCATGCATGTGATCAGAGGTATTGTATCTTCCCTCGTATTCCTATTCTATAAAGGAGATGCAGGGCACACCAGTGTTGCTTGGTGAGTTTTTGTTTTGAGCTGTTTCAGCCTATTTTCTTCTTTCCTTACTCAATATAAGATAGATGTGAATGAGAGTTCATATCTGCGAATTGTTGTTATTTCTTTTTTGCAGTATGTGCTTTTAAATTCTAGGATTCGAACATTGCTGTTTTGATGGGTTTTGAGCTTTAAAGATACCAAGGGTTTTTAGGATTATTCATTGAGTGTAGAATCTGCTTACCATGGTTTGAAAAACAACAGCTAGATGGAAAATTTCATAAATAGGAAGATATATAACTTCCCATATTTATAGTCAAACAAATTCAAAAGAGAACTTATGCATATCGATGCTTGGCCTTGAGAAACCCACATTAATAGATAATTTGGTTCAGGATGACAGAGTTCAGTTTTTCTAATACTGGTTTGGTACCCAATCGACTGAATGACCATAATAAATTTTTTACACTCAATTTTTCAAAATGTTAGCCCTTGATTGTTGCTGAACAAAGGTTAGAAAGGAAGCACCCCCCTTTTTCCTACAGCCTCCTATATTTACATTTGGCTCTAAACTTTTGAATACTTCAAATTCATTCACACCAAAATACTTGTGGTATTACCATGTATTTCTATAGGAGACTTCAAATGTATACATACTCTTATACCTTGATTTAGGTTGGTTGAACTTTTATGCTTTAGACTCCTTTGGTGAAAACATATTATTTCATGTACTTTGGTTCAACATATTTTCTGAAAGAAAAAAAACACGTGTGACATTATTTCCATGCCTAAAAGAAACCTTACTCTTGGATGTGAAGCTAGATATACATTGGAATTGTTTATGCTAGGCCTTTATTCTAACTAAGCTTTAAATTTTCTTTCGTAACGGGCATGTGCCTTGTTATAATCGTTCATGCCTCTAGGATTTAAAAGCTGGCTTTGTGGCTATATCCAATTACAATTCAAATAGATCACATACAATAGAAGCCCTAGTGAAGACAGGAAGAATGGAACAACCACAGCTCCAAAACAGAGGTTCAATGAATCCAGGGAAACTTGAAGTGGCATTTCTGGTTTGGCAAAAGGACTCAATCACAGATCCAAAAACAAGTATAACGCATTTTATGACAGCAATGGAGGTAGGTCAGTAAACGAAATGCCAAAATATTATGAATTTGAAGGTTGATAGAAAACCTGGGTTAAACATGATATAATCCACCAGTTGGAAACCCCATCTGTTTGAGAGAGCCTGATCATCTGCCCCACAAATGGTTTCCATAATACCCAATTAATCCTGAGCTGAGGCCATCTGTGCAAACATAAATAACAAAACATTCTCAGTTCTTCAGTCACATCCACCTGAAATTACAATTTTAAAAAAAATAGGCATTGTTTAACATCAAGGATGGATCCTTAACTACAAAAGGCATGAACAGAAGCAAATAAATCAATCACACAAGAACCCAATAGGCTATTAGTCAATCTGTTCATCCTTATGCCATATGATCACCCATTAGTGCATGCATGTGATATAATTCTATATCATACGACATCAAACATCAATGGCTTCTTTAGTTCTTTGCAAAGGAGACCAATCTTAGATTATAGGATAAATATGTCTTCCTTGTCAACAACACCTTAGCTGCCACCCAGGATTGAGCAAGACAACTCCATAGCTACAAACTCTTCACCGGAAAACATCCTTCAACATATTTTCTGGGACTATTTATAGGTTGACAAGGGACCAAAATCGTAGTTCATTGACAGATACATATAAATCAACTACTCTGCCTAAGTGATAGCTATACCACATTTTTGTTTCATATCTAATTCAGAGCCTTTGAATTTCTATACTTATAGTTTGAAGGGGCCATATTCATTCCTTTGATGCAGTTTCCCATGAGTCTGTACGAGCAGATGTGACAGTGGTATGCTTATCACCATCTATGGTCAAACCCACTTCTCCAACAACAATTGTCATATTAGGATAGTCCCATTAACTACTTGCTGACTATCACCATCAAATAAGGAAAATTCCATGGGGAAGTTATCATCAAGATATATGCTTAAAAACACATAGATATTTACCATAAAGTGTGTTCCATTATCATTCAGAAATGTCACAATTTTCTTTATGGGGTAATGAATATTTTCTTTAAAGTCCCTAGCAAATGTTACTAGGTTCCAAGAGATCCCTGACTTATAGGTTTTTTTTAATTTACACTTAGAATCAAATACAATAGAATCAAAAAGTCTCTGCTCAAGAAACAATTGTATTTTCCAGAAACAAAAATAGTTGGGTGTTCTCCTTCCTCGTGTTCTCCTTCCTCTTGTTGTCACTATACCTATGAACTGGTTTGTATTTTTTTAGAACTCAAGATATCAGAAAATATGGGGTCTAGGCCATTGAAATTGTAGAGGGAATATCTCTGCAATAGTCTTTCCTATTAGTTCCTCGCCTCAAAGAATACATGAATAGTATCTCTGCTATAGGCTTGTAAACTAAAAGATACATAAGATAAGACCAAAAGAAATTGAAACGAAATAACATATATGATCATTGCGTTAGAAATGACATACAAGGAAGTTCTATATGTACCATACTACCAATGAAGTTATGTTACTCAAGATATGAACCACTCACCTATTCTCTTTAATATAAATTTAGTTACCAGGATTTGGATATGGATCTGGATACATATTTTCGAGATCTTAGAAAATCCAAGATCTAGATACGAGAAGGAATTGAAATAAAGGTTAGGATTTATAGAAGAGTTAGTAAAACCCAAATTTAGTAAGAACTTGTTAATCCTTAAGTACCATGCATGTGGTTCCTACTTCAACCCATAAAGAACCTTCTTCAACCTGCACATATGAGTATCTTGCTCATGCACCTCAAAACCCTTCAGTTGATTAGTTTGCATTTCCTCTTAAATCATACCATTCAAATAAAGTAGTCTTACATTATAAAGGCATAAAGGCCAACCAAAAATTAATAGAAAACACATAAAGACTCTATTAGGAGTTTTCCTTGCAATTGGAAATAAAGTCCATCTCTTTTTCTCAAAGAATTATCCCACCATAGATTTGTCCTTGTACTTTTCCATGTTTCCAATATTCAGGAAGAATGTAAGTTGTTTAGATACAATTATTAATGATATAAAAAGAAGCTAGACCTTCAAATAACATTGTAGTTATAACTATAACAAAAAAATCACTAGACAATATTAATCATGATTGGATGTGGACTATCTTGATTGAATTTACATTATGTAACAGTTAAGAAAGAAGTGTCCTATTTTTTTTTTTAGCACTCTTAGCTCAGTACAAATTAAACATCAAGCAATGGTCTAGAGTATGAAATATGGTGTGAGAGCCAACAATGCCTTCGGCAGGACTAAGACAAATCTTTTGGTTCTTAATATTGCAAACTCTGACATCCAAGCATCAAAGAATATAATTGTAAGCAATTTTCTTGTAAAACAATAAAGTGGCAATTTGAACAATAAAGTGGAACTCGAACACTAAGTAGCCGGCTGGAAATGACAGTTGTGAATATATTCAATATACTGTGATTCCATTAATACGTATCTGGATTTGGATCTGTAACACTGATATTTAATTGCCAAAGATTACAGATTTTCTTTGTAACAGACTGATTATCATGCTGCAAGAAGTTGCTTTTTTATGCAGTGTTTAGAGGAGCAGGTCAGCTGAGTATGCAAGAAATACAGTACCAAATATACAATTTTTGAGCCTTCTACAATTTTCTTGGTTTCATCTTCAGCTTCAATTCTTGATGGAGAGTTCAAGATCAATTTTAGAACTCTAATATGATGTTGAGATGAAGTGGAGGGGGACTACTAATGGGATTGTGGTTTCTTTGTTATAGTTAGATACAAGGTTTGAAAGAGGTCGCAACATATCCAATGCGACCACTAAAGCCTTGATGCATTTTGTGATTGCATATGGAATTTCTAAAGAATGGCACAATAGGAATGAAGCGGCGCATTCATTCCCATTTGAGAGCCAAGTTGTTTTGTTCATCTGTGGATTGGGCTTCTGTTCTGCAGTTTTCAACACTCCAACAATGGGTTAATCTGCAATAAAAATTGGGTGATGTAGATTTGGTGTGATCTACGTAACGACAGGTCCATTTTAATTGGACAACCAAGTTGTTTTTTCAGTCTACAAATTGGGATCCTGTCTTGTGGGTTACAACACTCTAACGATGGACAGATATGCAAAGAAAAACAAGGTTTAATGCTGCATTGCATGTTTATGTTCAAAGATGGATTTCATAGTGAGGGTAGTTTCTCTCAAATGGTAGATAGATTGACAAGATTTAAGGAATCTGAACATCCTTCTCTCTTGCTTGCAACTTCTCTATCCTTGTGTAGGCATGTTTTGTTGCTTCCATTGTAGCGAAGAGCACGTGTAAATGGGAACACCCTCTCCTGAGCTCTAGACTAGAGAGAACCGATCAATATTAGATATTATAGAGGTGAGGATAGGTCCTATACCCCTAATGAGGGCTTTGACAGCTCTAGGGTTTATTTACAAGGCTTCACCATGATTAAGATACTTGATATGAGCACTAAATGTTCATGAAGGTTCACTGGGACCTTCATTATCATTTTCCCACCTTATGCCATTCTCTCCCAGTTTTGTTCTAAAATCCCATTATTTAGAGGAAGTTTAGTGTACTTTTAAAGTTCTTTTCTCAGCACAAAAACCCTATATTAATGAATCACTTTTAGAAACCACCTACAGCTAGGAAGAAATGCAAGCACCAATACTGGGACCAGTTTACAATTCAAGAAGTATCATGGTTTGATGGACAAAAATAAATTGAGGAATTGGTTATGGTGTTTGTGATGTATACAAATTGAAAAAGTAAGAAGGAAAGAGGCAAGGGTTCAGTTTGATGATGATAATATTATGAATTTGATAGAGTTAGCGCCAGTTTAAATGTAATTGGCTAAGAAATCTCTTTTATGCAGTATAAACAATGGTTATGTAAATTCTTAGCATTGTAATGACAAAAAAACATGAACAGGTAATGAAGTTCATTAGAGATGGGAAAAAAACCATAGTCGAGCTGATGGACTTGGGAATACAAATTTTGGGCAGGTAATGTGTTTAAGATTTCAAAGACTAAAATCTGTATAAGTTCATTCGAAAATGATCTATGTTGAGTTGGAATATATTTTTGTAGAGACCCTTCTTGTATGAATGAGGATGTTTCTAACCATGAGAGAGATGCAAATTTTCATGGGGAGATGCAAAGTTTCATGGGAACATGTCCCTGGAGATGTAGGGCATGCTCTTTGCATTTTGTTGTTTGGGGATGGGGGCTACCTCAAAAATGCCTCTGGCTATCCTTGATTTGCAAGGGATGGCTTAAGGACAACTTCTATATGGCCTTTGCAAGCTGGGGGCATTGTTGTATCCTTTGATCCTACAGGGGACAATTGGTCATCCACTATGTCCCATCCATCTAGAAACCTGGAAAACATACAAAATTTACCACCCCAAACAAAAGTAAGGAAAAATTGATTAAAATTACAGGAGAGTTGATTGGAATTTTTTCAAGTAACAGCTTTGAAGGAGAGGGATGTATGTTGGAGCTTGGAATTGTTGTGTAGAGGATTGAAAGAGCGTGGTGCAAGGTTGGAACAATTGTTACGAATCCTGTGAGTGCCTTTTACCATTTTTGTCTGTTTAATATTTTTTTCTCCATCTTCTCTTCTTTAGCCTTTAGAAATTCCAGCATTGAACAAAACTCAGTCATTCTTATAATAGTGAAAGAGAAGACGAAAGGAATTAGAGAAACATAAATTATATTTCAAAAGCAATAGTCAAGGGGGAATTTAACCTAGAAAATCCCCAACTACAATATGTGACCAAATCAACAAAAAACAAACCCAAAATTTAGGTTGGTTACATAGACAGAAATGTTTTAAAACTTTTCAGGAAGGTATTCTGGTGTAATAGTATAACTTTTCACATCTCCAGCGAGGGGGCTGAGACAATAAAACGTTATCCTTGCATGGAATAATGGAAAAGTTAATTGTGAATGGTAGTAGATAATAATGGAAAATTTTCAAGCAGAGTTGGAGGAAAACCATGGTGGAATTGGAACAACAACCACATTGCTCATGTTCTTAATGGTGACCCCATGTCCATCAATACCACATTCCACACAAGAGGGAAGTGAGTACTTCAAAGGTAGAGAAAGGCCCACCACATTGATGTCAGTTATACCAATTGAATCCACATAAATATATGCAAAGGAGTTAGTGTAACATCCTCCAGTCAATGATGAAATCATCTTTAAGAGAAAGCACCTCCTCAACAGCTTCTGGGTTATCAAGGCATCTTATGGAAAGCTTGGCCCACTCAACAGTAGTGATAAAAGTCTTTGTAGGAACTCAATATGCTTAGAAACAATAAGAAATGCCTTGGAAGGACTTGATATCTTATGCATCACCAGAATAGTTGTAGAGGTGGTGGGTCCCCTCCTTGGAGAAGAATTAAGCACCAAAAACATATCGTTGACTTACTTACCAATCTCTGATAGTAGTTTAGAAGAAAAGGAAGCTGATAGAAGAGATAAGAAATTTACTTTGTATATAATGTCACATTTAACTTGCTATTGATCTTCCATTACTATAGAAAGGGATGGCCCTTGGGGTGATTTTGAGTATTAGAACTAGTCAAGATGAGAACCACATCGAATCTAACCTCTCTCTATTCAGTGAACTTGCCTTTCTTTAATTGTGTGTCTCAGCCACTGTTGAGAAAAAGCCTCCAAGATTAATATCTAAGGTTCTTTACAATTTTGTAATGTTGTGCCATATCTACGATGACATTTTTCATAAATTGCATATGCAATTACAAAATAAATTAAGGCTTCAGTGGTCACATCGGATACGTCACAACCTCTTTCAAACCTTGTATGTAACTGGAATCTAACAGTATCTAACTCCAGAATCTCTAGTTCTTATGGGATTGTGGTTGCTTTGCTGGTAGTTGTTTTGTTATATCATAATAAGCACTCCACTAATTATTCAATGCCATGTCAATAAACAATAATTGCCAACAAAGCCACAATAATTTTGACTTCTATATTCCAAGGATGATGCTCGAGTTAGGATACGAGAATTATACATATTAATCTTTTATTTTCACCTTCCATTTTGGAACATGATTAAAGGAGAGTCTTATATTTAGTATAGAGAAATTCCATATTGTATGGCTCTAAATTTTCTAATTTCTGAACTACACCTTAGAAAAGTTTTATGTCTGAATACAATAACCATGGATACACCTCACTGATAATTGAGTCTAAATTCCATTCATAGCATGTTTTTCATTCATCAAACCTTTCTCCACATTGTGAGTTCATGTGATAAAGAACACTCTAACAATGGACAAATCTGCAAAGAAAAACAAGATTCAATGCCGCATTGCATGTTTCTGTTCAAAAATGGATTTCATATTGAGAGTAGTTTCTCTCCAATGGTAGATAGATTGACAAGATTTAAGGAATCTAAGCATCCTTCTCTCTTTCTTGTAACTTCTATGTCCTTGTGTAGGCCTGTTTTGTTGCTTTCATTGTAGCGAAGAGTCCGTGTAAATGGGAACACCCTCTCTTGAGCTCTAGACTAGAGAGAATCGATCAATATTAGATATTATAGAGGTGAAGATAGGTCTTACACCCCTAACAGGGGCTTTGACAGCTGCAGGGTTTATTTACAAGACTTCACCATGATTTGGATACTTGATATGAGCACTAAATGTTCATGAAGGTTCACTAGGACCTTCATTATCATTTTCCCACCTCATTCCATTCTCTCTCGGTATTGTCCTAAAATCCCATTATTTAAAGGAAGTTCATTGTACTTTTAAAGTTCTTTTCTCAGCACAAAATCCCTATATTAATGAATCACTTTTAGAAAGCACCAGTACTATGACCAGTTTACAATTCAATAAGTATCATGGTTTGATGGAAAAAAATAAATTGACGAATTGGTTATGGTGTTTGTGATGTATACAAATTGAAAAAGTAAGAAGGAAAGAGGCAGGGGTTCAATTTGATGATGATAATATTATGAATTTGATAGAGTTAGCAACAATTTAAATGTAATTGGCTAAGAAATCTCTTTTATGCAGTATAAACAATGGTTATGTAAATTATTAGCATTGTAATGACAAAAAAACTTGAACAAGTAATGGAGTTCATTAGTTCATTAGAGATGGGAAAAAAACCATAGCCGATCTGATGGACTTTGGAGTACAAATTTTGGGCAGGTAATGTGTTTAAGATTTCAAAGACTAAAATCTGTATAAGTTCATTCGAAAATTATCTATGTTGAGTTGGCATATATTTTTGTAGAGACCCTTCTTGTATGAATGAGGATGTTTCTAACCATGAGAGAGAGGAAAAGTTTCAAGGGAACATGTCCCTGGAGATGTAGGGCATGCTTTTTGCATTTTGTTGTTTGGGGATGGGGGCCACCTCAAAAATGACTCTAGCTATCCTTGATTTGAAAGGGATAAATTAAGGACAACTTCTATATGGCCTTTGCAAGCTGGGGGCATTGGTGTATCCTTTGATACTAGAGGGGACAATTGGTCATCCCCTATGTCCCATCCATCTAGAAACCTAGAAAACATAAAAAAATCCCACCCCAAACAAAAGTAAGGAAAAATAGATTAAAATTACAGGAGAGTTGATTGGAATTTTTTCAAGTAACATCTTTGAAGGAGAGGAATGTAAGTTGGAGCTTGGAATTATTATGTAGAGGATTGAAAGAGCGTGGTGCAAGGTTGGAACAATTGTCACGAAGCCTGTTAGTGCCTTTTACCATTTTTGTCTATTTAATATTTATTTTCTCCATCTTCTCTTCTTTAGCCTTTAGACATGCTAGCATTGAACAAAACTCAGTCATTCTTATTATAGTGAAAGAGAAGAAGAAAGGCATTAGAGAAACAGAAATTCTATTTCAAAAGCAATAGTCAAAGGGGAATTTAACCTAGAAAAGCCCCTGCTACAATATGTGACCAAATCAAACAAACCCAAAATTTAGGTTGGTTAACTAGATGGAAATATTTTAAGACTTTTCACGAAGGTATTCTGGGGTAATAGCACAACTTTGCACATTTCCAATGATGGGGCTAAGACACTGAAAAATTATCCTTGCATGGAATAATGGAAAAGTTAATTGTGAATGGTAGTAGATAATAAAGGCAAATTTTCAAGCAGAGTTGGAGAAAAACCATGGTGGAATTGGAACAACAACCACATTGCTGGTGTTGTTAATGGTGACCCCATCTCCATCAATACCACATTCCACACAAGAGGGAAGTGAGCAGTTCAAAGGTAGAGAAAGGCTCACCGCATTGATGTCAGGTATCCCAATTGAATCCACATAGATATATGCAGAGGAGTTAGAGTAACATCCTCCTGTCAATGATGAAAGAATATTTAAGAGAAACCACCTCCCCAATAGCTTCTGGGGTATCAAAGCATCTTATGGAACACTTGTCCGACTCAACCGTAGTGATAAAAGTCTTTGTAGGAACTCAATCTACTTAGAAACAATAAGAAATGCCTTGGAAGGACTTGATATCTTACACATCACCAGAATGGTTGTAGAGGTGGTGGGTCCCCTCCTTGGAGAAGAATTAAGAACCAAAAACATATGGTTGGCTTACTTACCAATCTCTGATAGTAGTTTAGAAGAAAAGGAAGGCGATAGAAGAGATAAGAAAGTTACTTTATATATAATGTCACAATTAACCTGCTACTGATATTTCATTACTATAGAAAGTGATGGCCTTTGGGAAAAGGTTCAGTACTAGAACTAGTCAAGATGAGAACCACATCGAATCTAACCTCTCTCTATAGAGTGAACTTGCCTTTCTTTAACTGCGTGTCTCAGCCGTTGTTCAAAAAAAGCCTCCAATATAAATATCTAGGGTTCTTTACTGTTTTGTAATGTTGTGCCATATCTACAATGACATTCTTCAGAAATTGCATATGCAATGAAAAAATGCATCAAGGCTTCACTGGTTGCATCGGATATGTCACAACCCCTTTCAAACCTTGTATCTAACTGGACTCTACCAGTATCTAACACCAGAATCTTTGGTTCTTATGGGATTGTGGTTTCTTTGCTGGTAGTTGCTTTGTTATATCATAATAAGCACTCCACTCATTATTCTTTACAATATCTATAATCTCAATACACCTTAGAAAACATAAGTTTCCACTAGGAAGGTCATGAATGAAATATTCAATTGCCAACCAAAGTTTATAAGGATGGACCTCGTAACTATATAACATGAAATATCTAGCCATCTGACATGTGAAATTCCATATGAATGTGTTCAATGGTCCCAAAACTAAGAGTAGGATGATTTTGGAAGATAATTCTAATAGGAAAGATCTATGTGACTTAAGAATATTCCATAGACCAGTCATGTAAATGAACTAATGTGCTCGAAACTGAACCTGATTGCTGAGAGTGCATGCAGGTTGCCTGGATCTCCACGTCACACTGCCTCAGATCAGGAGAACACATGCAGGCTGCGCTGGTAGACTGACATGCTGGCTGCTGGTCGCTGCTGAGCCATTGTGGAGGTCTGTAGGGCCCTACGAGAGCTAAACCTGCCAGGCCACGAGCTAGGAGGCTGCTCTTTCTGATTTCGTGGATGTAAGGCCCATGAGTTGAGTGTCTGGCGATTGGAACAGCCAGATGGCTGGGGTGGACTATCCACCTCCAAACCCGAGATCTATTGCCTTTGATTGGCTAATTGGCCCTCATAACAGGATATTGGGACTAAGAGATCCACCAAAGTTTGTTAAGAGAATTGAAGATGTGCCGAAAGTCGCCATCCCTCCGGAAGAAACTATGCAGGTAGCTCTCTCCCTGGCAGATTGAGCCCTGATCGGGAAATTCACGGGGCTCTGGCCCTCCCCAAAAACTACCGATAGCTGGGTCCAAAGAAACTGGAGACTCCTAATCTCCAAAAACATAGCTTCATACTCCGTCGGAAGGGGTTACTTTCTGTTTGACTTCGAATCCAAAGAAGACAAAGATCTAATATTCAGGAATAGACCCTACTTCATGGGACCACAAGGCCTCTATCTCAATGAGTGGACCCTGGACTTCGATCCCGATGCTGACATCCCCAAAGCCATGCCAGTTTGGGTCAGACTCCCTAACCTCCCCATGCACTGCTGGAACCCTAAATCTCTCCAAGCGATCAGGATTGTCCTAGGGAAATACATTGACATGGCGAGCCCAAAGGACCAATACGCCTGTGTCCACATATGCGTTGAGGTGGACCTCGAAGCAGGATTTCCAGAGGCCATAAAGCTAACTGTAGGGAATTGGTCCCACTTCCAAAAGCTCGACTATGAATAGATCCCCTTCAAGTGCAGGGGCTACCAGGAATACGGGCACTTCATCTGGAATTGCCCTAAAAAACCTGAATCACACCAGGACAAGGCAGAAGGATGGCAAAGGGTGAATAGATCCAAACTCAAAAATCAAGGTGGTGGAGCTTCTAAGAAGGGTGAAAGTACCAAAGAAGCCAGAGATCCCCCTCTTGAAGGATCCCAAGAAACATCCAAGACAAATGAACCCAATGAAGTAAGGAATGAGTCCACTGAAGCCGTAGAGAAATCTAGCAATGAAGAGAGTAAAGAATCAGAAGTAGGCCCACCCAATCAGCAAGTGGAAGATCAAGAAGAAGGTGCTGATATGACAAAAGAAGGAGAACCCCGGGGGAAATCAGAGGAATAATTTGACTCAGAAGAAGAGGAAGAGGAAGAAGGGGAGATAGAACTTACCACTCCAAGACTGACTAAAACTAAAGGTAGGAAATCCAAGAAAGAGGTAAGGGAACAAGCTACTTATAAGGATAAGCTGCAAGGATCCCATCTAACCTTGGAAAAGCTACTGAAGAACACCCAAAATACCCGTCAACAAGGGCATGCCCAGAAAGGGATGCCTACGACCTCCAAAAGTAAGTAATGAAGGTCCTCTCCTAGAACTGCAGAGGTCTCGGTAGCAAAAGCTAGGAAGAATCTATGAGGGATTTAATCTCTCTTCACCAACCGGACATCTTCTTGATCCAGGAGACCAAGATGGAGGAAGCCGCATTTCTCCAAGTAAGTCTTAAATTTTGGAAAAAAAGAGGTAAAGCTGCTATTAGTTCAAGGGGAGCATCCATAGGCATTGGAACTCTATGGGATGACAAGAAATTCGAGGCTGTTGACATCAAGTACAGCCCTAACTGGATCCTCACCCTGTTGAGGAAAAAAGACACCAATACTCTGGTAAGAATATTCAATATTTATGCTCCTAATTCTTACTTTGATAAAAAAAATTGCTGGAACCTCCTTCGTGAGGAAAGAAGTAATCAGCAAGGAAATGTAATCCTGGCAGGGGATCTTAATGTCATCCTCATCCAGGATGAAAAAAGAGGTGGCTCCCTGGTCAGAGACCCCATAAGAGAAATTGTTGACGATATCATTTTGGAGTGGGACCTCATGGATATCAAGCCATCCATAGGAAAATATACTTGGAGTAACAAGAGGACCGGTCCCGAGCACATTGCTGCTAGGCTTGACCGCTTTCTGGTCCAGGACTCCTTCCTCCTCCTGGGACTAAATCTGTCTTCCAAAATCCTTCCATTTGGAGGATCAGATCACAAGCCTATTCTTCTTGAGATGGAGATGAACAAAAATTTGGGACCGATCCCCTTCAGATTCAATCCAATGTGGGCCACTCAACCTGAGTTTCTAAAGATGGTAGCGGATTCTTGGTCCCCCCCGGTAACTGGGTCCCCCTTCTACGTTTGGGAGGAGAAGCTGAGACGGCTGAAGAAAGAGCTAAAGTCTTGGGCCAAGTTGATTCCCTCTCCCAATTATAAAAAAGTCCAGGATGCCCTTGCGCTGGAGTCTCACCAAGCTGGTATGGAAGAAAAATTGGTGAACAATTTAGACATTCAGACAGAGATAAAGCTTCAGTCAAACCTCCATGCAGCATGCAGGCAAGAAGCTGAGTGGTGGAGGATAAAATCACGTTGTAAGTGGTTGAAAGATGGAGACAAGAACACTATATTTTTTCACAAGCAGGCCATAGCTAGGAGAAATTTCAACTCTGTGATCAAGGTCCGGTCCCACGACAAGGTAATCAATAGCTTTGAAGAAATTAAAATCAAAGCGTCCAAGCATTTTGAGGATTTGTACACAGCCCAGCCTGTAATTGAAGACGTCGAGCTCCTGAACCTGGTGCCTAATGCCATAAAAAATAAATACAATGATGCCCTGAAGCAGGTGATCACGCTGGAGGAAATCAAGAAGGTTGTTGACAGTATGGAGGATGATAGGGCTCCGGGTCCTGACAGCTTCAATGCCAATTTCATAAAAATTTGCTGGGAGATTATCAAAATCGACTTGCTTAAAATGGTCAGTAAATCCCAAAGGTGCAGTAAAATAGGAGGTAGCACAAACTCTGCCTTCCTGGCACTCATACCCAAAGAAAAGGGAGCTAAATCCTTTGACAGGTTCTGGCCTATATCCTTGTGTAACATAGGCTACAAAATCATCACTAAGATAATGGCCAGTAGACTAAAATACATCCTGCCTTATCTCATCCCAGAAAACCAAGGTGGCTTTGTCAAAGGTAGGAAGATTTGGGACAACATAATTTTAGTTCAAGAGGCTATAAATTCTAGTCAGAAGAATGGAGACAAGGGAATGGCGGTGAAGCTAGATCTAGCCAATGCTTTCGATAGAGTCAACCACTCATTTCTCTATCAGGTAATGAGGAGATTTGGCTTCACTCTTGAATTAATCTCTTGGGTCAAGGCCTGTATCAGCAAGCCTTGGATAGCCCCACTTGTCAACAGTAGAGCTGCCCCCTTCTTTCAAGCATCAAGAGGTCTGAGGCAAGGCTGCCCACTATCCCCTCTGCTCTATTCCATCCAAGCCTTTGTCCTTAGCCTCCAACTGGAATCTGGCAGACAAGATCAGAAGATCTCAGGCATTAGGATGGCTAGAGGCACTAAAGACATCAACCACGCACTATTCGCGGATGATACTATCCTACTTGGAGGAGCCAGCCAGATTATAGCTCGCCGGTTCAAGCTGGAAATGAACCATTATTGTCATGCCTCCAGAAGCAAAATCAATTTAGGGAAAATCCAGATCTTTGGATGGAACCTAAATCCCAAGGAAATGCTTGATATCTCCCAGATACTCGACATGGATGGGGCTGTTACGTGGGAGTCCTTCAACTATCTTGGAGTACCTATCTTCAAATCCAAGCCTAAGAGCTCAGCCTGGAATCCCATCATGGAGAAAATCAAAAGGAAAATCATGAACTAGGGGACGATCTAACTCAATCTGGCTGGGAAGGTAGTGCTAATCAAAGCTATATTGAATAGCTTTCTGCTCTACCATTGCTCCCTTCTCCTCGCTCAAGTCACTATCTTAAAATAGATTGAAGGCCTGATAAGAAACTTTCTTTGGCAGGGTGGGAACAATGGGGGGAGCAAAAAATTCGCCTTGGTCAGCTGGAAAACCATAAAACTGCCTCGGTCGAAGGGTGGTCTTCAAATCAAAGACTTAAAAAACCAAAATTTGGCCATGGGAGCCAAGCTGTTATGGAATTTGCTCGAGTCCAAATCCTCCTGGAGCAGCAAGGTGTTGAAGAGGAAATACTTGCCCGGGCCAACGCTCAGGTGCCTGGATGGAGATCATGTGGTCAAGAATGGCTCTTCTATTTACAAAGTCTGCAAAAAAGCACTGCCTTACTTCAGAGATGAATTATTTTTTATACCAGGCAATGGGAAATCGACCAAAATTTGGCACGATGTGATCTTAGGACATCCTCCACCTCACCTCCCACATCTGCAAGCCTGGATGACAGAAAAAGCACTGGTCACGATCTGGGACATCGCTGAATGGGAGGCTGTCGAGCCAAACAATTGGGCACGCTGGGCACTGCCGGATTTCCCAATTGAATTAAAATCTAAAAGCATCATGCTGCTACATCATCTAGCAGGTCTCGCTCCAATTAATAAATCTAAAAAAGACAAACGTGGCTGGGGAAGGCAGTCTGGCAAGTATTCAACTGCTGAAGGGTACCAACGTTTTTCTGCCAAATATAACGTGCCTGTCAACCCAAGAATCTGGAACAATTTGTGGAATTACAGCACCCTACCAAATATTGAGATGTTTTCCTGGACATTGATGCATGAGAAAGTGCTCACTAGTGAGAATTTGTAGAAAAGGGGGTTTGCTGGTCCCTTCCGCTGTCCACTCTGTGCTAAAGTCTCAGAAAATATCAGTCATCTCTTTTTTAAGTGCCCTTTTGCTACCTCTGTCTAGAGTGAAGTGCTAAAGCGATGGGGAGAGGATAATCACATCCCGGATAGTATCCAGGCCTGCTTCTTATACTGGGACAATATTTACGAAGGAGAGCTATCAAAAAAAAATGGAGTGAGAGCATGTTGGATGAAGCTCCCCAAGTTAACTTGTTGGTGCATCTAGAATGAAAGAAACCACCGAATTTTTCAAGACAAATTTCAGCCAGCATGGAAGATAGCTGCAAAAGTAAATGCATTGCTTAGGGAGATTGTCAGCAATTCAAAGATACCTAGCAACAAAGGAAATATGACTGCTAATGAGGAAAGCTGGATGCAAAGTCTAAACACCAAGGCGGTAAGTACGGTGGCAGCAAGTAAATTGGAGAAATGGGATATCAGGATGGACAAGTCCCAGTTTGAGAACTAGCTAAGAGAAAGGAAGATTTTTAAACTTTTTTTTTTATGGGGCCTCCAAAGGGAACCCGGGAAGAGCGGGAGGAGGGGGAGTCATTATTGAGCCAGGTGGGAAAGTCATGATGGAATACTATTGGAATATAGGCTATAATTCCAATAATATGGCTGAGGCTTATGGGCTTTGGCAAGGGCTCAAACAGTTACAGAAGAAAGGAGTGGAAGATGTTATGGTCTTTGGTGATTCCAGGTTAGTTATTCAGGCCTTGAATGGTGGTGGAAGGGGCAAGAATGAATGCACAGCAAGACTGATCAATAGGATTAGATCCAAGGCTAGATCGGTTCAGGAAGGTCACTTTCTATCATATCCTAAGGGAGCTGAATGTTCTGGCGGATATTGCAGCCAACAAATCGATAGCGATAGGATATAATGATCTTGTGGTTAACTCGAGTGTAAGTTTTGAAGTACCTCCTTAGATTTATGATAGGCTACCCGACTAGAGGATGTGGAGATTTGGTAGATTGTTGTATCGAGTTTTTTCAGCAAACCAATTGCTGAATTATTTATTATAACATAACCGTTTTTTTAAAATAAAAATAAAAAAAGAATATTCCATAGACCATTTGTAGTCAAAGGCATTATGATCAGTCACATTGTTGTTAGACAAGATATGATTAAATGCATATTTCCTTGTTAGAGGAAGACTAACAAGCTAGCATTAAAAGAAACAAGACAATTAATAGTAAAAAATATGTTTATGCAAACCAAAACGATTGAATATCCCTTCACTTACAATGTTACAAGCACTATGCAATGATATTCAACATCATGATGTTATGTGGTCATTGTTATCTGGAATCCCGTGATTGCATGATTATATTCAATAACATAATGTTATGAAGCAATGAAAAAATGTCATGACACATATTCTATAGGATAAATTGGAATCAAGTACAACACATACCCAACAAACAATTGGTAGTACTGTTAAGAGTTGTCATCCAGCCCACCATAAAGTTTAAACTCATACATGAAGAGACAATGTCCCTTACGGGATTAAGAACAACAAGATAATGCATGAATTTAATTGGCTATTTAAAATCATTTTCCAATGATAATCAAGAGGTACAGAAGGTTAGGACGTTATTGTTGTTTTTTAGGAAATGTCCATTTCATAAAAATAAATAAGGTAGCAGGAAAAGGTGCAGCTCTCTAACAACATCACTTCAAATCCAGCTTCTTGGTTAATAATGCCTCAATAACAATTATAAAAAATAGGAGGTTTGAACAAGCTGCTCTACATTATGAGGAAGACCAAATCACATATTTAGGATGAAGAAAAAATATCCATGGCTCCCATAAATTAGATGTAATTGCCACCATAGCAACTTGGTACGAAAGCGTTCTATTAACAGCTAGGAGAGCTCATATTGTATTTTGGTAAAAAACATGATGTTCTAACTCATTAATGTCTTTTCTTCTTACTACATTACTCATGTTGCATTTCCACCCTTCCACACTGCATAATGGAGGAAGTTTGTCCCTAATCGAGATACAAATTAGGGTTCCTTGAAAATAAATTTTATTTTACATTCAGGCTGAAAAAATTGAACCTTTGGGAATTTCAGAATATCTTTAGAAATGGTGTTTCATAGTTGAATTGATGTAGCAGTTCCATTGTGCACATGTTCCTAGGAGGATTGGCCTTCCAATGGTTAGTTTTGATGATTTTCCATGATTTTTTGGGATTGGTAATGGAATTCCCTAAAGGATATGGACAGTTTGGCATTGTTTTGGCATCTTTGGAGTGGTTGATCACTTGATGGAGTGGAGAACCCTCCATGTTTATCATTATTGCACATATTTTAAATTCTGAGGCGTAGGGACCTTACATGCACCTTTTTCAAGGTCACTCCACATTGTTACCCTTGGTTTTAGAGAGGTTTTGTTGGAATTTGCAAATTGTTCACATAATAGCACATAGTTTGAGGATATTTTATACTTATCTTCGTAGGATTTGATATCACTCATGTACATTGTACTAGGTATCTCCATCCATTGAGCAATTGATTTGAGGCATGGCACTCATATGCATACTATGTAGGATTCCTACCCTATTTGATGGAGTTAGTTAATACCAGAGTTACATATATAGTGTCAGTGAATATATCGCCGAGGGTCCATACTGTAATTGATCTCCCCTTAAACCTATATACTCATCAAGAGACATTGTTTCAGGAAGTTCATTTTGTTCCTTATTTATCTCTTCAATAACAATTTCAGCTGCACTCATGTTTGATGCATTTACCTCAAATATTTGACCAGATGATGTACATGATGGAAAAGCACCAGGAAAATCTGTAACAACTTCATCCACATTTGGGACTTCATTGATTTGAGTATGGTCCTTTTTAGCTTGGAGATGGCATCCTCCACTAGCAACTACTTCTGTAGGTACATCATCCTCATCAACTTCCACTAGAAATTCTCTGTTGTATGTTTTCTTAACTAACCTATCTGATTCAGGTAGAACTATGATATAAGAAAGCTCCTTTGCTTTGGCAATTCTCCATTGTGACAATTCCTTGGATACTAATTACTCTGCAATTATGCAACAAAAACGATCAGGGGAAATTTCACCTTAAACAACACATGCTCTTAACTCAGGGTTGTTTCTATCCTTAAGATTAAATAGAAGGTACATTGCCTTTTCGTTGTATTTCTCGTTAACACTATCATATAATATGAAAAATTTAGCTTCAACTTTAACCGATACAATCAATGCTAGCTTAGAATTCTGTATACCCTACTCATGCCCTTCACTTTCACTCTCCTCTTTCGCTAATTTGACCCTTTTGAAGGGATTTGTTTCTTCCTCACTATCATATGGTGCATTTAACTCAAAGTTCATCTTAAGTTCATTTTGTGCCTATGTGAACCTTGTCTTAAGAAACCTAAAGAAACTGGTGTTTCTGCTAAAATATGATTTTTCTCAAAGTATTCCCTTTCTCATTTCAAAGTGTTTGATGATTCACCGTGAAAATATTCCTTATTCATGGTGCTAAACTTAGTTTATTCCCCTTTAACAACACGAGAGAAAGGTATTGTCTATCTGAATATGATAATCCAAAGGACACGCATATATCA
Source organism: Pseudotsuga menziesii (assembly GCA_001517045.1). NCBI lineage: Eukaryota > Viridiplantae > Streptophyta > Pinopsida > Pinales > Pinaceae > Pseudotsuga > Pseudotsuga menziesii. The sequence goes on along the minus strand of LPNX010351779.1, from coordinate 13,916 downwards.
AGGTAGAGACAATCATGTTTGAAACTACGTTTAGAGAGCACATCCTCAAAATCCATTAAAATAAAAGGGCTTCACAAGAAAACACCCTTCAAAAAACAAAATACATACACCAATTGGATTGCCGCACTCATTCGTTGCCATCGTTTAGCAAGGCAAGTTGAAGCTGAATATGTAGTTGAAAATAAAGGAAACGGTAACACAACATCTATCCTAACAACCAAGGTCAATCTATATGGAAATATGTTTGTTTTCATTCATTCATTGCAATCTACTCTGCTAACAACCCTTACTCTTTTCAAACCCCCTCCGCCTAAAAAATTACAAACCTAGAATACAAGGGAAAATGAATAAGGATGGAAACATGATGGTATATGAAATTTCACCAATGATGTGTGGATGGACAATGGAATGTAATTATAAGTTCAAGGATGTGGGAACAAAATACCTGGCAGGTAATAGAGGAAGGGATTTTGACAAAGTTGTAGACTACGGTGTTGACTCAAATCCACCACGTGACATTGAACACAGCTCCTGCTAGCTCTGACCTGAACCTCACCCAAATATCTACAAACTCCATCGCGATTGGTCTGAGAGTTGATTTAATTTTATTCGACTCTTTTTACCTTTTCCGATCTTTCTTCTCTGGTTGCATATGGTTTTCCATTCAATAAAACAGGAATGAATACAACCTAAGTTTCGAATCATTAAAAAAAACCTTTATTATTATTATTTTGGGCAGGGTAATTCGGTAATGTAAAATTGTAAATTTGTGCAATTCCACTCTTTTTCTCTTTTATGGTCTTGCTTCTCTAGTTGCATATGGTTTTCCATTCAATAAAATAGGAATGAAGACAACCTAAGTTTCGAATCATTAATGTTTTTTTTTATTATTATTTTGGGCAGGGTAATTTGATAATGTAAAATTGTAAATTTGTGCGATTCCACTCTTTTTCCCTTTTCTGGTCTTGCTTCTCTAGTTGCATATGGTTTTCCATTCAATAAAATAGGAATGAAGACAACCTAAGCTTCAAATCATTAAAAAAAAAAAAATATTATTATTTTGGCCAAGGTAATTTGGTAATGTAAAATTGTAAATTTGTGGGTATATGGCTAGCGGAGAGAACTATTGGGTGTTAGATTATGGATAACTCTAAGGTTAATGGAAATGTTTAGTTTTAGTATTCTATCTTTGGTAGAGGATATTTTCTAGAGATTTTTTCTCTTTGAGAATAAATGAATGTGAATTTTGAAGGAGGGTGCTCGTTCCTTAATAGAGTGATATTGTGTATGAGATTTTAGCTATCAAGGTTTGATAAGATCATAGATATGGTTTTCAGCTATCCCATGCCTAACAATATTTCCCTAAAGCAAGGCCTTTTGTCATGAGTATTATGTAAATCCACATGTTGGGTTTGTTCTGAACAAGATCATTTTGAGATAACATGTTGTGTTATGATGAAAGATCCCATCAATATTGAGGCAATTCCAAATAAAACCTTGAACCTTGGAAGTCAACTACTCCCCCTTCCTCTAGTAAGGAAATTCATAAGTAAAATGTGGATTCAAGGTTTCCCCTAAAAGTCCAAAAAAAAATAGTGATCACCATATACCGTGTCATATGGTGTCATTTTGGTAGCATCATGTTAAGTGATATTATGCCACCATTCAAAAAGAGGTAATGACTATGCCTATTAGTGTTGTTTTTTTCAGGCCAAGCATATCAAATAGCTTAATTAACATTATATGCCAAGTTTTAGTGGGTTTAAAGGTTTAGTGGGCTTTTATATATGCCAAGGTCATGTCCAAATTAATTTAATATACTTGAGCTTCATTAATTCAATTTTGTTAATATATGGATGTGTAAATATATATTATATATATGTTGGAATTTAGTAAATTCTAATAGTGTAGATGGATTCAGAGAGTGACAACTAAAAATGACCAAATAAATGACTAGTTGTTATGTGGTCATTTTTAGTCTAGATATCCCGTGACCAAATTTGGTCATTTATCTTGGTCTTTTTTAGTTGGTTTTTATCCCATGACCAAAAGTGGTCATTTATCTTGGTCTTTTTTAGTTAGCTCACTTAGATTTATCAATTTTGGTCATTTATCCCTTGAAAAAAACTATGGTGACCAAACATTTTGGTCTCCTGGTCACTAATCTCTCATTTTCCACTAGTGCATAGGAAATATGGCTTTTTCCCTGTTTGTTTCTCCACCGGCGCACTTGAGTTGTGTAGACAGAGCGTCGTTGGTATTATTTTTTAGTTTCATAAGTGTTGTCTGAACCGACGCTCTTTTCCTTACATTAGAGGAAATTTCAACTGAAAATGGGCCTCCTAAAATGAATTAATAAAATAATATTTATTAATTTTGGAGGAAGAAAAGAAAAAAACTACTTTTTTGTTTGTATTTTTGACATATCTCCCTGTGTTTTAACTCAAATTTTGATCGGGAGAGCTCATTGGATGCGGAATTAAATTCCGCATCCAACGATTACCCACTTGGCTTACTTTTGACGGACCCCGCTACCCCAAAAACAAGAAATACCTGAAAAAATGGAATGATGACATCATTATTCAGTTTTTTTAGGTATTTCTTGTTTTTGGGGTAGCAGGGTCCATCAAAAGTATGCCAAGTGGGTACTCGTTGGATGTAGAATTTAATTCCGCATCCAACGAGCTCTCTCGATTGAAATTTGAGTAAAAACACGGGGAGATATGTCAAAAATACAAACAAAAAAAGTAGTTTTTTTTATGATACCTATCCCCAAATTTATATTAAAAAAGTAATTAAGACCTATATGGTATTTCAAATTTAAAGCAATTTCATTGGCTAACACATGATGACATGGAATTTGAATAAAAGTTAAAAGGCCCATTTTGAGTTGAAATTTCCTCTAATGAGAGATAGTGCATCTTCTGTTCTATTTTACAATGTTGTAGGTGCACTTGCCCATCCTAGGCGCTCTTTTGCAGTGTTGTAGCTGTGCCTGCCCCTCCTAGGCTCTCTAGTGCAGTATAGGGAGGTGCTCCTGCCCTTTGAAACTCATATTTTAGCTTGATTTTCCTTCATTTTTGGGTTTTGTCTTGATATATTGTTTTGTTAGGCTACATATGATAGTCATACACCCCCTAGAACCAGAATTATCTCTGTTTGGATTTGATTTTGTTGATTTTTGGATGCTTTACTAGTCAAGAGAATGACTTGGTTGTGGTAGGAGATTTCAGTCCTCCACCTATTAGCTCTTCCTTGCCATTCCTAATCATATTTCCAGACCTCTTAAGATCTTTTTTGATAGTCAGATCTGATCTCCAAACCCTTCCTCCCCTCAGTCATTGAGTTTTGGTTGCATTTTGGTTGATTTGGAGCAATTATTAATTGTTTGGAGCTGTTTGGGTGCTTGTCATCTTCCTTTTGATTTCTAAAAAAATGGAGTGCTATAGATATGTTCTCATTTTTTGTTTGTAGATATGAAAATAGTTTAATGATTAAGTTTCATTTTGATACATGCATTTGGAAAATTGAAGTGCTTCCCTACTTTGTTTTATACATTGTTGAGATTTGTTGCATCTTTGATTCCATTTGTGCCTTTTGGACTATTATTGCAGAAAGTTAGAATTGTTGCATTCTATGAAGGAATTTATCCTTTTCTTTATTGTTCAAATTCATGTTTGTTTGAAGAGAAAAATCAATCAAGCCACCAACCTATGGACATAATGTTGGCTTAGAACTGCATGTGAGCATAGTTCCTATTCTGTGTCAAGCTCGTTAAAAAATGAAATAGACGTAGTGAGCAGAGTTCTAATTCCATGTCAAGATTGTTAAAAAATGAAATAGATGTTTGTGAGCATAGCTCCCATTTTGTGTCAAGCTCATTTAAAAATGAAGCAAGCACTTGTGAGCATAGTTCCTTTTCTGTGTCAAGATTGTTAAAAAATGAAACAGATGTCTTTGAGCATAGTTCCCATTCTACGTCAAGCTCATTAAAAAATGAAACTGATGTCCTCAAGAATAGTTATTCTCTGTTTCAAGCTTGTGTAAAAATGAAACAGGTCCCCACAAGCATAGTTATTTTATGTTTCAATTTTGTGTAAAAATGAAATAGGTCCCCACAAGCATAGTCATTTTCTGTTTCAAGTTTGTGTAAAAATGAAACAAGTCACCTTGAGCATGGTTCCCTTCTCATGTCAAGCTTGTTAAAAAATGAAACGGATTCTTCCATTGTGTCAACACTCAATTTTTGAACCTTAATTTCATCTGCTTGTAAAGTAGACAAAATGAAGCTTGGGGGGGCATGCATCCACCCTTTGTTGTATTTTAGCTACTTGACAATTATATTTGGGAAGAACCAACCAATGAAAATCATGTTGGAAAATCACTCATCATTGGGAGTCATTTTGAGCATACTTTATTTCAGTTTTGAGCTCGCTAAACCATGAAACGACACTTTGAGCTTAGTTCTTATTCTGTTCGAAGCTCGTTAAAAAATGAAGCAGATACCCTGAGCATTATTTCAACTGATCTTTGAGCTTGTTAAAAACAATAAGATGGTGTTGAGCTTACTTTGTCGCTTTTTCGAGATTTGGATTCAAACATGAAAAAGGTTTTGAGTGCTTTGTATACCTTCGGCGTGCTCATTAGAAACTCAGTTAAGAGGTATCGAGTGTACTTTTACTATTTTTTAGACTCATTAAAATTGGATTATGCCAAAAATAACCCTAATAGATTCCTCTTTAAGCTCTTTGATAATCTTAAAATGTGAAAAGTTTACTGAGTGAACTTGTCTTCTTCACACTTGTAAAAGGACTTGAAGAGTCATCTTCTTGGTGACAGTTTACCCCTTTTTTGGACCAGGGGCCACTACTTACGAAAAAGGTATACTCTAGCCAATCATGACTGGAAGAGTTCTAGGCATTATTTTATACTTTTTCAGGCCTCAGGGACTAAATTTAGGAAAAAGTCCATTTTGGAGTCTTCTTAGTCATTTCAGACTCTCTAAACATGAAACGACGAATGAGTTTGCTTTCATTGGACTCGTAAAATCAAACGATGAAGGACCCTTTCTGGGAATGAACCCCTCCTTTATTAGGTTCATAAAACATATGAGAATCGACTCATCACTTGATGAGATACAATGAGTGTTTGTTACCCTCTTTGAACTCGTAAAAAATGAAAAAGAGGCACTCATCCTTCATGATGTGGAAATTAAGGAAAGAGTTTGTATTTTGTTATGGAAGTACATAGTTACTCTTGAACATGGCACTCGTCTGCATACACATTCAGTACTTGGGTAATTCATTTGTCTTCAAGTCCTGCTGATTCCTTGAGTCTTCTTACCTCTCTTGAGTTGTCCAAGAATTATCCCGTTGTCTTTGCATTGGGGGATGGGTATCAGTCTCATAAAAGTTAATACTGCTAAGTCATGCCATGCCCATGTTCAAGAGAAGTTTGGTAATTTGTTCACTATCTGCAGTCAGTTTACCTTCTATCATGTTGGTTGTCTTTGATTCAGTCTTGTACATTACTCTGCTGTCCAGTTTACTCTAAAACATATTTGATTGTGTTTCGGTTGATGATGGGGGATTCATCATGGCCCCCTTTCAATGGGTCTATTCCTATCCACTTCAACTCGTCATCCAGGAATTAGACTTAGAAAAAAAGTCAAGTACCTTGGGCCTACATGCCTTAATGGCAAGTTACCTCGCTTTCAACATGAGTTTACATCATTGACTCTTGATTGAAAGATTCTCATCGAGTGTTCAACTCCAAGTCCTTTATTCACATTTGATGGTATGTACTGAGATACCTTGGGAATCATTGACATCAATGGTGATTTCCCTTGCACTTGTTAACAATTTAGATCAATGACTAGTAATCAAGTGGTTTCTACCATGTTCGACATCAAGACATTGTAATCACATGGTTAGATTCATATCATTGCGGGTTCGGCTTGAAGACCCTAGGTTATCAGATATTTTTCCTAGGTAGTGATGGAGTTTTGTTTTGAGTCATATTACACGGATCCACTTTATATTGGTAATGGTTGTGTTATCATCTCATCATGGATCTACTAGACATGATTGTGTTAAGTCAGTCTCTACTACCATGGATTTGCATTGTATTGGTCGGCAACGATCTTATGAGTCATATGATATTTGATTCAATTGTACTACAACAGCTTCCAACCAACATCCTTGCCTTTGATTTCTTCATTTTGTAAAGCATTCACCTGTCGCATTCCTCTAAATTCATGATTTGGGGGGAATTTTGTTGCACTGAAATCTCATCATGTTAAGCCATGTGTCAACCTTATTCCTAATCCCTAAAGTTGTCTCTACTAGATTGGGTTGAGTTGAGGTTGTTCCTACCCTTTTTATCCTCTCTGGATAGGCTGGCACTTTCCCCTTCATGCTAGGTGTGCTAATGGCGCTCTTCCTCCTAAGCAAAGGTACGTCGATGCTCTTTCCCTCCATGCTAGAAGTGTCAATGGTGCTCTTTCGCATTTTGTAAGGTGTGTCGATGCTCTTTCCCTTCATCAAAGGTGCGCTGTTGGTGTTTTGAGGGAAAAAAATGAAGCTTCGAGGCTCTCCTCGAAGGTGGGTGAGGTGGAGGACTATCCCTATCATCTAGGTGAGGTGGCATTCAGTTCCCTAACCTATGGGGAATATCCCTTAGACCCCTCCTCCTAATCCTCAACCTACTCTATCCATTTAGCCTTATAAATGGAACCCTCTCTCTATTTTGAAGAGAGGAAGGACTATGGTACTTTTATGCTAGTGGAATTTCTAGGTGATCCTTATCATCATTTGGGAGGCTCACTATCTTTCTTTGGAGGCTTGACTTAGATTTTTGGATGGAAAGTTGCAACTTTAAGGCTAGGTTGTGACATTCCTTCTTTATGTAATTCTATGTATCTCCTTGATTACATTAATACAAATCTCTTTCCATAAGCATTGTTGTGTTCATAATGTTTAGAGTTTTCTTCCTTAACTGTTAGCTTAGATCAATTCTGTTTGGATACACATGTACTATTTTCTTGTTTCCATTTTATCTACAGGTTTTTGCAGCTCAATATCTGAAGGATCTGGAGCTTGGATCAACAAAACAAGAAGAGGATTTTCATATTGCAGGTAAGTGATCTATCTATTGACTTGCATCTCTATTGATCTAGGAAAGTAGGATGTATTATGTATTTGATTTGTTCTAGATCCACTTGGACTAGGGAGATATGGCTTGAGTCTTCTTGAGTAGATTTATCTAATAACAATACACACACACACACACACACACACACACACACACATCCTAAATAGGCCTCTATTGTTTTCAAGTTCACATGAGGGAAAGTTTACCCTTCCCTTTAGCTTGAATATTTTTTGGTACCCAAAAGACATGCTTTCTCAGTATGGAGATCCTTTTAAGGATATAACATTTTTTTTCAAGTAGAAAAGGTCATTCCTTTTTAATAAAAATAAACCGGTTACATCTTAGCATAAAACCAAGAGATATGGGACCATCCCCTGCATTCTCCACCACTGAATACCCTATGAAATAATTACATTCATTTCAGCATCAACAAGAAGTAAACTGTTGAGGTCTATGTTAATCAAAGAAGAGTAACATACTATCAACAAAATAAAACAACCATGACTATCTCACAACAAAAAATAATGGCTTATACAGACTCCATATTTCCATAGATACCATTGAAAACTAAACTGGTCAAAATATCAAAAATGAAGAGGAAAATTTCAGCTTCCCCTTCATAAATTCAATATTATAAATATGTCCCAAAGTGATCTGCAGATCCTACTTGGAAAGTCCATCTGCAATCTCATTATGCTCTCTATAGATATGATGACAATTGATACATTGAAAGGTGTCCTTAAGAGCCTTAGTTCGAGTGCACCAATCATCCAGATTCAGTACCTGAAAGTTGGCCACGTTATTGATCTAGTCAATGATAATATTTGAATCCCCAAATACCATCAACTTCGATAGGCCCATAGTAGAAGCAATGAAAAGCAGACCCAAAGGGCAAGTAATTCAACTCTGGTATTAGTACTACTATCGCAACCAATCTTCAAATAATAAAAGTGAGTCTCAATGATATACAGTCCCACTCCAACACCCCCTCTACCACCTACCATCGCACCATCAAAAAAATCAGTGGCCGAAAAAATCCCCGGGGCACACCCAATCCTTCTACATTGTTTGGCCATTGCAATATGCAGAAAATATGAAATGAGATTAATAACACCCAACATGACACTATGGACCTTAGGTATGATATCATGAAAAATAACATCATTCCTACCTTCTGGATAAGCCAAGAGCAGAGAATAGGGAGATATCATGACACTATGGACCTTAGGTATGATATCATGAAAAATAACAACATTCCTACCTTTTGGATAAGCCAAGAGCAGAGAATAGGGAGATACAAAGGTTTTATCCCAAACTTCATCCAACTTACCACAGAATCCTGTAAAGTATAATCCTGCCATGGAAAAGAAACACAGTAGTAAATGGCAACAACCTTCCTGATTGCCTTTCCAAAAATGCAGTCCTTGTAAAGGTGCTCCATGATTCAGCCTCAACATTACATAGATGGAAAAAGTTAGGACCAACCCATCCTTTATTTAGCAAATTATCCCAAGTATTCACCTTATTGTTTAAATAGAGCCACGTAAAACACTTAATATTCAAAAGAATCTTCCAAGTCCACAACTCCTTATGCCACCAGCAGGCCACAAAAATCAAGTGTGTGTCAACAAGAAACCCATATGAAAGTTTTACAGTAATATGTCCCGATGCAAAATTGTATGTCAATACTATATTTTTATCCACTTCAGTCAGTTGTTGTAATGTCCCCATTTTTATAATTGCATAGCAGGACAATTCCATCAATCCTACTAGTTCCCCAGGTTGGATGGATGCATTTGGAATTTAAGGGAGATAATAAATAAGGGAGATAATAAATGATGTTCACACATTAGAAGGGAATAAATATTTTATAATGGAGCTTATTAAATAAATACAAGATACAATTTAAGTGGCAATGGAGCATGAAGACACATGGAGATTATGGGGCCCACACAAGCTAGAATCTCTGTGCCGCATGGAATCCTCCTCTTGCAATTTCAAATCCATGGGAAGCCTAATGTTCTTGGGTGATTTAGAAGGATAATACACTTTTCCATATGCCTCATAGTTCTAATTGGGAAGGAAATGTAACTTACATGGGAGAGGAAGAGTCAAAAGGGAGCTTCTTGGACACTTGGGCTAGATTGCCTAACATCTATGACATCTATGACACCAATGATGAAGATGCTATAACATTTATGACATATTGCAGACCTGAAGACTGAAATATGACCATTCTGACATGTCAGGTCAAAATATGTCATCCAATAGGGGGCTCATGTGAGTTGGAGAAGCTCAATGGGTTGCCACTTGAATTGGGGGAAGATGGAAGGCTAGGAAAGGGAGTACACATGGAAAATCTTGGGCAGACAACCTAATTCGAATTGTCTTGAGTTTGTGGATGGAATTGTAACCTTATAAGGCTAAGGATGTTTATAAAATATAGGGATCAACCAAGAGAATATCTTTGGATCATTTGAGAAATTTGCATTTGTGAATTGAGAGAGCTAGTGGATGACTAGTTTCTTGCCTTAGCCAATTTTGAGGGTGAAAGATTCCCATAAAATTTGGTGTTTGGAGAGGCCACTCAGGTATTTCATGGAGATTTAATGGATTTTTTATTTTAAGGTGTAAGCTACAAGGAAGCTCGTGGTTCCTTCTATTGCAACACTTTCTCTCAACCACTTCTAGTTTTTATTGCATATTCTTGCTATGGAGGGATTACGCTTTGGGTGAGATATTGTAATATTTGGGAGAGATTATCCTGATCCATTTATGATTTTAATAAGTTTAATATGATATTTTATTCATTCTCTTAATTTCTCATTTATAAATATCAAAGATTTGTATGTAAAAGTGACTGTTAATGAGCAAACAATGACCATTTCCCCACTATATTGATGTATGCCATGATAATGAAGATTATTTTGAATAGAATAATGTATATATCATATATTTATGATGAATGGACTGTAATTTATGAGTATTACAATTTTCGTGTTCAACACTTGGTGCCATTTCCCCAAGGGTCGAATTAATGATTTTGTAGCTGTTTGGGAGAGGGTCATAACAGCCTGTATAAACTGAATAATGATGCATATGAGACCTTAAATATATCCCTTAAAAATCCTATTCATCTTTTCATAAATTCAAGTGGGTTTGGGAGCATTTGAGAAGCCATTTCCAACATTTACCCAGGGGGGAATTGGAACCCCAATTTGCTAGTAAAGACTCCTACTTTGACTAGAATATTAAGCAAGTTTGAAGAAGTAATTGGAGGGTCATAAATAATACCTTAAAATAATATTCAAGTATTAATATCATTCATACACCTTCTCTGAATATTTTGGAGCATTTGGGTCAATTTGGAGACCTAGACATCAAAACTAGTCAAAGGTCAAAATAGGAGAAAAGGTGAAAAAATGGTCATTTTAATAAAATTTTGAAAACGGGACATTACAAGTGGTATATGAGCATGGTAATGGATCCTGTTCATTAATACCATACATTGAAGAATAATTTTCAGATATGTCTTGGATTCACAATAGAACCACAATTCCCACTTTCCTTCCTCCCCAACCAACAATTACAGAAATTACAACCATAGATATTGGAGCATGTCTCCAAGAGTATTGAAATTTTAGAGGGGATATTCATGAGTGGTATTATTTCCAAGAATATCTTGTCAATTATGTATTTAGGCACAAGAAGGAAAATTTGAATTCATTAAGGGACAATTAACAATCCACAAGTTTGGAGGAGCATGAAATGAGAAAAAATCATCCTATTTGTGAATAGAACCTAGATACACCATTAAAGGGAGAAACAGAGAACCATGAAGCAGAGCATCAATTACCTCAAGGTGATTGTAGAGAAGAACATAAATATGAAGGTGAATACAATAACACAATCCTTACTAATGGGGGTTGTTCCAATCAAAGAGAATATATTAATGGATCCTTGAACTATGAAGGAGGACCTACATATGGGTGCTCACAACTATATGTTGGTGACATAGATATCAGATTTGAAAATGTTGTTGCAAGCATAATTTCTCATAAGCATGAGGATGAATACCTTGTGATAGAAAATGAAGAGAAAATATCAACTTCCCCATCACCACTTGAGCTTCTAGAAGTTGATCAAATCAAGAAGAAAGAAGAAGAGGAGGTTCAATCCCATGAGCCGTCCTTCATTAAAGGGTCTTTGAATATGGGTGAAATGGATATCCATGAGGCCCTTAGCATACTCCATGATACTAAATCATTGGTGTCAAATTATTGCTGGAAAATTTCTTCATTGGAGGATCCATCCTTCCTTGAAGACATGGAGAAGATTCAAAGAGAAATGTGCAACATTGAAGGTAATTTCATGTCTTTGATTTTTTATAGAAATAATTTGGTTGAGCTTAATGACTGGTTACACGAAGAATTATTGAATAATAATGATGATATTCATAAGCTCAAAACTCAAAATGAGTACCTTTCAAAAAGGTTGCAAGATACTTGTTCTTCCTCATATGTTTCAACTTGTCATATGGTAGATTTATTGGAGGATCCTCATGACATGTTGGATCATGAGAAACATGGAAAATTGTAGGTTCTTGATTTTTTTGAATATGAGCTTTATGAGAGACAATCACTAGTTGTGGTGGAAGAGGAATTTGAGTTTCATCTTGAACATGGGTGCACACTTTTTGAAGAAGCGCATGATTCCACTACCTTGGAACCAACCCATGAGGAAAGTTTTGCATTTTTAAGGGAGGTGCATAATCCTACCTCTATGGATCCTTCAAATGATGAAATTTTTTCACTTTATCATCATTTGGGTGAGTTGGTTATTTCTCCCACATCCTACACTTCCAAATTTTGCAGCATTCATCTTAATGAAGTATGGGTGAAAAGTTTATTTTTTTTTATAGTGCCACATGAAGAGTATGGAATTTATATCTCTCCTTTTGATGATGACATGATTAGAGAACCATATTATTTACATTTGCATCAGCATCCTTTGTTACATTATGATTATACACATCTACATGGGTGCACCTATGATGTTCACTTGAGTCACTTGGAGACTCATGATTTTCCTTGCTCCTTGCCTAGTCTATTTGATGTTGGAGGAACTTCATCCCACACTTGGGTAAAGAGATATATGATTGAAGAAAATTATTATTGGCATAAAAATCCTCTATTATCTCATAATGATATACATATTCATGGGTGTATTTATGAGACTTCCTTGATCCACTTGAAGTCTTCATGTTTTCTTTACTCCTTATTTGGTTCAGATTTTGGTGGAGGTTCTTCATTCACTTCTTGGATGAAAGAACAAATGGATAATTATATTGATGCACATTCTATATGTTTGGAACAGTATTATGGGAAATGATATAATCACCTATGTCACTAGGTAAGATCTGATATAATACTTGATGCTTGTGTGTATGGGCCACATGGTGATATACTTACTCGGATGTACAAGCACTTTCATGATTCTTTGATGAGGTACCTTCTTGATGTACATTTGTATGATGTTGTTATGTAATTTCATGATCTATATTTTGTACTAATGATGTTTGGAAGGGTGCAATACCAGCAATGGGATCTTGGAATTGCTTGGTTTCATTTCACTTGGAGTAGCAGTTTGGTTGTTGGTTTAAGAAAGAAAACCAACCTTCAGTTATTTGAGTTCTTCTTTGTAGATCAATGTTCCAGTTTCCTATGTGGGAGACCTTTTGAGATATGGATTCAATTTTCACATTCTTGGTTTTCATGGAATTCCATCATAGAAATTTCACACCATGCATGTATCAGGATCATATGGGACCATGGGATCATTTTTGGTCTCACTTGGTTTCAATTGGTGGGGCAACAAGCAACATTGTAGATTTATTCACCACTTGAGAAGATGATTGTAATCAGAGTAGTGCAGCAACAAGCATGGTGGTTTATATCTTAAATTTTATTGAAATATTAAGAAACTCAAAGTTTGGTAACTCAACACCAACTTCAAACAATTATACAGAAGCAAAAAGGGGTGAAAGTTCAGAAAATGTTTCCAAAATATGGAGGTAAAGATTATTTGCACAAATTTGGTTTTAATGCATTTGATTAATCCTTTTGGTGTTAGTGGTGATTCTATAGGATATATCAATATGCACAATCCACATATCTTTAGTTTTGGGAACACAAAATTGCAGTACATGAGTGCCACTACTAAAATTGCAGCTAAAGAAAATTAATGAGAAGAACCATAACAAAGCACTTGGTGCAAAGAAAGGAGCACCAAATGAGGATGCCACTTGGGAATATGAAAAGATTTTGCAGAATCCAAATCTTAAATTGCTTGAGGACAAGAAATATTGGGTGGGGAGGACTATAATGTCCCCATTTTTATAATTGCATAATAAGACAATTCCATCAATCCTACTAGTTCCCTAGGTTGGATGGATACATTTGGAATTTTAATAAGGGAGCTAATAAATGATGTTCATAAATTAGAAGGGAATAAATATTTAATAATAGATATTATTAAATAAATAAAAGAGAAAATTTAAGTGGCAATGGAGCATGGAGACACATGGAGATTATGGGGCCCACACAAGCTATAATTTATGTGCCACATGACATCGTCCTCTTGCAATTTTGAATCCATGGGAAGCCTAAAACACATATTTCATTAAATTTGGAATTATACAAGGGATCTAGAATTTAGAACTTCAACAAGATTGAGTTTTCAAAAAATGAAAAACCAAAAAATTA
>LPNX010351746.1:147982-300946 GCA_001517045.1 Pseudotsuga menziesii | reverse complement strand
TAAACACGCGTCCACATCCGGCAGCAAACACGCGTCCACAGTTCATTGGTTCCATAGACGAAATGGAACAGTGAATTTCCGAACTTCTTCGGAGAAAAACGCCTTACAGCGTAATTATTTATTATAATAAATTTTAATTTAATTTTAATATATTTATTTTAAAAAATAAAAAATAAGCATTAAATTGGTTTAAGAAGTACACTATCAAAAAGATAAAGTGGCATTAAAAAATAAACATTAAATTGGTGTAAGAGGTACACTATCAAAAGGACAAAGGAAGACGATGATATAAATATTGTTATTCTTTCAGGTGTTTGGAAATAAATTTAGAAGACGATAATAATATTTGAGAAAGTTTTTAAAAGAGGTTAAGAAAGTTTTAGAAATAATTTAAAATATGATAATTATAAAAAATAATAATTAATTTAATAATATTAAAAATATGAATTTTGGATATATATGTGTTGAAATGGAACAAAGAGTTATAAACATGCTTGCTCAAATTAGAGTTAAAATATTTATAATAACATATAATTAAAAAACATAAATTAGATAAATTGGAGATGTGTAACTTCTTTTATGCTCATCCAAGAGTTGACACGTGTCTTTCAAAAAAAAAATATTATAAAATAATAACATGTCCACTTAGCCCATGGGGGTGTAGCTCAACCGGTGAATTCCTTAATATGAAGAAATGTTCTAAATGGAGGTCATGAGCTCAATTCACCCCGACTTACCCTTGCTCCATGCTTGCGGGATTGGACCCCTCAACATTTACACTTTAAAAACTTCAGCTGGAAAATATTTGATCCCTTTTAGATAGAAATTAAAACCAACATAAATCCACTCAAACTTGGGTGTAAATTTTTCTAAACATGTAAAAAAGTTAAAGATAAAAATATCTAGACTTTAAGAAATTGAACCACTCTAAGTGTTTGGTAGATCTGAGTTTAAGATGAATCTATACTAATTATTATTTTAAAATTCTTTTTTATTTTTATGTACATAAACTATATTAATATTGTTAGTATGTTTTTTTTATTAAATTTTGTATTTTCATTATTATTATTTTAAATTTTAAAATTCTATTGTATTTTTGTTTGTATAATATATTAATATTGTTTACATGAAAATAAAATTTTTAAAGAGGAAGGAAAATAAAAAATGTAAACATAAAGCTTTTCACATTAGTGTTTTTTATTTATGGAGAAATAAAAATGTTTGTTTATTTTATGTATTTAAAAATTTAAATTTGTATTTTATTTTGATTTTACTTGTTATTTAACTACTTTTATGTTATTAAGTTCTTATTTTTGAGAAAAAACATTATTGGTGATGACGACGATGATGATGATTAATGTCCACTGAGACCAACTTTGGTCCATCAGATCTTAAGAATGACAATATTTGGTTTACTTTAAAATCTTGTTCTTGTGCTCAAAAAGCTTGCCAAAAAACTTTCCAAGCTCACTATAGTTTTCCCAAGTTAGGAGGTTATAAAGGTTTGTATTGTAGCAAATACTATGAAACTCAGATCTAATGTGGGTGTAAGCAAGGCACTCTAAGAGAAAATGATCTTCATTCTCAATGCTCATAGACTCACATAGATGGCAAACTCTTTCCGCCCATAGAGTTTTAGGAATAGACCAACGCCCTATTTCGCTATGGAGTTCATGAGAGTTCGTTCTAATCTTGGCTATATTAATTTTCTTCCGTGAGCTAGTTACTACCGAGAGATACTTTTGTTCTTCCAAGTTAGGATCAACAACTTCCTTATTGTATATGTAACCCACATAGAACTGAAAAATAAATATTTTTATTTATTTAAGGAAACATTATGTTAAATTTATTGTAAAGTTTTTATGACCAAGTTGGTCAAGGATGACTGTAATTGAAGATTTATTTATTTAAATAATTAAATAGAAGAGATACCTATTCAGAGGAGTATGTTGAAAGAGTGTTCATTGACCCACTAGGAGGAATGAGCAGATGTAGAAGGTTGGTTGACACGTGGCAACACTATCATTTCACTTTCTAGCTGTTGCAAGAAGCAAAATCTCTAAAATTGTGGTCATGTCCCCTGAGAGGGGGAACTGAGCAGGTGGCTCATTTAATTCCAAAACCGACCCAAAGACCTAGGCAATCTTTTAAATACAATGAAATTGAGCAAGAGGATCACTACATTCTATTTCCAAGTGAATGAACCTTGTGACTACTGCAAAGCTGAAAAGTCAGGCACACAAGGAATTTGATGAGGGGGTAGCTAAAGCGGAATTGCTGAGTTAAGTATGCTACTAAGTGTTAAATTGCAGCAATTTCTATGTGTGCTATTATCCAGTGATCTTCGTCCCAGTGGTTCAGTGAACAGGCTCGGGGGTCCTAAGCAAGTAACCTTGGTTGCTTCAGGAGACGGTTGGGTGGAACAGTCTCCTTTGGGTGGTTGTCCCCCTTCTGCATAGTATCCAGGTTCTAATTATTTATTATATATATGTGACTTAATTCTATATCTGTAATTTGTTCATAAAAGTATGTTTAGTATCTAGAGAGTTTAGTAGTAACTATTCGTAATGTATTTTCTCTGCAAAAGAAAAGTTGCAGCTTCTTTTCCATCATATTATAATTAATTATATGATATTTGTTACTTTCACGATTTAGGATAAACCCTTACAGTCATGTTTAGGATAATCATAGATGTATAAGCAATGATTTTCCTTCTTAGTATAGAATACTAGCTACATTACATCTAATCTAATTGACTAGTTTTAAGTTTTCAAATTAATTAGTTATAATATTATACACATTTTCTTTTCTTCCTAGTTTCCCGTTTCTTTTTAAGTAAGCTTAAGATACACAAGTTCCATTAGAAAAGCAAGCTCTGCACAGAAGTTAAATTAGGGTTTAGAAATCAAATAAAGATCTTTACAAAATTTATATAAGTGACTATACATATATGTTAGAATTACATATTAACCTACTATATTACCATACAGGTTGTAAATCAAAACAATTTACACATCTAATAATTAAATACTAATAAAGCTACTCATTACAAAACTTTTAAAAAACTGTAAGTTAAAAGGTTAATCAAGTCAGGGTTTTTAAACTAGAAGCCCTTCGATAACCAAAGGCGGAATTTAGTTACGCTAGGTGTTAGATAATCTATAGCAGCTCCAATATTGAAACCCTAACAAAATTCACCTTGAACAAACTAAGGTAAATACTATTTAGTAATAAAATAGGTCACAGGTTCAAAACCTGTTAAAACCTTTTTAGCCAATAACAAGAGTCTAAAACTACATACAGGAAAATAAAGGCCGTATACTTTAATAATTCATTGATTTCTTCACATCAAGATGGAAAATGTCTAAATACCATTAACCAAACAAACTAGAGATCGAACCCCATAAAGGCATAGTTGTTATACAAACAATCTCTTAAAATCGATTCTCTATTTTACACAGAGGCATTACAACTCTTAGTTTAAAACAAAAGTAAGTGTTCCAAATCACATAGTGGCTTATTATTGCTTAAGTTGTCAAGATTTCATTGGCCTTATGGCCCAAATATCTTCTTTAAATAGAGTAATGGCTTCATGGTCTAAATCTTATAAAACATATATTTTACAGTTTAAGGAATATCCACGCCCTTACGGCCTGTAAATTAACTCAATCAAGAAAATCAAAACTATTAAATTAGGCACATAGATCTATGGATCAACACACAAGTCACAAAATAGATCACACAATTTACTCAATAATTGAAGAATGAAACAGTTCAAAAATGGCTGGCAACTGTGAATGCTTTCATTAATCAAAAGTAATTAGATAGTAATTACAATGAAGTACAATGGCTAAATAGCCACAAGCAATTCGAATCCATGTTAGGAAATTTGATTTGATTAGACTCTACTTGACTGAATGGTTAACAGATCTTGTCTAAATCATTATCAGAGGATTGAATGGTTAACTGACCTTGTCTAAATCAGTATCGGAGTTCGTCGGAGTTCTAAATCACAACTCAAGTGCCTAATTCAGTGTTAACTAAGCCTAACTGACTATGGTAGGTGAGGAATGCACCTCTCCTACATGAATCCATGCAAGCCTAGCACTAACTGAATGTAGAGGACTAGAACTGAATGTAACTAACTCCTAACTGAGCTTGACTAGTCACCAAATCAACTCAACTGACCTTGGTTGGTATCAGCACTCCCAGTAGCTCCTAAATTGTAGGGATTGATCTAGGAGTCTCCTAAACTGATGCATGCAAGTGCAATAAGTGGCAGTAGGACTCAGTGTTCCCCACACTTTAGTAACTGGAACATGTGCCCCAATTAGGCCAAGTGGACCTAGTGGTGCTAGTGACTAAAATAGACTGGATGGACTTTCGATTTAGACATGAGTCCTGATTTAGACATATGACCAAATTGGACAAGGGAGGATTAATAATCCTAACCCTCCCCCCTGAATGCTAACTTGGACAATCTGTGGGCCTTGGTAACTAAGACCATAGGTCACCTATTACATCAAGTAAAATAAAGTAACTAGTCAATGCAAGGAGCTGGGAAAAAATTCCCCCCTCTAACTAAGCAGATAGAATCAGGATTCAAGTTTGAAAAACTTGAAAATGTGTTGCTGCAATCTCTATGATCTATCGAAGCAGCATGCATGATGTTCTGTGCACAGGTATCCTAGGGTCTGGCATGTAGACTTCTCCATCTTCTCCCAAAATGATGATGGAAGGAAGGAGGAATGTAACCTTTGTCTCTTGCTGGATGAAGAGGTGTATGATTAGCTCTATTCTTCTGAATGTAGTGAGACTGATCCCTTTCCATGTGGCATATTACAGGGAGTCTATTTCATCTCTTTGAAGGAGGTAAGATTGCATGACATAGCGCAAGGGTCTTTCCCTTTTGAGTGTCAGGTGGATTTCCATTCATCTTCTTAGCTTCCAATTTGGAAGGAGGGGATGGATCTGGATCTTAATCACCCTGAATCTCAATCTCATAAACCGATACAGTTGGATCTGCAATACTAGTGGAATCTAAAAAAGATGAAATGTTTTTGCCTTTCCTGGCAAGTGGCTATTGAGAGTGTACTGGTTCTGAAAATGGCATGAAGTGTGAGAACTCATATGCCTTGGAGGCATGATTTGCAACACCCTTTGCTATGATGTTCCGAGTAGAGATATTTGTGATCTCCACTGATTCAGGACCAAATATGACTCCCTTTGAAGATCCAATATGAGTCATATGGTATACATATAACAGGTTTGTAGCTAGGGAGGGAACATAAAGCGCATCTTTGAAATTTCCATGTTCAAGCTTGATAGAGCCCTTCCCTTTGGCTTGAACTTTACTACTATTGCCCATCTGAATACTAGGACCATCAAAATACTGCAAGGAAGAGAATGATTCTCTAGATGCAACCATATGATTGGAAGCTCCATAATCAATGAGGAAGGCATGTGTTGTGGAGCAGCTAGCCTTCAATGCATGGCATGTCTCTTCATATTCTTCAATTTCTTCCTTTTGGTCATCCTTCCTTGTGCTAGAAGGTACAATAATGTTATGCTTCTTCAGAAGAAGATCCATCTCATCTATTTTTCTTCTCATACAGGTGCTTTCTGGATGAAAGCCCCTTCCACAGTAAGAACAAAGTGTCTTTCCTTTGCCATTATTCTTGCTTCTCTTTGAACCTGAAGGTTCTTTTGACTGATCTTTCTCTATAGGAGACTCATGTTTTTTCTTTCCTTTGTCATTTGCTACCTTAGGTCCTCCTGCAACAAGTGCTTAATCTATGGAAGATCGAATGATCCCCATTTGGACCAACTTGTCATGCTCTTGAGTGAGAGATTCAATGAAAGAGTTAAGAGTAGGCATCTTCCAGTTTGGAGTAGAGAGCTTCATAAAATGAAATGTTGATACAGAGGCTGAATAGTCTACACCAAGCTTGGAGAGGATGGCAAGGATGAGTTGATCATCCTCCTTCTCAACCTTGCACAGCTTCAATTGGAACACTAGATTCTTGAATTTTGTGAAGAAGTCATTGAGTGTTTTGAAATTGGCTGGATGAAGAGAAATCATCTCATTCTTGAGCTAATAGACCCTCAGATCATCCTACTTGTCAAATAAGGAGGCAAGCTTATCCCAAACTTCCTTGGGAGTCTTCAATCCATTGATCTGGAAGAGAACATCTCGAGAGATTGAGAGGCACACGCATTCGTAGGCTTCATCAAGCCTATTCCAATACTTTTCTTTGTCAACATAATGAATTGGCTCTTTCTCTACCTCCATTGTGAGTCTGAAGAGTCTTTTGGAGCGTAGCTGCATCTCCATTTCCTCTTTCCACTAGTGATAGTTGAAAGGAGTGAGGAGCTCCATTGGAGGGGCCATCTAGAATGCAGTGGAGAATACTGAGCTACTATAGCGAATGCTGCGAAGGAGACTGAGCTGCTTGTACCGAATGTAGTGAAGAGGAGTGATAAACCTGTAAATCACACAATTAAACAAAAAAAATAAGGTCAATAGTATGCACTTTTGGAATTTCCTTCACACTGAGCATAGTTGATCAAGCAAGCTTGATCAACAATTCCTTAACTTGGGATATTAAGTGGTAAATTCTCCACTTCTGGTGCAGTACTGGAAGGAGTAATTTTGCTCAAAAAATAATCCAAGTATGGATCTATAGTAGGAGAAGTACCTTGTCCTGCCGAGGCTCTGATACCATATTAAATTGAGCACACAGATATATGGATCAACACACAACTCACAAAATAGATCACACAATTTACTTAGTAATTGAAGAATGAAACAATGCAAAAATGGCTTGCAACTATGAATGCTTTCATTAATCAAAAGTAATTAGATAATAATTACAATGAAGTACGATGGCTAAATAGCCACAAGCAATTCGAATCCATGAGAGGAAATTAGAATTGATTAGACTCTACTTGATTGAATGGTTAACTGACCTTGTCTAAATCATTATCAGAGTTCATTGGAGTTCTAAATCACAACTCAAGTGTCTAATCCAGTGTTAACTAAGCCTAACTGACTCTGGTAGGTGAGGAATGCGCCTCTACTGCATGTAACCATGCAAACCTAGCGCTAATTGAATGTAGAGGACTAGAACTGAATGTAACTGACTCCTAATTGAGCTTGACTAGTCACCAACTCAACTCAACTGACCTTGGTTGGTATCAACACTCCCAATGGCTCCTAAATTGTAGGGACTGATCTAGGAGGCTCCTAAACCGATGCATGAAAGTGCAATCAATGGCAGTAGACCTCAATTAGTGTTCCCCACACTTTAGTAATGGGAACATGTGCCCCATTTAGGCCAAGTGGACCCAATGGTGCTAGTGACTAAAACTCGTCTGGATGGACTTTCGATTTAGACATGACTCCTGATTTAGACATATGACCAAATTGGACAAGGGAGGATTAATAATCCTAATAGAAACTACAAACTGAAATTTAAGACATCATTCATGGTGGTATATTTGCAATGACAAAGGCCCTCATGGGTTCTTTTATTTACTTAACTTTTACTTTAACAGAGAGTCGCAGACCCCAGAAGTGTGGGTTCTATCAACCATAAAAACAATATGTTTACAAAAACTCTGCGTAAGAGTTCAAAACCCTTCTAAGAAACAAAAATGTTAGAACTTATAATTAAATCCCTCCATCGACTCCATGGTTGAAGGGAGGAGTATTAAAAAGGACAATCATAGAATGCCTCATGGCTATACCAAAGAAAATTACCACTTTCATGCCAAAAGACAAATGCAGAGATGGATTCCCATCCCATGCCAAGAAAAAGCAGAGCCACAGAGTCACGATGCCATCAAGGAGCAAGAAGTGCAGGTACAGGTCTTACCAGGAAGAGGCCTTGTTTTTGTGGAGATTGTCCCTTATCCCCAATACAACGAACTCGACCGAAAGCTCCTACATAACAATAACTAGATGTCATATTCATTATCATGAGAATTGCATTTCTATCTTTTCCCAAATCAAAACCTCGAAAAGGAGACAAATAATATTTTTACCTTGACAGCAGTGATAAATACTGCAGCAAACCGGTTGCGTAGAGACCCAGGGTTGATGCTCTCATTTGTATGCGTATAATGAACAGACGAAAGGAGAGGCCAAGAGCCTGACAATGCCAATATCATACAGAATTATTCCAACACTAAGGCCGAGAGCCGAAGGAACTCACTCAAGACAGAGCTTAACATTACAACACAAAAACAAAAATCAAAGTGAGTTAAACCCTTAGGGTTTGTGACACGACGTTTATGCATTACAGCTGGAGGTCATAGGGTCATCACATGGGTCATTAAATACTAATTCTTTGATATCTATATCAACCCAAACTCTAATGTTCCAGGACCTGTCGAATATTACATTACACCGTTAAAACATTTTAATACCATCGCTTGTTCCTTTTTATGCTTGATGCTTTGGTTAGGTTTTGCTCTTAACGTCTTGGATATACCTTGCTCTATAGGTATATATAGATCTCTTTTTATGCACAATCTCTCGGAAGTGGCACTAGTAATGCTTGAATCCTCTTTAGAGCACCTGCAATAGAATATATGGTTTATGCGTTATCTCTAGGGCTAAGTAATACATTAACCAAACACTCTAAGCTCTAAGAGAAGTTTAAAAAATGTGCTAAAAAGTATAACTAACAAGCATGCTAACTGTAACCGACAGAAAAATAAAGATGATGTTTTCTTCGTACTTAATGTCAAGTAAGTGGTGCCGTCATAACGATAAACCACATAAAATGTTGGAGTAAAGATACATTTATGAACATTGGTTTGAAAGCTAAATGAAATCGGAGTTTAGTCATAACTATGTTAAGCACAAATGGATTAATTGTTGTTACAGCTGCAGTTAAGACTAGTTTAATTTTCTTTTTTTACGAAATTAGGAGATGTTACAGTATCTTAATTTTCTCTTAGCCGCTAAATTTTCCTCACACCAAAATTTCTCTTTAAACTTAGAAGTAATAATAGTTTTGACATTATCAATGTTCTACAAAATGTCATTTTCATTAATGTCCGATGATTTAACCAAGCCATGATATCTTTACACCAACCCCGCTTAAAACATAGTTAATTTTAGCTTAAATTTAAAACTATGATACCTTGTTAATTAAGTTAACATGTTAAACAAGATTTAAACTCAAAAAATACACTAAACCCAATTACCAAAACTTTTACACATTACTTATATAATTGAGTTACACATTACCTATATAATTAAGTTGAGTGGTAAACATATTAATATTAGAGAATACACCTATATTCATTCCCAAATGTCATAATCTTTGTTTGTTCTCAACTTTATAGGCAAACATATCCACCTCTTAGAAACCCCATAATTGGATTGGATTGTACACCCATAGCCCATTGTGAGATGGTTGGTATTACAAACATTATGTATATTGTATTTCATTTTTTCTTTTAACTCATCATGGTCTTTAGCAAGTTGTACAATTCCAATTAAAAGTGGATAATGTTGGTTAAGCTCTTTTTCTCAGGATAACAATTTACTATTATTAAAGTATACAATGAAAAATATTAAGCTTTTTCGAAAGCTAAATCTCCTAGATTCATCAACTTCTTTTCACAAAGACAAACATGTGACATCTAGAACTTTATATAATTTGAATATGGTAAATGGTTTACTATTAAAATCATTAATGTAATCAAAATTGTGTCAACAATGCTGTTGACACAGCCGTCGCTTTGGCCAAGTGGTTAAGGCGTGTGTCTGCAAGTACATGGATATCGCCGCGAGAGTTCGAATTTCTCAGGCGACGGAGAACTTTTGTTTTTATATTTCATTTATTCATTTTACTGATAAATAAACCAAACATACCAACCAGTTCCCATAATACTTTTATATTTTATTTATTCATTTGACTGATAAATAAACCAAGCTACCAACCAGTTCCGACAATCCAATGATATAGTGTGGAGAACTAAATTTATTAGTTATTCTTAATTCCTTTAACTAACTAATTCTTTATGATTAGTTTTGTTTACACAATCTTCGATTTATTGCTAATCAATCCATCTAACTAAACTGAACATAAGTGTATCAACCTTCCAAACTTACATGTCTTAAGTGTGAAAGACCAAGTCAAAGAATGTCCTTTGATAGGTAAGACGTTAGTCATTACTCTACTAGTCTAACTGCTTCGATTTTGATGTTAACCTTCCAAACTTACATGTCTTAAGTGTGAAAGACCAAGTCAAAGATTGTCCTTTGATAGGTAAGACATAAGGTAAGACATTAGCCGTTACTCTACCAATCTAACTGCTTCGATTTTGATGTTAACTTTACAAGTCTTAAGTGTGAAAGACCAAGTCAAGGATTGTCCTTTGATAGGTAAGACATTAGCCGTTACTCTACTAGTCTAACTACTTCGATTTTGACGTTAACTTACATGTCTTAAGTGTGAAAGACCAAGTCAAGGATTGCCCTTTGATAGGTAACACATTAGTTGTTACTCTACCAGTCTAACTACTTCGATTTTTATGTTTGTTGAGATGACTACACTATAATGACAAGGTTATAACCTCAATTGAGTTCACAACCTATAACATCCACCTTAAGTCGTAAAAGCCCATCTCTACAATCGATAATCACATGCCTAAAAGCACTTAAAGTGTTCATGGGTCCTTTCAACTTCAAGGTGGTATTCTTTGATAAGGATGGTTGCTACCTATAAAATGCAAACAACCAAGATCAAACATGAACATATAGGGTCCTTTACTAAAACCTTAAACCTTAAGTTATTTTCCCTCTTTGGATTGTAAACAATCAAAATAAAAAATGAATGGATGGGGTCCTTTGCAAAATGGTGAACCTAGATCTATTTTTCCCACTTGTTAATTAATGTAGGAGATCACTTTTAATGTGTTCCAAACCACCAAAATCAAACATGAAAAGATGGGGTCCTCTGCAAAATGGTGAACCTATAACTACTTTTTCCACTTGTTAATATATATAGGAGATCACTTTTAATGCGCTCCAAACCTCTTTCAATCTACAACATACATAAGTAACATGATGAAGCCTCAACACGCATCATAACAACATTTTGTGCAACCCCTGTACATTTCTAAATGCATCTTTCCACGTGCACTACCATCACTTCCTAATCTTCAATGCACCACAAATGTCACACCAATGCTTAATTCACATGGTGTCAACTCAGTGAATAGATTAATATGCAATTTAGCGTCTCGCCTTAGTGGAAACTAATTAATTCATATTAAAGGGATCCTACAACTCAAAACATTGGTGTGCCCAACCTGTGAGGTAAATTTGAGTTTTATACCAATTATTAAATTGGACCAAGTCAACGAATACCATACATAACTTGCTTCCTAATATGAGGGATTGATAATAATAAAAAAATTAAAACTATTGTTGGTAATGGATAGATTTTGGGGCGAATGAAAAAAAATGATGGACAAGCCATCTAATTTTATTTTTTAAAGTTTTCTATGAAGGAATTCAACCCAAACATTCATATGGCCATCTCTTATTAGTCATCGCCCCCTTCAACATGGACTCTTAGCAATCAATTCACATTAATTCATAGCTTATTCATGCTCTAGTTCAAGTACATTCACACATGGATTTAATAGTTGGAGTTGAATCATATCCTCTACTTCACAATTTGTTCTCTATATCCTCACCTAGATGGAAAAGCATTCCCTTGCTAATTAATTGGTATTAAGAGCTAGCTATTACTAATTATTCCTTTTGTGCTTAACTAATCAACCCTTCCTTTCTTAAGTAGGGGTGCCTATTTCTATTTCTTTGTGTTCGATGTGCCCCCCCTTTTGCTCAATATATAGGTTGTGTATCCATTCTGTTAGCATCTGTGCTAAATATTGAGGATTCTTACAGATACACCCATAATGATCCCTCTGCAGAAGGATAAGCTAGTAAAGAGATGAGGGGTAGGGTCAATAAATTTCATGTCTTATGACCTAGAGGTATGCAGAAAGAAGATTGAAGTTGTTGGGGAGGCTTATTCCTAATCCTGGATGTCAAAACAGTAAAAAATCCTTAGGCGTGACTTTGGAAATATGCCTAAGTAGGAAAAACCTGATCAAGGTTAAAGAACTGATTGATATGGATGACTCAGAACGTTTCCACCCAAGATCAACGGTCCAAAAAAAGGTGGAAGCGGAAAAGGCAAAGAAGTTTGGTTTCGAAAGTTAGAATCTCGAATTCTGACTTCTGCGATCCATATCCAACTTCTAACTTCCGCGATCCAGATCCGACAGCATGTCGGAGATCGGAAAGCAAGAAACTTAAGAATTTGATCGTGAAAGGAGGAAGTTCCGCATTTCACGATCTGCTAGATCCAACTGTCGGGAGAGCTTCTCCGCAAATCGACGATGCAGAAAGAAAGGGTGGAAGTGGAAGGGCATAGGAAAAAAGGAGAAGTTTCGGGGAAGAAAATCGGAGGATCCACGTTCCTTTTTATGCTAAAGGCGAAAGTGGAAGGGAGAAAATGTAAAGTTCTTTGCTATGAAAGGTTGGAGTTCTGATTTTCGTCTTCTGAAACCCGCAAACTGGATCTCGGATCAGCGGCTGAAAATGAAACCTGCAAAAATCGACGGTGCGAAAATCTCAAGGGAGAAAAGACCAGACTGTACCTCAAAAATATAGTAGCCCACTCTCCATTTCCCGTAGACCCCAAATGGACAACCCTGAATGAATCTCGAGGTGAGACCTACGGTTTAAAAGCATTTTCGCAGGTAAAGATGCATAACAGCTTTGAAGTTGTTGCAGAGCGTCGGAGGTATTATGTGCCATTGCTTTCATCCAGCAGGCATGGTTTCTAGGTGTTTAGATTTCCATTTTGATCCACCATGCGCACCCCAACACGTTTTCCTATTTTGTTTTGTGATCATGGCGAATCCGCCAAATCAGAAGTCACTAGGATTTTATAATCATTGGGATTCGATCCCCGATTTTGTAACTGATTTTGGTGCTCTGTTTTGAGGTTGGTCTTGGGAGCCCAGTACTCTATAAATATACCCTCGAAAGAGGAAGAAAGGGTTAGAATTTTCATTCAGAAGCCTTAGGCTCTTGGTTTTTATATCTCTGTAAACTTTCGTGGAAGTGTTAATGAGAAATATGCTTATACATTTATGAGATTCATCACGGTGTTCCTGTTCAATTTGTGTTTCCTGTTTGCATCATCTCCATTTCTGTAAGTTTTTGCTAATGCGTTCTAGTTGTATGTGAGGAATTCGTTTCATTAAGCGCTCCTTGTGTTAGATATAGCATTTGTAATATGTTTGTGATGATTGTTATGGAATTCATCCTTGTTAGATGCTCCATTTATGTCATTTCCCTTATTTGTTGTTTCTGCTAAAGGTCATGCAAGAGATTCATCCATAGATAGGTGCTTCTTAATTCATTGGGATCATCCTCCTTTCTCCTATCACCACTTGAAGATATTTGACTGAATCTGATACCTACTTTTGCTTTGAATACAAAGGAAAATCCCCACTCATTTTTAGTGTAATACCCTTGATTGTTTTAGGCTGTGACTCCATTTCCCAATGGTATTTCTTATATGTCTGTTTCACCATCTTTAAATCTGCAACTATTATGTCCCTCTCAGAAATATAGTCTTCTGAATGCTTGCTTAAATCCAAATGTACATGTGAATGTTTATGTGACAAAGAGAGATCCCTCTTTGACTGTGTTGGCTAGAATATAGTCTAAATATTGGCTTGAAATGGTTACCCCTGTGACTTCCTACCACAACCATAGGAAATATACAGGGTGATAACATCTTGGCGCCATTGTCGGGGAATAATCACTATTATATCCTTGGGAAAACAACATTGTCCTAGTTCTACGACCTGGTTGAGCAACCAGTCCTAGAAACATATTGGTTGTACATGCTCTGGCGACTCCACACAATTTTTGAAGGTGACTCCACTGGGAAATACTGGCGGCCAAAAGAACTAGCACAAGGAGAAATCCAGAGGCAGAATCTTTCCAAGAAATTTTTGATCTAGAGAGTCTGATTCGAAGGGCTAATAGCATGCAAAGGTTAGTCATAACTCTTTCTTTCCCTACTGAACATCATCATAGAATATGGAGACAGGAGTAAGCTAGAGGGAGGAGCTGGTGCTAAAATACCAAGCCTAGGGTGTTACCAGTCGCACCCGACCGCGGGTGTCTCTCTTGGCACGATTCACGCAGGGGTGTTCTGGCCTACAGGGCTGCAAGGCCTCCCTTGGTCGCACAATGATGGAGACAGGCCCATCGGGTCCTGATTTAGCTGATGGAGCCACGAGCGTCGAGAGAGAGAAGTGGGCTGGACCTATGAACAGTCAGAAGTTTGGGGTGGGGGGTTGTCTTCCTAAATATCCCACCATCCCAGCAATCCAAATTAGATCGGAGAAGGTCAGAGGCAAGATAGAGCTTTGGAAGGAAAAAGCCCTGATCAGAAAATTTGTGGGGATCTGGCCCAAGGAAAAAGACCTAGTCAAATGGATCAATAGTGTATGGAACCCTAAAGGCCATTATGATCTGCACCTCAACTCTAAGGGTTTTTTCACTATCATCTTCTTCAACCAGGAATATCGTGACCACATTCTGGAAGGGGTACCTTACTTCTTTTTCTCTACTGGTCTTTACCTTCGCCCATGGAAGGAACGTTTCAACCCAGAAACTGAAGACATGACAGTTGCCCCTGTCTAGATCTACCTTTTCTCACTATCGGGGAATATTGGGATATGGACACTTTGAAAGACATAGGAAATACGTTAGGGTAATTCATAAAAGTTGCAGAGAAAATTAGGTTTCAAAGTTTTTTTTCTTTTGCTCTGATCTGCGTTTATTTAGATCTATCAAAGGAGCTGCCAGAAGCTATAAGCCTCAAATGGGAAGATGAGGAATGGATTCAGCCCATTGACTATGAGCAGTTACCCTTTCGATGCAGGAACTACCACGAGTATGGTAATTTAGGAAGGAACTGCCCCAAGTTAGCCCCGGTGGCTGCCTCCACTGAACACTGGCCAGTGGGAGCCATGGAGAACGATGGATTTACCCAAGTCAAGAACAAAAGAAGAAGTAGAGGAGGAGGGGCATCAAAGGCCAAAAAAGATCAGGAGGCAAGGGCAAATAGATCCAAAAACTCCTTTGCAGTCCCGGGGGATAGATAGAAAGGAGACACCCCTAAGGAGAAGGAGGAAGTGGAACAATAGGAGAAGGATATCAGAGCCCCAGAGAAAGAGGAAGTCCAACAGATAGAAATAATAGAGGAAGATGAGGATGAGGAAATGGAGCTAGGTGAACTGGATTTGGACACAATAGAGGCCGAATGTGGAAAGAAGGGCCAAGGCTATGTCCCCAGGCGACAAATCAAGCTCTTTTAGGAAGCAATAATCAAGGCTAGGGCGCATCTGAACCTAGGGATTGATCCAGATCCGCAAAAAGAAAACAAGAGGAAGTCTCCAGAGGAGGAACAATGAAGACGGAGAAAAATGAATAAGCGGCGCATTGCAGAAGTAGGAGTCAAGCTCATTGAATCAAGCTAATACCCAATGATCAAGGTGGTCCTCTCTGAAGTCTCCAAAGTTTGTCAATGAAGCTCATTTCATGAAATATCAGGGGGTGTAGCAACCCCAGGAAGTGGAGGAATCTAAATATAAATCTTAAGCAGGAAACCCCTGATATACTTTTACTCCAGGAAACAAAATGTAGTTGTGAGGGATTGGAAAAAATCAGAAACAAAATATGGAAAGGCAGCAAAGTTATGGCCCTGGACGCTGCTGGACAATCAGGTGGGCTCGCAATTTTCTAGAACCCCCAAGTGGTGGATCTCTCGGACTGGAGGGCCAACAAGTTTGTACTCATGGCAAATTTCCAGCACCATGACTCCAGAGTGAAGGGCACGATTGTAAATGTATATGGCCCCAACAACTTCCCTAAGAAGTAGGCTTTCATATAATTCCTCAAGTGGACCAAAAACCAGCCAGAAGGGGGTAGCTGGGTAATGGGCAGAGATTTCAATCTCATAGCAAACCTCGGGGAAAAGAAGGGAGGAAGACGAACCCTTGACAAATAGCAAGAGGCTTTCTGAGATTTCCAGGCCCAAAGCTCTTTTGTGGATTTGGAAACGGGAAACGATTGGTATACTTGGAACAACAAGTGGGGTGGTGAGAATTTGGTGGCCTCTCGCTTGGATAGATTCTTGGTCTCGGAGAATATTATCCACGGTACGGGTGAGATTATGGTTGACATCCTTCCAGCTGCAGGAACTAACCACTGGCCTATTAGCCTTAACTGGGATTGGTCATGCTCTACTCCGAGGAAACCGTTTAGATTTGAACAGTTCTGGCTGGAACACAAGGATTTTAAAGATCTTGTTAATCAGTGGTGGCAAGAGATGGTTCCCCCCCACAGGAACAGTTATGTATTGCTTCTAGCAGAAACTTAAAAAACTCAAGGCCAAAATATGCACATGGAACAAAGAAGAGTTCAGTAATATCTTTGAAGATAAAAAAGGGCTGACAAATGAGCTTGAGCTCCTCAGCTAGAAGGGCATGGATGAAGGATGGGATGAGGACATGAAGGAAAAAGAAAAAGCTCTATGGGGCCAACTGGAGGCAAGAGAAATACAAGAAGGAATATATTGGGGAAAAAAATCCAAGGTTAAATGGCTACAGGATGGTAAAAGAAACACAGAGTTATTTCATAACTCGGTGATTCAGAACAGGAGCAACTCCAGAATCCAAAAACTCTGAAAGATGGATGGCAGCGGATTGAAACTAGAAGGGAGATTGAAGACGAGCTTACCCACCACTTCTCGGAGATCCTCCAAGAGGAGGATCATGACAGAGGAAGGGACATAGAAAAAATCACTCGCCTAATCCCCTCCTCGGTCACTAGGAAAAACAACGAGATTCTCACCAAACTGGTTACCATGTAGGAAGTTGAAGAAGTGGTCAATCGAATGGCCCTTGGAAAAGCTCCTGGCCCAGATGGTTTTACCTCCAATTTTTTCCATCATATCTGGGACCTTGTTAAGGAGGAGGTTGTGGAGATTGTTGAAGAATCCAGAAGCAAAAGGCAGGTTCTCAAAGCCTTCAACGTGACCTTCCTAACCCTAATCCCCAAGGAAGAGGGAGCGAAAAGCCCAAACAAGTTTAGGCCTATAGCCCTCTGTAATGTGATCTATAAGATAATTTCTAAAGTGATTGCCAACCGATTAAAAACCCTCCTCCCAAATCTCATATGCCCAAAACAATCTAGCTTTGTGGAAGGACGTCAGATCCTAGATGGGGTCATCCTCATGCACAAATTCATTCCCTCTCTTCAAAGCTCTCGAAAACCAGGTATGATGATCAAGCTCGATATAGCAAAGGCTTTCGACAAACTAAGTTGGTAATTTATCAGCAAAATGATGGAAGCTTATGACTTCTACCATGACTAGGCGGAATGGGTTATGGGATTAATCTCCACCCCTTTCTTTAGCATCCTTCTGAATGGAGCCCCAACCCACATCTTCCAACCATCGAGGGGTATCAGACAAGGTGACCCTGTCACCCCTTTTCTCTTCATTCTTATGGCAAAAGGATTGAGTCGTCTCCTTTAGACTCAGGCAGGAAATGGGGAGTTGAGAGGTCTCAGAATCCATGATGACATGGATCTGTAGACCCACCAGCAATTTGTGGATGACACCATGCTTATGGGGAACCCTTCAATACAAGAAGCGAGAATCTTCAAAAAAATCCTATCTCTCTTTGCCAAGGCCTTGGGTCTAGCTGTTAACCCAAACAAATCCCAAGTCTTCTTCTTGAATATTTCCCCAGCTTCCCAGAGGAACATCATTCGCATCTTGGGCTTCACGAAAGGAACCTTCCCCTCTAAGTACCTGAGAGTCCCCCTAGGTTTGGGAAAGTTGAAAAGAACATCTTGGCTAGAACTCTTACACAGAATGAAACAAAATCTCTTAAGCTGGATCTTAAGGGCCCTTAACCTTCCCAGCAGGCTTGTCCTGATCAAATCAGTGTTACAGGCTATGGCCATCTATCTATTCTCGGTCCTCTCAGCCCCTAAGTCTATCCTCCACAAAATCCAAAGCCTACAAATGAAATTTCTATGGGGAGGTCGAGAGGAGAAGGCCAAATTTGCTCTGGTAAGTTGGGAGGGTTTATGTTGGCCCAAGTTGATGGGGGGACTGGGGCTCAGAGATCTTGAGATAATGGCTGAGGTCCAAGGTGCAAAATTCTGGTGGTGCTGGGTAACCCACACATCTAAACTCTGGGCCAAACTCTGGCACTTCAAATATGACCATGATAAACCTTTCTCTTAGTTGATTTGTTTCAATGAGGACCAGATGGGCTCCCCCATATGAACGAAGGAAAAAGGAGGAAGGAACTTGGTGCAAAGCCACAGTTTCTGGGAAATTTGGGACGGAAGGAATGCTAAATTCTAGGAAGATTCCTGGAACCAGCCCCCACATCTTGGAGATATCCCGAGATGGGTCCCTAACCAGGAAAATTCCTTGGTGGATGGCAAGATCCAAGTGAGCCACTACTGAAGAGACATAAACCTTCATGGGTGGAGGTGTTGGGACTTCCTGGAAAAACCAGACCAAATGAATATGGCAGATTTGGATTCTTTCCAGGAGGAAATTCTCAATCGCTTCATTCGAGTCAAGGAGGGCCTGGACATTTTGAGGTGGGGGTATACAGACAAGGGAACTTTCAGCATCAAGGAGGTGTACAATATCTGGATAGGAAATCTGATTAAGGAGGAATAAACTTGGAAGAAGATCTGGACCTTCAACCAATGGCCCAAGGTTGGCCTCTTCGCTTGGCTGGTGGTCAAGGGACGAATTCTCACCTATGAGAATCTTCAAAAGCAGGGAGTCCAGGGGCCATCCTAATGCTGCATGTGCTTTCAAGCGGAGGAAACCATGAGCCACCTTCTAGACAACTGCCCCTTCGCCGCAGCCATTTGGGATAAGGGGGCCATGGGATTCTGAAGAAGCGATAGGAAAAGAGCTCAGCCGGCTAGAACCTTGATAGAATGGAACCCCAAAGCTTTCAAAAAAAGAATCATCAGGACTAGCTGGAATGCCTTTCCAGGCATGACCATGTGGTGCCTATGGAAGGAAAGTAATGGGATAATATTTAGAGACAAGAGCAACAACATTGAGAAGGTTTAGAAGATCGTGAAGGACAACCTCCTCTCCACCATTAGGAGCATGCATTGGCACGACCAGGACAAGCTAATCCTAGCTGAAGAAATCCACATTACGGAACACTGGGGGCTTGAAAAATCTTAGATGGTCAGGCTCCGTTGGCAGGACAATATTATTAAGCCATCAAGCGCTAATTTCTGGTCGGATCTACCACCTCAGGTGTTCAAGATGAACTTTGATGGGGCCTCCAGGGGGAACCTGGGGGATGCTGGCTATGGAGGACTGTGCAGGGATTACCAGGGGTGGATCATCTTCATCTTTCTGGGAGCTATAGGCCAAGACATTGACAATTCTACTGAGCTCAAGGGTCTGATTCAAGTCTTGGATTTCTTGGTCTGTGGTGGATGCTTCCCTACAATCATTGAGGGGGACTCTAACATCATGATCTAGGTGGAGAAACGCTTGGCAAGTGGCCAAGTCAACGAAAAAGTGTCCACTAGTTGGCGGCTTTCTAG
Organism: Pseudotsuga menziesii; assembly: GCA_001517045.1. Classification (NCBI taxonomy): domain Eukaryota; kingdom Viridiplantae; phylum Streptophyta; class Pinopsida; order Pinales; family Pinaceae; genus Pseudotsuga; species Pseudotsuga menziesii. The sequence goes on along the minus strand of LPNX010351746.1, from coordinate 281,217 downwards.
TCACCTTGACTCCCTTTGTGAATTGCTCCTTGCCCACACAGTTGTCTCCTTCATCCATGTCAGAAGGGACGCCAACAAGGCAGCAAACCTCCTTTCCAATGTGGGTGTGGATGGTGACCTGTCTTATCAATCCCTCACAAGGATTTCGAAGCCGAATATTGGGCCCAGCGCTGCAGACAAGTGGCCACCCAAAACTATGAGGGTGGGACACTGGTGGCTCATCCGAACGATGTAGTGGCAAGAGGTGACAGACGATGTGAGCATGCCCTAACCGAACCTCATTAAAATTCTTGGAAAAATCTTTCTATTAAACGAGTAGATCAAAAGGTGAAAATCTTTCGCCATAATGGTAATCTATGGTGCAAGACGTGAAGGGACGGACGGAGAATCATGTGATGGATGAATAGACTGGGAAATTAATTATGGCAGGGGATCTGCTATGAGAAAGAGTACGTAGGATGTCGTTAGCATCATCGCCATGACTCACTCAAGGTACGAACCTGGCCGGGAAATTATGCTACCTCCCCCTTTTTATTCTGGTACTCCCCGACCACCCTACATCCATCGCCCTTGCACTCTCTTGGATTTTTTGATTTTTTCTGGTTTTCATGTGGCCCCTTCTCCTTGCCTGCCTGCGGGTCTCTATGTCCTCCCTAGCCCCTATGTTCATCCTGCTCCCCCTCCCATTGGAGTATGGCTCCTAAACATTCGTTGGACAAGGGTATGTCCCATGGCGAAGCATCGGCTGGTCCGAATCTCGTGAGGCATGGTTATGTGAAGAAGCTACGCAGGACCACGCGGGCCCAAATCCAAGCCCATGAAGAGGCCAAATCCTTCAAAGAGCACATCCCTCTAAACATTCACCTGGAAGTTGAGGAAAGGGTTGAGGAACTCTGGAATGAAGTCAAAAGTATGCCTAAGGAGTAACTTCACCAAGAGGTGGCAGAATGGGTTCTTGACCTAGGATCCACAGTTGGTCGAGCTGCAGCATATGACCACCTCTTGATGCAGTACTAGGTTAACCTGAAAATGGTCGGACACTCATACATTGAGTGCGACACCAAACAAGAAGGGGATGAAGAGGCTATTAAATCTTGGAAATCCCACAACAACAAGTGCCATCTGATACATCAGAAGGTGGACATCATTGCATCCAATCTTGGGGTCTTGTTCTATGCTGCGATTAAGGGCTCGGGGGATTTTGTGCAGCCACAAGCTCGTTGTGGCAGATGCGGCAAAGCCCATGCGAGCAACATTCCAAATATCCAGCCTGATGCAGTCACCCCATGCATTGATACTGCCCCTGTTTAGGTTATAGTGTCCAATCTTCCTTCAGCTTTCAAGAAGCTGGGTTGAGTTCATGTGGTTTATGTATATCTCAGCTTATATATTGGCTAGTAATGATGGGCTATCGGGTTTAGAGAATTTTGATGGTATCAGGCCTTGTATCTGGAATAGTTTATTTTTTGCATATGATTGTCAAGGCCCTTGTGCCCCTCTGAGTTTTAACTCTGCCTTCACTTTAAGGGGAAGGGGAATCTGTGTATCCCATCGGGATGGGAGAACATGCCTGACGTTGTGCTGTGTCAAGAACACCCCGGCTTTTTGAAGGACAAGTTTGATATATGTATTGTAATGACCCTCTATTGAAGTAATATAAAGTCTTTATTTACAAAAAAAAAAACAAAACGCTTTCTTTCCCTACTGAAGGTGTTGTTTCTGTTAATGATATATATGAAAATTGTAATGAGGAGTTTGGACTAGATTTCCCTGGTACTAAATATGAGTCTAGCCTCTCTAAGGTGGTTTCTGATACCTCTCCATTTGATTTCTCCTGCATTTCCTAGTCACCCCAAACCTCAGAGCCTCTAGGAAGGGATTTCCAACACTTTCTTGACCCGGAGTTCCCTACACTTACCACTGAATCTACCTTGTTAAATTCCACTATCATAATACAATCTGTTGCCGCACATTTGTCTCCCACTGCTTTCAAAACGGATCAACCTTTAGCTTCCAACCTCACAACCCCTCACAGCTCTGCAGTTCCTCACCGAACGTTAATTTTTTCCGTCATACCACCTTCTATCCCCCTTGGAAACCTTGTTGTAACCCCAGGGATGGCTAGGTATGCCCCTTTAAACCTCCTTGCCTCTCTTCATGACCTCCCCATGGGATATGGCGAAAGAATCAAATAGTTTAATGGGGAGAGGGGATATTCAGTTGAGGAACACTTGGAGTGGTTCTCTAACTAGACAAGTTTGGAGGAGGTAGACTACGATGATGTGCAACTTAGATTGTTTTCTCAGTGTCTTGTTGGAGAGGCTAGAAGATGGTTCGTAAACCTTCTTTACCATTCCATCCTAAACTATCAAGCCTTTGAATACGCCTTCAAGGACAAATGGGTAGACTAGAAGAACCCTAAGATGTATCTGTCCCAATTCCACTTCATGAGAAGAAAGGGGAACGAATCTGTCCAAGAGTTTTTCAACAGGTTCATGAAGGTATACAATGCCATCCCTACCCAATTCAAACCTCCCATAGGTTCTTCCCAACTCCACTATGCTAAAGCCTTTGATAGTGAGTTTACCTTGTGGATGGGTGAAAGGAGATCAACTTCCCTGGCAGCTATGATGGAAGATGCCATAGAGGTGGATGTAAACCTACCTGCTGCAAGAAAGAAGAAAAGGAATGAGGGAGAACGGAGAAGAGAAGAGGGATAATGGAGAAGAGTTGGGGGAGAATGGAGAAGAGAGGAAGTAAAAAGAGGGGAGAGAAGAAGAGATAAATAACTTGAACAATCCTCTACCTCTATCTCACAAGAGGCCGGAATAGACACGATGCTGAGAACCATGGAAAGGATGATGGAGAGATTCTATGTGGATGGTATACCACCTCCCATGGAAAATCAAGAGCAACATAATAGGAATCAAAATGGTCGAAGGCCATAAATGCTCCAAAACAGGAAGAGAGACCTATGAAACCCTTCTGATCCACCTGTCAGATCTCCATTTCAAGAAAATTATGTGGATCAAGATGGTGAAAATCCAACTGAAGATGAAATCCATTAGCTGGACACTGACTCACCCTCCACTTTTCTGACCAAAGAAGAAAACGATAATGATTGTATTGAAAGGGGAGAGATGCCCGTAGGGGAGACAAATGACTTTAAGAGGGGATATCAACTTGCTTTCATGGAGGTGCAGAGATAGATTGGTTCGAGGAACATAGATGTTCCTATAGTAAAAAATGAAGAGGCATCAAACAAGGCCTCTACAATTAAGCCAAAGAGAATTTCACTCCCCAAGGACACCTCCACGAATGTAGTAGATCCCAAAGGGAAGGACAAAAAAGAAGAAAATCCAAGGAGCTCGAACTAGGGACAAACTTCTTTCAGCTTAGAAGTTGAAATTGCCAAGATAAAAATCTTTGTCCCTCTTACTGAATTATTGAGAAAATATGAATAGCATTCCAAAATCACCATAGTGTTGAAGCCTCTAGGGGAAATCTCTACCATGTCAAATTCCTTGAACATTCAAGATGATAATCCCACCTTCCTATTTGGATCCCATGTAGAAGAGTCTGTTGATGAAGATACTCCCCCTTTTTATGTCAGCCTGAACATTCACAATGCTATCTTACACAATGCCATGTATGATTCAGGAGCCTCCCACAATCTGATGCCCAGGATAGTCATGGAGGAACTGGGATTGGAAGTGACCAGGCCATACAAAGACCTTTTCTCTTTTGATTCCAGCAAATTCAGGTGTTTGCGATTGAACAAAGATCTATTCATCTCTTTGGCCCAAATCCCTGCCAAAAACATGGTCATGGATGTAGTTGTAGCTGACATCCCTCCAAAGTTTGGGATGTTGTTATCAAGATCTTGGGCGGCCAAACTTAAAGGTGTCCTTCAAATGGATATGTCCTATGCCACCATCCTTGTCTTTGGAGTGCAGAGAAGGCTCTTTAGGGAGAAAAATTCAGCATACATTGTCACCAGTGCTGAAAGGCCAAACAAACACCCCATCTATGCATTGGACACTGATATGGGATCAACTATTTTCTTCACAAAGGGAGACATAGACAACTGCAGTTCACAAAACGTTGGCTTTGTACCCACTCAGGAGGAGTTGGAGGGAGTATGGGAGGTGAGTTTTGATGGGGTGGCATGTAGGGAAGGGGAAGGAGCTGGAGTTTGGATAAGAACCCCGGGAGGGAGAACTTTAAACTACTCCTACAAACTTGCCTTTGATTGTACAAATAATGAGGCAGAGTATGAGGCTATGGTGTTAACCATCCAGATCCTGAAAGAATTTCAAGCCCGAAAGGTAATGATACATGGAGATTCGGAGTTGGTGATTAAACAATTGACAGGTGAATATTAGGCCAGACATCCCAGAATGAGAAGTTACAAGAATGCTTCCCAGGACCTGATAGAATGTTTTGAAGAATGCAACTTTAACCTAATCCTTAGGTTACAAAATTATGTAGTTGATTCCCTAGCCACTTCTGTTGTTGTTTTCAAGGTCCTCATGTATCCTGGTGGAAGATGTGAGATCAAAGTCAGACATAGGCCTTCTATGCCTGATAATGTAAAAGGATGGCAAGTCTTTGAATATGACAAGCAGATCCAGAGGTTCTTCACTCTCATTAGGGAGTTTGATGGATTGCATATTGATGAAGATAGTGATCCTCTAAAGGAGGTTGTTACCACTCAATAACCCTTGCAAATTCAGAGCATTGTTCTCAAGGAAATTCCACAAAATGAGGATATTGTTCTTGTTGAAGATGCTGATGGAAGAAAAAATGAGGAATATTGGGAGCTAGAGTTGCAGAAAGCTGATGGAAAACAAGAATATGTGAACAATATCTGTGGCAAGGAAATACTCCAGCCAAAAGGTAACTCTATCCCCAGAGGTATAGATCCTTTAGAAAATATTTTTTATTATAATGATGTTTCAAAGGAACCCCAGCTCGTCCCATACTGCGAAGATGCTGAACATGTAAACACTGGGATAGAGGATCGTTCGAAGGTCATAAAAATAGCAAGAGCCCTCTCACCTGATGCCAAACAGAAATACATCTCACTGATGATAGAATACTCAGATGTGTTTGCTTGGAGCTATAGTGACCTCAAGGCTTATGATACAAGCATAATCCAACATACCATACCAATCAAGAAGGACGAGATGCCTTTCAACCATAAGCTGAGAAGGATCAATCCCAAACTGCTGCCCCTGGTAGAAAAATAGATCAAGAAGTTATTTGAGGGCAAAATCATTGTGGCCCTCAGATTCTCACGCTGGGTGGAAAATTTGGTCCCTATTAGGAAGAAGAATGGGGAAATAAGAATATTCATTAACTTCAGGAACTTGAATAGGGTTTCTTTAAAGGACCATTACCCACTTCCAGAAATGGAGCATATATTGTAGAAAGTAGTGGGTTCACAGAGGATCTCCACTTTGGTTGGCTTCTCGGGTTATAACCAAATTGTGGTGCACCCGGAGGATCAAGAGAAGACAACCTTCACCATGCCTTGTGGCACATTCATGTAGGAAAATATGTCATTCGAGCTAATGAATGCAGGGGAACCTTCCATGGGGCCATGGCCATAGCTTTCGTTGATGAACAAGACAAAATTTTGGTCATCTATATAGACGATATCACTATTTTTTCCAAATATGATGAAGAACATGTTGCACACCTATTGAGAATATTTAGAAAATGCAGAAAGTTCGACATCTCCCTGAATCCGAAAAATTCATTCTTTGCTATGAAAGAAGGGAAGCTGTTGGGGTGTATAATCTCTCAGGAATGCATCAGGATAGATCCAAGGAGGGTTGAGTCGATCAGCAAAATTGATCTCCCTCGAAATAAGGCAAAGGTTTAGTGTTTTCTGGGAAAGCTAAATTTTATGAGAAGATTTATTGCTTCCTTTGCCGAAATAGTGAAATATATAACCGACATATTGGGGAAGGACAAAGAGATCAAGTGGACTCTCGAAGCTAAACAATCCTTTGAAGACATACAAAGGGATATCTCTGAAGCACCAGTTCTTGCAAGCCCTGATTTTTATAAAGAATTCCTCATATTTTCATTTGTCTCAAAGCACACAGTGGCAGGGGTATTGATGTAGAAGAATCATGAGGAAGACGAGCAACCCATTGCTTTTTATAGAAAAATCCTCAGAGATTCTCCCCTGAAGTATAATATCCTATATAAGCAGGCTTATGCTCTGGTGCAGGCCTTAAAATATTTCAGAGTGTACATCCTTTATTCCCATATCATTGCTAATGTCCCCACCAATACTGTAAAGGATATTTTGACTCAACTGGATCCCGAGGGACGAAGGGGAAAGTGGATAAAATTCCTCCTTGAATATGAATTGGAGATAAAACCCACAAAATTGATCAAAGTCCAGGGACTAGCCAAGCTTATGACCCAATCCAACTGCGATTCTCTCATCCTGCACATGATCGTTGAATTGTCAGCAAAAGAGCAAACTATTCAGGGACAATGAGGTCCCCCGGTAGGTGAGCATTTTCTGTCATCCCCGTGGTACATTGATATCATTTTTGTGTTACAACATGTGCAGTCCTGAAAGGGTATGGACAAGACAAGGGCCAAATTTTTCAAGTAGAAAGCATCTAGGTTTTGCATCTTAGAGTTAAAATTGTATTGGAAGGAGCCAGAAGGGGTGTTGTTGAAATGTGTAGATGAGCGAGAGGAAAAGAGGCTCATAGATAAATTCCATGCAGGAGAATGTGGAGGACATCACTATTGGAAGGCCACTGTAAACAAGATCATGAGGGAAGGATTTTATTGGCCCACCATATTCTCCGATACTCAGAAAAAGGTTGCTGCCTTCCACAAATGTCAGATATTTGAGGGGAGGAGGAAGCTATTACCACTTCCTTTGAAACCCATACAGGTTGAGGCCCCTTTCCAACAATGGGGGCTTGATTTCATTGGAGAAATAAATCCATCTTCCTCAGGACAACACATGTGGATCCTCACTGCCACTGCCTACTTCACTAAATGGATCGAGTCCATCCCTACAATACAAGCTAACGAGACAATGATCATGCAGTTTCTAGAAGAGCATATCCTGTCAAGATTTGGGGTCTCTAGGAAGATAATAATTGACAATGCTCCTGCATTCAAGTCTAAGAAGATGGTGGAATTTTTCTTCAAATATAACATGCAGTTGGGACATTCCACAACATACTATCCCTAGGGGAATGGGCTGGTTGAATCTTCAAATAAGAGCCTCATGAGAATCATTAAAAAGATGCTGCAGGACCAAAAAAAGACATGGCATACGAATTGGCTCTTGCCTTGTGGGATGACAGAATCAGTGTAAAGAAATTCATTGGCACCTCACCATCCCAGTTGGTTTATGGTTCTAAGGTAATTTTTCCTTTCTCCTTGGGCCTGCAAGTGATGAAGTTGCTACATGAAGAAGAAATAGAAACCCATCCAACCCAGAGGAGGATGCATCAGTTGATTGAATTGAAACAATAAAGGGAGCATCTATTTGACATAACTCAGAAGTTTCAGAAAAAAAAATAAAAAATGAAAGAAATCTTTGACAGGAAGATGAAGCCTGATGATTTCTAGTTGGGAGATGTAGTTTTGATATGGTATGCACCACATGAGGACAAAGGGAAGCATGGAGAGTTTGATCACCTATGGAAGGGCTCGTACAAGGTTTCAACTTTGAGAGGGAAGAATGCCTATCTACTAGATGAGATGGAGAGCAGTTTAGTATCTGGAGCTCCTGTAAACGTGAGACTCCTCAAGCATTATTTTCTGTAAAGTAAGTCCAAGTCCCATTACATTTTATATACCATTTATTTTTAATATTACATGAGTGGATAGCCCCCCCCCCCGTCAGACTTGAAGCCCGAGGTGAAGGCAGTAAGGTCTCTAGCAGGGGTTGTCATTTAGTTTTCTTTTTCAAGCGAATTGGAGGTTCCAGGCACTTGGTCTACGTAGTTCTTTTCTACCTCACAAGGAGCATAGCATCCTCGAGTTGGAGCTGTTGTTATCTCCTGTGCTAAATTTCAAGGATTCTTACAGATACACCCATAATGATCCCTCTGCAGAAGGATAACCTAGTAAAGAGACGAGGGGTAAGGTAAAAAACTTTCATGTCTTATGACCTAGAGGTATGTAGAAAGAGGATTGAAGTTGATGGGGAGGCTTATTCCTAAGACTATATGTCAAACAATAAAAAATCCTTAGGTACGACTTCAGAAATACACCTAAGTGAGAAAAATATGATTAAGGTTAAAGAACTAATCGATATGGATGGCTCAGAACGTTTTATCCCAAGATCAACGGTCCAACAAAAGGCAGAAGCGGAAAAGGCAAAGAAGTTTGGTTTCAAAAGTTAAAATCCCGACTTTCGACTTCCACGATCCAGATCTAATGGCTCAGAGCGCTTCTACCAAAGATCAATGATCCAGAAGAGAGAAGCAGGGCAGAGAGAAAAAATAGGGAAACTTAAGAATTTGATTGTGAAAGGTGGAAGTTACGCGATCCACCATACCCAACGGTCAGGAGTTTCCGAGCAGATCAATGGTGTGAAAAGAAAGGGCGGAAGCAGAAGGGCGGAGGCAGAAAGGAGAAGTTTCGGGGAAGAAAATTGGAGGATCTGTGTTATGTTTTCTGTTAAAGGTGGAAGCAAAAGGATGGAAATGTAAAGCTATTTGTTATGAAAGGTTGGAGTTCCAATTTTCGTCTTCCGAAACCCGCAAATTGGATCTTGGATCAACGACTGAAAATGAAACCTGTAGAGATCAACGGTGTAGAAATATCAAGGGAGTAAAATCCAGACTGGACCTCGAAAAGCTAGTATCCCACTCTCTGTTTCCTGCAGACCCCATATCGATGACCCAGACTAAATCTTGAGGTGAGATCTAGGGTCCAAAATCATTTTCATGGGTAAAGATGCAAAACATATTTGAAGTTTCGCAGAGCGTTATAGGTGAGCCATCGCTTTCATCCAGCAAGCATGGTTTCTTGGTGTTTAGTTTTCCATTTTGATCCACCATGCGCACCCCAACACGTTTTCCTGTTTTTTTTTGTGAGCATGGCGAATCCACTAGATCAGAAGTCGCTAGGATTTTATAATCATTGATATTCGATCCCTGATTTTGTAACTGATTTTGGTGCTCTGTTTCAAGGTTGGTCTCGGGAGCCCAGTACTCTATAAATATACCCTTGAAAGAGGAAGAAGGGGTTGGAATTTTCATTTAGAATCCTTCGGTTCTTGGTTTTTATATCTCTGTAAACCTTCTTGGAAGTGTTAACGAGAAATATGCTTCCGCGTTTCTAAGATTCATCACGGTGTTCATATTTAGTTCGTGTTTCCTGTTTGTATCATCTGCATTTCTGTAAGTTTATGTTAATGTGTTCTAGTTGTATGTGAGGAACTTGTGTCATTAAGCGCTCCTCGCGTCAGATATATAATTTGTAATATGTTTGTGATGATTGTTGTGGAATTCATCCTTGTTAGATGCTCCATTTCTTTCATTTCCCTTATTTGTTGTTTCTGATAAAAGAGGTGCAAGAGATTCATCCATAAATAGGTGCCTCTTTCTTCACTGGTCTCATCCGCATTTCTCGTATCACCACTTGAATTTATTTGACTGAATATGACACCTACTTTGCCTCATAATACAAAGGAAAATCCCCACTCATTTTCACTGTAATACTCTTGATTGTTTCAGTATGTGACTCCATTTCCCAATGGTAGTTCTTGTCTGTCTATTTCACCATCTTTAAATGTGCAAATATTTTGTCCCCCTCAGACATCTAGCCTGCCGAATTCTTGTTTAAAGCCAAATATACATGTGAATGTTTATGTGACAAAGAGAGAGCCCTCTCTGACTGTGTTGGCTAGAATACAGTCTAAATATTGGTTTGAAATGGTTACCCCTGTGACTTCCTACCACAACCATAGGAAAATTATAGGGTGATAACACATTCATATCTTGTATCTTTTCATTCTATTTAGGACAAGTTAGATTAGCAATTTCTAGTAGCCGCTCAAGACAAGCAAGAATAAGTAATTACTTAATACGAAAGAAGCCCAGTGATTCTATGTAAATTTAATTCAAAAAGTTTTTCATTGACTTCGACAACATTGATAAATGCAAAAAAAACATAGAAACAAGAGTATTTAGAATATGGCGTGGATTCCAACAACAATGAGTTTATGCTACCATGAGGATTGTGCTTATATCTTCTTTTCCTAATGGATCTTGTTATCTTTGTCAACGAAAAACTTTGAAATATGCTTACACCTGACATGCATATTTCTTGTGTTGTTTCTTGTTCAATAGGTTATGGATATGGCTATGATATCGACTCTACACTATTCTAGGCACATATCTATTAGTGAAACCTACAAATTGAGAAACAATGTGAAGGGAAATCCAAGACCTTAAAGTCATGCCATAGAATACTTAGTCCAGTGTTCTAAGGTTTCTAATTCAATCATTTGTTGGACATGTTGTTCCTTGATATGCTCCTAGTGAGGGAACTATGTCAAGGCATCCATAACTAGGAAATCAATCTTGAGCTTTCCTAGAACAATCCAATATCTCAATATAATATATCTCTCAAAATATAGATTTGTGTTCAAATGATAGGACTACATGTTCTTCTAAATTATTGTGGAAAAATCATTCATAATATTAAAGCAAAAAACTAAGTGGATCTTCACCTCCCAGGCACCACAATCAACATATTTGATATTTTGAGATTCAATATGATAGGTATGAATAACATCAAAGAGGTTAGTGGTAAATATATATATAAAGTATTGTAATTCCCCGATGGTAAGACCTAGACATATGTATTGTGGTTATTTTATTTTATAGTGGCACTAGGTGCTTGGACTATGGACTATGGACACTGATATTATTATTGCTTTAATTAAATAATAACTCAACATGGATAAACAACATGGTCGGGGAGCCATGGATTCCACATATGAGGGGGTTGGGGTTAGGAGTTGCTTCTCTTACTAACAATAATCTATGTTTCCTAATTTTGATATTGGATTTTAGAGATCCTACTACACCTATTTGATGCTTTGCATGCACCCCATGCACCATGCACCCCTACTTGATGAGAATATTCTTGATTGGACTCCAATGGGACCCACTCTCCCGTCTCTCATGACTTATGCACCCTATTTTACTATTTTTGTCCACCATGCACCTTATTTGGGTTGTCTTCAGTTAATCAGAGTAAATTTGGGTCAATTTGTATGGTCTTTAGTAAATTAGAGTGATTTTAGGGGAATTCGAATCCTTCTTGATGCATCCGAGTGGTATTCAGTGCATGGGAGTGATTTTGGGGGAATTCAAGTAAGTCTTGGTCAATTTGAGTGGTCGTTAGTGCATGGGAGTGATTTTAGGGAAGCTCAGTTAGTATTAGTGAATTCGAGTTACCTATAGTGGTTGGGAGTGTTTTACCAGTGAATTAGGGTCATTCTAAGCAAATTCAAGTTGTTCTCTTGAGAACTCGAATGGTCATCCGACGATTTGGAAAAAGCCTTAGTGAATTAGAGTTTCTTGCTAGTGAACCTAAGCTATCCTCTGTCAGTGAATTCGAATTGATATGATGAGATTTGAATGGGAATTCATGTATTATTCTTGTGTTGTAGGGGAAATCAAAAATCCTGTGAGGGTGATTGAAAACTGATCTATTCCAGTGCGGAGACTAGTTAGATATGATATTGGACAAAGAAGTACCCCGAGAACCATTATTTGTCTCTGATCTAGTAACATGATTCCTAAAGGTGAATGGTTATGTCCCGAGGGACTGAATTAGTGAAGAGAATCTCATTGCACCAGGAAGTGCCGATGCAAAGAAAATAAGTGGTGAGGGAATGTGTTGTGTTTCTTAGCTTGTGTTCTGATAATTTTTTGTTGAGATATGATTTGGGAGTTCCTTAGCGTGTGGATCCATGGCCTCAACTTGGGGGCGACCTATTCAAAGTTTTTGTCTTCAGCGTGTCTAAGGTTAGGTGGAACATTGTCCTATTGAAGCTAGTTGTGAAATTCAGAGATTAAGTATTTTATTTGGAAATTATTTATTATATTATTATGCTGAATATGTGCTCATGGGGGTTGGGTTTATGTTTGATATTTTATTCTACATACTTTGTAAAAATTACTTGTTTTGTTTCTCTATGCATCATGAAAAAATATATTAACATAAGATGTACTAAAAAAACCAAAACCAAAAACAAAATATAGGTGTCCACAAAAAAGTGCAGTGTGCATGGGGTACTTTGAAAATGTTCTTAGGAGCATTAAAAAAAAAAAAAGAATTGTTAAAGTATTATTATTATTTATATTTAGTAATAGTTACTTGTTTTGTTTCTCTGGATATATATGTATGTGCATAAGGAAGGAAACGATGTACTAAAAAACCAAAAACAAAATATAAGTCTTTGCAAAAGTGTGTAGTTTTTTATTTATTTATAGAATAAATAAATATATTTAATATTTTATTTATTTATTTATAAAATAATTAAATATATTAAATCACCTTAAAAAAATACCAATTAGGGGATGGGGTTATGTTGTTCCACTCCACCACCTTCGTCTCCCATTTTTAATTTCCCAATGCTTAAGGAACAAACAAGGTTGGCCTAGATGTCTGCATTTGAGTTGAGGTTGCACAATATGTGTTAGGAATGAAATTCTTTGAAACCTTCAATTATCTGGAGTATTCATTGAATGATGCATCCAATAATTGCATCGCGAGGAATGCATTTGTGAGAATGTGTTGGATTTCCATCTTTGAGTCCCCAACAATAGAGATATGAGAGTATTGCTATTCCTATTACTTTCTAGAGTGCCAAGGCCTCAACATGATTATTCATGGTTATTCCTATCCCATGCATATTTGGTCCCTTCATTTCCTCTCGACTGAAACAACACTCTCTTGCTTGCCACCCCTGAAGTCTTTTAATAATTTTGTCCAATCTTGTAACACTAAAAACTATAGCTCAAATACATGTTAATTAATGTTTTCTTTATGATAATATAATATATTTATTTATTCTGTAAATAAAATAAAAACTTAAATATATTTATTTATTCTATAAATAAAAAAACTACACACTTTTGTAAACACTTATATTTTGTTTTTGGTTTTTTAGTGTATCCTTTTCTTCGCGATGCATATAGAAACAAGTGGAGCTGCTAAAGGCAACAAGCCCTTGCCTTTAGATATTATACATATGTCCATCATATGATTAAAGCAATGGATGGTACATACAGGTTTGACTATTAGGTGTAAAAAGTTGTTGTATGATTTATTATGTGCCTTTACATTGTCTATTTAATTCAACTTTTGTTGTGTTACATGTTAAGAGTTCTACAACTTGATTTCAGTTTTTCGAACTTGAATCCAGCCTTGAAATCCTCATGTTTTCAACTTTTCAATGTCATGGATTTCAATGTCCTGGTTGTTCATGAATTATTTCTGAGTAGATCTCATTTATGTTGCCTTTATTATACTTTGCTAAAACAAATTTATATACTTTATTTCTTTTAATGGCTAGCATACAAATTAATAATTATGATCCTTGTCATAAAATTATTGAATTTTATACATGGAAACAAATGTGGTTTTTAATTGGCATTGACTAGTCTTTTTTATAATTCATTGTTGGATGTAATGAGCATGTGTAAGGTCGTTGCATTCATGTGTATGATACAAACTTTGATGTTTGAAAATTTGTATGCATCATTCTTTAATTTGTGTGTTTTAGCTTGTTATTTGTTTTTAAATGTTTTATTTAATTCATATGCATGACAATCTGGAGTTGGGGATTCTGGCAATCCATGGTTGAGATGGACACCAAAGGTCCATGAGAATTTCGTACAAGCTATTAATAAACTCAATGGTCCTGAAGGTTATGAGTAATCTTGAGTAAGCCTTTTTTTCTATTTTGCGTTGTGGAGATGTTTCATTATTTTTTTGTGTTTTGTTTTGTTCCGTGTTTTTTTTATGCTCTTAAGAACCTTTTCAAAGTACCCCATGCACATTGCACACTTTTATAAACACTTATATTTTAATAATTCAAGCTCATTATTAAGTTTATTTTTTTAAAATAATTATTAACAAACTAAAATTAATTTTTTTTAATGTATGATTAAGTTTATTTTTTTCAAAAACTTATAATTAAGGTAGATTTATTTTAAATTCGAATATATCAAGCATCGAGAGGGACCTAATTTTTTGAGGTGTAATTTTTTTTATCTTATATTTTTTACTTATTAAGAAAAAAAATCAGACTTTAAGATATTTGATCCCTCTTGATGCTTGATACATCTAAATTTAAGATGAAATCAATATAATAAAATTTATTTGTCTAAAAAAACATCATTTACATTTTTTTTCTAATTGAAATATCATGTTACATAGGTTTGATACTCTAAAAACCTTTTCAAAGTACTTCCCTACACATTGCAATATATATTTATTTATTATTGAAATAATAAATATATCATTTTTTCCAAATAAATAATCCATATTTCCAATCAAGTTTTTTTTTCTAATAAAAAATTCAACAAAAACAACACTTGTGTAATGATCAAATGAGTTCGAAATGTTATTGTTGGTTTAATTCCACATTGTAAAGGGTTTTAGAATCACATTGAACCTACTGAAGTCTAAGCAAATTTTACTTTTGGTGCATCAGAGAGGGACATGAATACAAGGTCTAAACGTTTTTCGTTGTTGAAACTAATTTCATATAAATAACTGCTTAAAATAAAGTCAACTTAAAAGAAGTATACTCAATGAATTTTGATGCCATCATTTGAATGATTATGGGTTGCTTTGTACTTTAGATATTATATTATCATTATTCTATCAAGGTTGGCTAACTTATCTAAAATTTGAAATATGGAAAATAAATAAATATTATATTTATTTATTTTGTTTTATAGAATGCAAAGCATCACTTAATAACCATTATTGAGATTTTAAAGATGTTTTTTTAAAATTATTAAGTAAATTACTTATATTTTAACATTTATAAAAGAAATATGTGATTCATCATTATGCTCGGCCAATTTATATGGCCATGATATCTCCTTTTGACAGTAACCATTTTCAAGAGTTTTCATGGAAGAAGGTTATCTTTTACTTTGTAATAAACATTATGAAAATTCTTTGAAGATGTTTTTAGTGAATTATCCATTCAATTGTGATTTATAATTATGTTTGGCTAATTTTCAATGTAATTTATGATTATACTGGGCTAATTTACGTGACCATGATATTTAAAATAAAAAAAATTGGGTTAGAGGTTATATCACATTTTTAAGAAATTAAAGAGATTCTTTATGTCATAAAACCAATAAAAACCATTTTTCAAAGTTAGTAAAACATTATACTCATTATAAATTCACAATGTTACTTATGAGAACAAAATCTAGGTAAGAAGAATAACAATTTATCTTACAACCACTTTGACTAGATCTTATTGACAATGCTTACCCAGCTTTATAAAATTATCATAAATAATATAAATTTATTATTTATCACTAACATAAATGATTCATATTATTAATGATAATAATTTTAATATTGTTTGAGTTAATTTCTAGATTTAACTGTGTGAGAATTTAGGGTTCGACAACATTAAATCTAACACAACAACAATTAACAAAAATGACTCATATTATTAATGAATAATACTTTCAATGCTGGTTGAATTAATTTATGGATTTAATTGTGTGAGAATTTATGAATTCCAAGTTTTGAGTGGACACTCCACCTATCATCAGGGATAACATAAGAGCTCAAGAACAAATACATAGATGGAGGAGCTTAGATTTAATATATATTGATACAAAAGTATGACCACTAGATATATAACAATGAAATTTTTTTAAGGATTAAAACAAGTAATGCGCTGAAATATAAACAAATTAGAAGGTCATTTAGGAGATCTAAGTAAAAAGGGAATTCAATAATAAATTAAGAAAAGGTTAGGATATTTAAGTATTAAGGGGAATAGTGTAATAAATTAAACAAATTTTGTTAAATATTAATGATGAAATGATTTATTAAAAATATACACTAAAATAATAGAAGATTAGCTAACACAATTAAAAAGTAAGGGGGAACAAAGCAATTAGATAAGAATTTTTTTTTTTGAATTTCAATGAAATAATTAATCTAAAATAATTAAAATAACTATAATTAAATTAAAATATGTGTGAGATGTAAAACAATTGGTGGCCATGTCTCGTTAAGCCCCCCTAAGCGGAAAGATCGCCAATTCAAATCCCATGGATACCAAAAAACCAACCATGTTAAGGGCCCCCCTAAGCGGAAAGATTGCCCATTCAAATCCCATGGATACCAAAAAACCAACCATGTTAAAGGTTGGTGCTGTGATTTAATTAAAAATAAATAGTTAAAAGAATAAGTGGAAATAGAGCTAAGCCTCGAGGAGTCCAAGAAAAAAATTTGAAAAATAAAGCCATAAGACAAAGAATATTATTAAATTAAAATAATTAAAAATCTATATTAAAAAAAAGAAGTTAGAAATGAATGATTAAATAAATTAATTAGCATAAGATAGTATAGTATAATGTAAAGGATTGATGGATTTTGTTAAAAATAAATTAGAAATAAATGAGATAAAAAAAGGGAAAATGAAGAATTTGCTATATTTAGAAGAACGAAGAAAAACAAAAAGAAATGAAACAAATTTGATGGATTTAAAAAACTTTCATAAAATATTTTTTTTAAAAGAAGATATATAATCTTTAAATATAAATAAAAAGATATAAAATAAGAAATGGTTGCCAAAAATATTATTAGTGTTTTGGTCAAAAGAAAAAAATTAAAAATAAGAATATATATATATAGAGTCTGAAAACAAATTCACAACCCAAATTATTATTAATTTAAAAGCCATAACTATAATAACCTTACATCTAAGTTAGGTTATGCTCAGAACATTAAAAAAAAAAATTATAACCAAAACTAACACATGTAAAATACTATGTTACATAGCACTCCATTAAAACCCATTTACAATAGGCATGATTTTTAAAATCTTTAAATAATGAAAGTTTATATATTTTAAAAATAATGATAATATGATTCTATAATTAACTTACTTTATATCCATCATCCCTATCATTAAAAGGTGAAATTTTAGATGTTTCTCTTTTTATTTCAAAGATAAAAAGCGGTGTCGCCATGTGAAAGTTGAATAAGCTTTGGGTTCTTGACTCTGGTTGACATTTTGGCAACCGATGCGGACTACACGTAATTATTTTAAAGCATTGTGTTGTTGATTCGTTGGCATTGATTACAAATTAATATCGAATACTAAAATTCGTATGTCAAGATGGCCGAGTTGGTCTAAGGCGCCAGTTTCAGGTACTGGTCCGAAAGGGCATGGGTTCGAATCCCATTCTTGACATTTGTAATTTTTTTTCACACACAGTTGGTACTGACTGACCTGTGATATCTGGAACTCATTGATTTTTATATACTCTGGATATGTTAAATGGTTTACCATATTTAATGTACATGTATAAAGCTGATTCAAAGCTGTCGCTTTGGCGGACTGGTTAAGGCGCGAGCCTGCTAAGTACAAGGTTGGGGCGAAAAATATATTGCAGGTTAGATGATATTTAATGCGTCGCGGCAGTGTGAGCCATTGGATCCAATGGCCATTGAAATCTAATGGCCCACATTGTGACGGCGGCCGAATTAAATAGTGCATAGCCTACGATATATTTTTCGCCAAAACTTGGCCTAAGTGTCTGCCTTTCAGTTGAGGTTGCACAATATGTGGTAGGAATGGAATTCTTCGAAACCTTCAATTATCTGGAGTATTGGAATATCTATTTAATGAGGCATTCAATAAGGAACGTATTTTCTATGCTACACACAGTTCCACCGGTGACCTTCGATCATATTTTTCGGGAGCACAATAAGCTCGCTGATAGTTTATCAAAAAAAGCACTCAATTTGGAAATGGGTAAAGGCTACTTCACGGAAACTTGGGATGATGTGGTCATTGGAGAAGGATACTTTACTCTATTTTGATGGTCTCATCTTTCATCGACACTGTTGGCACTTTACATGCTAATTTTAGCATGAGTATTGTTTTGGAAATATGATATTTCTTTGTTTGTATTTTTTGTGACTTTCAGCTAGCTGTTTGCTGCTACACAGGACTGTATGTTTGAAGGGCACCTCAGATATATACCATTTTCTGACCTGGTTCGTCCAGGAATGATGAGAAAGCCTGCCTATGATCAGGCTTTGTGCTGGTTATCTTTTGATTGGGCTGACTGATTCTGTCATTACTCTTTATTGCTGTTTGGATGGGGGCTGTTTTATGTACAGTCTAAGGCATGTATTTTGTATAAGATGTCTTTTTGATTCTAATGAATATCAAAGGCTAGTATTTTTTCCTCTGAAAAAAAGGAACGTATTTGTGAGTAATTTGTTGGATTGTTATTTTTGAGTTCGTAGACATGTGAGAGTAATTATTATCTTTTTGTTATTTTTATTCTTTGTAGAGTGCTAAGGCCTTAATATGATTATTTATGGTTATTTTTATTCTTCGTATATATTTGGTTTCTTTATTTTTTGCTTGCCACTTTCGAAGTCTTTTAATAATTTTGTCCAATCTTGTAACACTAAAAACTATATAGCTAAAATACATGTTAATTAATATTTTCTTTAAGATAATCTAATATATTTATTTATTCTATAAATAAAAAAAATCTTAACTATATTTATTTAGTTTATAAATAAAAAAACTACACACTTCTGTAAATATATATATATACATCTTTTTTTTTGGATGCATATAGAAACAAGTGGAGCTTCTAAAGGCAACAAGTCCCTACCTTTAGATAATGAACATTTGTCCATCAAAGCAATGGATGGTACTTATAGGTTTAGTGTAAAAAGTGTGTATGATTTATTATGTGCCTTTACATTGTCTATTTAATTCAACTTTTGTTTGTTGTGTTACATGTTAAGAGTTCTAAAACCCGATTTCAGTTTTTCTAAGTTTTTCTATCTTGAATCCAGCCTTGAAATCCTCATGTTTTCAACTTTTCAATGTCTTGGTTGTTCATCAATTATTAAAGTCCTTGTTGTTCATGAATTATTTCTAATTGGTCTTGTTTATATGGGCTTTATTATACTTTGATAAAGCAAATTTATAGGCTTTATTTCTTTTAATGGCTATAGTATACAAATCATTGTGATCATTGTATTGAATTTTATGGCAATCTTTATCTCGATTGCAGATTCCTTCCATCCAACGGGTAAGGAGCGAAGTCAATTGTTGACTCTGTTCCTTTCCTGTTAAATAGAGAGAATTAACAATCGAAAAAAGCTGAGGTGAATTTTATAGATAAAAACAAACATGGTTTTAAGTTGACATTGACTAGTCTTTTTATCACGTATAACTTGACATTTATAATTCATTGTTAGATTTGTAAAGTTGTTGCATTCATGTGTATGATACAAACTTTAATGTTTGAAAATTGGTATGCATATGACCCTCTAATTTCTGTGTTTTACCTTCACTTGTTATTTATTTTTAAACGCTTTATTTAATTTATATGCATGGCTCTCAAGTCACGCTGTTTGAAATTCGACATCCTTAAATATTAAAATACGGAGAGAGAATCCACTTGCAGTGAGAAGCATGTTGAAAAAACGACGAGAGCAGTGACAACATTACATTAAAGTCAATGAAAGAATCCATTTTGACAATCAACATCCTAAGTATACAACTATTCATCCCACCAGGGATCAAATTTGAAGGGTAGGGTCCCATTTCACTTTGAAGGGTTGTGAGAAATTTAACTCTTCAATGTTGACATGTAAAAATAAACCATTCTTTTCATTTGAAACTGTAAGTGTACAACAAAATTTTATTATTTACTAAAAACAATGTATAGGAAAAAAATGACAATAAGAAGAAATCCCGAGTGATTCAACATTTACATGGAATTAGTGAGGTAAACCATGTACTCTCTGGGTCCTGGAGCATATAGTTTATTGAACTTAGATAAGGGACAATTCTGTTGACCGGTGAAATACTCGGTTGTTAGGTCGTTGATAAAATAAGGCATTGGAATTTGAAAGGACCTTTGAATGGAGGATTGATTCAGCTTGATGGTGGCTCTATTGGTCAAGTGTGATTGGGCCTACCTAAAAGAAAAACCCCAGGATGTAATACCTAATGCTTTCACAGAGAAACCTTTTTATTAACCCTAAATTCAACAGTTATTTTTAGAATTGAATCATGTCCTCCCCACATGCTCAAATCAAAGTGATCAAACAAAGGCCCTTAGGTGGATTATGGATAGTCCCTCCAATGTATATTGAGTTTATACCCCAATTCGAAGTGATCAAACAAAATCCCCAATTTTAGGTAGATTATGGATAGTCCCTCCAATCTATATCGAGTTTATCAGCCCTATCGAAAAGGTTAAGTATTTATTAGTCCACTATAAGGAAGAAATTTAAATTCTCCAACAAATATCACTACAAGTTGGGTGTCTAGTTTCTACCAAAGTCAACAAGGAAGATGAATCATAAACACACGTTTGGGAGGCTTGTGACAACGAGGATGTTGAAATCATGTTCTTCGCTAGATCATTGCACTCCCAGTCCCTCATTCATGAACGTCCGTCGAGGGATTCCCTTGTTTAGATATATTGGTAGACAATGTGTACTTCTTGTTTCCATTATTAGAAGGCTGGCAAGAAAACGAAGGGGTTAGAGTCTACAACATTTACAGTGTTGGTTGTTAAATATTTTATCCTTTCAACTATTGGATTTCATTAAAGATATTGGAACAATTCAAACACTTATAACCAAATATTGTTCTTTCTTTCAACCTAATGTTTGCAATTCACGACAGATAAATAACATTGACAGATTTGGAAGTCAAATACAAGGCTCTTTCTTCTTGCTCCTCCGCCCAAATGAAGTTGTGGTCCTAGACTATGAAAAGTATACATTATTTTGGTTCTGATTTCATTTAAATACTGGGTTTTTTAAGGTTGCATCTATTGAGTATTCGAGACTTAGTCTAGCGAAAACACAATCGCATAATACATTACAAATTTCAAACAACATTTTGGATGGAGAAGTTTTAAACCCTTATATTTATAGAACCAGAAGGAACTCCAACAAGAAACACATTTAACTTTTATCCACATATAAAATGTTACACAAGTGTAAAATGCTATACATACCTGTAAATTCACGACAACCAAGTCGACAGCTTAGCTTTGCATAATCTTATGGAGGAAATAGAAATTAGGGAGACATTGAAGCATAGGATTGGAGAGTTGAGAGTCTAAGTCTCGACCTCCGACTGTCCTATACTCGTAAACCCAAAATAATGTTTTTTTTCACAGACTTCACCAATCTCTTTAAGTTTGGGGAAGCTCAATCCAACCTACCCAACGTTCTACCTTTGCTTCTCTTGCTCCTACCTGTGAAAAAGGTGGAACCTTCGAGTTTCCCACCACATAAGACAACGAGTAATTAGAGTGTGCAACCATTTCCTTCTACAGAAAGATGATTGGAAGCAACGCCATCTCAATTCCACAATATCCCGATGCTCTTGAGTTGGTTTACCTTTCCCAAGGTAGGTGAATGCATGTTTGTGTATTTCACATGATTACAAAAAAAATCATTTTATAATTAATTCTACATAACATAGATATATCTATGCAGGTGAGGGAAAACTGGGTATTGTTTGCCTGAGGTTTCTAGATACTTTCAAATATCATTCTTCATTATGAGGGCACTCAGGGCGTAGATCAGAGAGCCCACGGGAGGAAGAAGAAGAAGAAGAAGAGGACTCAAGTCAAAAGGTGAGGTGAGTGAGGAGGGGAGACATAATAGCGATATTTGCAGGAGAAACCCACTGGTGCTATAATGATGGGAACGAGCCTCTCTAAATCATAGCCATTGTAGACATAGGAAACCCTCATAAAATGCAGGGAATCTCTCTCCAAGTGGCACCTAGTTTCTTCCTAGCCTCTTACTCTTTTATGTGGAGTTAACCCTCTTCACCCATTTGAATCCTTGGGCTTATGATATTTTACTTGATACCTCTTCACCTTCCAATAACATTCCATTACTCATAATCTCAAATTTGGGGTTAAGTCATGACATGTGTAAGAAAGAATCTATCCACCCAAGGTTTCCATGAACCTCCAAATGTCCTTATGAATCATTTCCATTTTATTTTCTCCATATGTATTATTCGTATGACCTAATTCAATTTGGAAATTACAAACTAAGGTTCTCTTGGGTCCCATAACTCCCTTATTGCAAGATTTAATGTCTCCTCCCCAACATAGGGAACTAGTAGGTGGGTGAAACATTTTCAACTAGTAGTCTCATTGGGATGGGGACATGACAGTCCTCCCCTCCCAATATTGCTTGTCCTGAATAAATGCCAATTTTGGATGCTACAAAATTTGTTCCTATTCCCAAGTGGATTCCTCACTAGGAAAATCCTTCCATTGTACCAAGTATTCTTTTATTTTTTTGCTTCTCAATCTTCTCTCCCTTGTTTTCAAGATTTTGTTTGGAATGAGAACAAGTTGACCTTCATCATCCAAAGGAGGTAAAGTATCTGAAACTGAAATATGCTGACCTATAACCTTCTTTAGAAATGAAACATGAAATACATTATGAATTTTACTTCCCATGGGAAGCTCCAATTCATAGGCCACTTCTCCAACCTTTCGAATCACTTTATAGGGACCATAAAACCTTGGTTTGAGTTTTTCTGAACCTTTACCCTTCATGGTGGTTTGTTTGTAGGGATGAAACCTCAAATACACCAAGTCATTCACTTGGAAATGCCTCTCCACTCTATGTTGGGCTACATATTGTTTTTGCTGATTTTGGCAATCTGCAAGTTATCTTTCAAAGCCTTCAATTTTTTTTAACTTTATTCAATCAAATTCTTAGCGTTTGGAGCTCTACTATCACCAAAAATGTGGTCAATAAAAGTGGATGCATAATAACCATAAATTTCTTTGAAAGGAGACATGCCAATGGACATATAAAAATAGTATTGTAACTAAACTCACCAAAATGCAACCATTTTATCCATGCTTTTTGTTGCTCACTAACATAGTTCCTCAAGTATGCTTCCAACCATTGATTCACCCTCTCTATTTGGCCATCATTATGTGGATGATAGCTTGTTCTAGGTGTCAAATTTGTCCCCACCGTTTTGAAGAGTTATTTCCAAAATGCACTAAAAAATATTTTATCTATGTCACTAACAATGCTCTTAGGAAGCGCATGCAATCTAAAAACATATTTAAAAAATAGTTTACCCACTTGTGCAACAGTGAAAGTGGTAGTAACAACAAATAAATGAGCAAATTTAGTGAGCCTATCCACCACCACAAATATGCAATCCTTACCAAATAACTTGGGAAAATCAATGATGAAATCCATGGAAATGCTCTCCCATTTTTGTTCTGGAATAGGCAAGGGGTGTAAGAGGCCAGATGGATGAGTGTGCTCCACTTTATTTTGCTGAAATGTGGGGAATTAATTAACATACTTCAGAACATCATCCTTCAACCCTTTCCATGAGAATCTTTCTCTCAACATTCATTATGTTTTGAAGAAACTAGGTGGCTTGCTAGAGGATAATCATCGGCTTTCTTTAAAATGTACTCTTTCAAACTCGAACTAGGGACCAAATAGATTCTATCTTTTTAGAATATGATTCCTTCCAACACCTTATACCTATCATCATGGTTAGTCCCATAAAAAATTTCACAAGAAAACTTATCCTTCGCATACTCTACTTCTAATGTGGCTTTCCAATTTTCTGCTACATCCATCAAAGAAATATAAGGTCTTCTATATAAGGAATTAATTACCACATTATTTTTCCCTTCAGATATTCAATATCAAAGTCAAATGCTTGATAGTACTCACCTTCTTTTGTTTCCTTTCATTTAGATCCTTTTGAGTGAGGAAGTACCTTAAGCTATTATGGTTAGTTTTGACCACAAATTTGTCCAAGTATTGTCTAAACTAGATCAAAGCATGCATGATGGCTAACATTTCCTTATCATAAATGAGGTAAATATTCTCAAGTGGATGTAGCTTCATACTTTCAAAAATATATTGGGTGTTTTCCTTGTTTTAGGATGCTCCAACACCCTCTCCTGATACATCACATGCCAAGACAAATGGTTTAGAAAAATCAGGCAAGGCTAGAATATGAAAATTGCTTATTACCTCTTTCATTCTTTAGAAATATTTTTCATCCCATTCATGCCATTGGAAATCATATTTATTTTTCAAATCAGTGAGAGGTGAAGTGAGTTGGGAGAACCCCTTCACAAAATTTCTATAGTAGGTGAAAATTCCAATGAATCCCCTTAATTCAATGAGATTTTGGGGATTATGTCATTCTATAATGGCTCTTATTTTATCAATATCCACCTTCACACCATCTTGACCAATTATGTATCCAAGATACAAGAGATCTGTCAAACCAAACTCACATTTTGACAGCTTAGCAAACAAAGATTGATCATGCAGAATTTTTAATACCTCTTCTAGATGATGCAAATGTTCCTTCCAAGTTTTACTATAAATAAGAATGTCATCAAAGAAAACTAGTACAAACTTACGAAGTTGCTTGTGGAAGATATTGTTCATGCATGATTGGAATGTGGCAGGTGCATTTGTCAAACCAAAGGGCATGGAAACAAACTCAAAGTGACCATAGTGGCATCTGAAAACAATCTTTGGTATGTCTTCTTCCCTCATTTGAATTTGATAATAACCAGATCTAAGGTCAATCTTTGAGAAGAACTTGGATCCATGGAGTTCATAAATGAGCTCATCAATCCTTGGGATGAGATATCTATTCTTTTTTGTCTTCTTATTCAATGCTCTGAAATCAATGCACATCCTCAAAGTTCCATCCTTTTTCTTTACCATGACAACTGAAGAAGCATATGGGATGGAACTAGGACTTATGAGACCCAACTCGAAGAGTTGTTTAATGGCCTCATCAATATCATATCTATTCCTTTTTGGGTGTCTATAGGGATTCATTTTGATATGTTGTGTTCATATATCTAACTCAATGATATGCTCCAACCCTCTGTTTGGTGGTCTTCTTGAGGGAAGGTCTCCAAAAACCCTCTCATACTTACTCAATAATTGTTCTATCTCCTTAGGATGCTTGGAAACCTTCAAGTTGGGTTTATAAGGAGATGTAATTAAACATTTAGAAACCCATTCTATGTCTCCATGCCTCAATATAGACCTCATGCTGTGAGAGGGCACCACTTGATTCGAGTAAGTGTGCATTCCCCTCAACAAGATGGGTTTCCCTTCCAAAATTTTGAACCTTATTTTAGGGACTTGATATTTCACTATATGCTCCCCTAAAGAATACAACCATTGTACTCCCAAAACCACATTTGTATCAGCCACATTCACATATAAAGATTGTCAGTGATAGTATGATTTCCTATAGTAACTTGAAGCTTTGGAATCCATTTAGTGCATTCCATAGATTGTTACTTGGAATGATGATTGTGAAACCATCAAAAGTTTCATCTTGTAACTTTCTCCTCTCCACCAAGGCTGCATCTATGAAGTTATGAGTGGCTCCTCCATCCACTAAAATTGTGACCTTTTGGCCTTGTATGTTACCCTTGAGCCTCAAGGTGTGGAATCTAGGTACACTTGTGAGTGATGCAATTTTTCTTGTCTCAAGAGGGGGTTGTTCTTCTTCTGTTGTTTCATACCCCTCTTCTTGGGCTGCAAGTTGTGCTAGTTCTGTGAAAGGAAGTTCGGGGTAATTTTTTTTTCAAATCTCTCCATTAATGCATTGGAGAATCCCTCATAAGATAAAATATGATAACATCCCAAGGTTATAAGACAATGGAACCACCAATCACTAGCTTCCCCTTCAAGATGAAAAATGGCCATCTTCAATGCATATTCTTCAACCATAGAATTTAACTAAAAAATAACACACTTAATTTCTACAACCAAGCACTGGCAGACATTTGTGAGGAACCATCAAAGGAAGGAATAGTTACATTTTCTATGTTGTAGTTTAATTCATGATTAAGAGGAGGTTCATTATTTGTAACATACCTAGAACTGAAAAATAAATATTTATTATTTATTTCAATAAAAAAATTATGTTAAATTTATTGTAAAGTTTATGACCAAGTGGGCCAAGGATGACTATAATTGAAGAATTATTTATTTTAATAATTAGAGAAAGGAGACACCTATCCAGGGGAGACTATTGAATGAGTGTTCACTGACCCACTAGGAGGAAGGACTAGTTGTAGAAGGTTGGTTGACAAGTGGCAACACTAGCATTCACTTTCTAGCTATTCCAGGAGCATAATCCCTAAAAAAGTGGTCATGTTCCCTAAGAGGGGGAATTGAGCTGGTGGCTTATTTAATTCCAAAACTGACCCAAAGACATAGGAAATCTTATATAAACCATCAAATTGTAGGAGGCCCGGTACTCATTCTGATTTCTGAGAGAATGGACTTTGTGATTGCTGCAAACTAAAAAGTCAGGCACACAAGGAATTTGATGAGGGGATAACTAAAGTGATTTGCTGAGTTAAGTCTACTACTGAGTTTTTTGTTATAGAAGTTTGTTGTGTGGCAGATATATTCGTCCTAGGGGTTCAGTGAACAGGCTCGGGTGTCCTAAGCAAGTAACTTTGGTTGCTTCAGGAAAAGGTTGGGTGGAACAGTCTCTCAGGTGGTTGTCCCCTTTCTGCAATCTATCCAAGTTCAATTATTATCTAATTTCTAAATCTATACTTTCATTGGAATATGCTCAAGAACTATATTTAGGATGATCTATATTCTCTTTATATGGGACCTGTTGAACTACATCTACTGATTTAGTATTTTATGTTAGTATTCAATTTAGAGGAAATATTCACTGATTTAGTATTTTATGTAGAAGTAATTCATAATCTAAATGGGGTTCTTTCTGTATCAGTTTTAGGTTATTTTCTACTTGTATTATAGCTTAATGAAATATTAGTAATAGTGATAAGAATCCTATAAACTAAGTTTTAAAATTCAAGTAAATTTTTGTATCTCAGTAAAGATTTATCGAAGTCCTATAATAAATAAAATACAGAGACCTACTATAGCATAGATGTTTAATTACGAGAATCTATGCTTTTATATATATCTACTTAGGAACATAAATTTGTTGCAGTACCGAAAACCTTTTTAGGGTTAAGGTCCCATCTCCTTAAATTTAAACTCTAGAATTAACCAGAATAACCAGGGTTTAAATGATCAGTAATAATTAAGTTAGTTTCACAATAATTCTTTATAAGGGTATACTAATCCCAGTTTATTAATTTTGTTTATTAACACCAAGTCGATATTATTGACAGACCGTTGCACAGGTTACAGGATTCAGGTCACGCTGGTGTTTTTTCTGTAGTAATTCACTTGTAGAAGAGAATTACAAACAACCTTTGGGATTAATATGAATTAATTCTGAAAAAAACCAGTATTATGAACTGAAACAAAGTTTAATACTTCTACATAGAGGTTCTACCTTGTTTTTAATGGAGTAATTATGGAGGTTACCTACAACCTTACATTATGTTAACAACACAATAAACAAGTTAACTACTCAAGGTAAAATGCCTACCGGGATCTTACCAAAATTCCTATCAGAAATATTATTAAACAATAGTTCTGTTAACAGAGGCCTTACAATGCTCTTCTTTAAAACAACATGTGTTTTCCACAATGTATAAATAAAATAACAAAACCCTAGGAACATAATTGAAACTACATAGTTATAATGTTAATAACAGGTCTTGTGACCCTTTTAATTCATAAATTGAATTATTATCAAGAGAGGCCTTACGAACGAATCTCATCGAATGATAGGTTAACTTTAAACAACTATGAACAATAAAATAACCGCGTATGTTGTTAATATCATCAACTCCTATACTTACATTATGGCTTCACCGTAAGTTTAGCATTCCATTTTGTAAACAAAATGGAGGAATCATTTAAATGATATTAAAACATAGCTAACAAGCTTGGGTTTACACCAAAACCTCACGAGCATTGCTCCACATTATACCCATTATAAAAGTAAACCAATAATGAATTTATGACAGAGGCTTCTTAGCCCAAAAACAAGAATACACAGTAAGCTACACGACCTTATCATGCTACAACAAACATAAACAATGAAAGATACAATGATTTAAGCAAATGTATAAACATTCGTTGCATAGAAACCATAAATACAACCTTGGCATTGTTAGAGATATCCCTTGCGGGTTTATTACATACATGCATTCATTATTTTGTCAAGATAATGAAATTGTGTTTAGAGTGGCTTTCAAAGCCCAAAACAAAATCGAGAGAGTAAGGCTCACAACCACAGTGCTGTGCACTGTAAAACCAACTAAGCTATGAAGCCTTCACGGGTCAACAAACTGAAGGTTTGCACATAGATACAACCGGAGAAAACAATATAGAAGTATTTATAAATACCATATCATCCAAAATAAAGTGGCATAGTCACAAGACTCCACAGATAACAATTTATTTACATTTTGAAATTACACAGTCACTTAAACAAACAGAGTTTTCAATATCAAAACCCTCACGGGTACTTACAATATTAACAAGTTTTAGAACCAACAAAGATATGCAGAATGGCAGTCATTTAAAAGAATCCACATGTATTACAAATACCATTACAATAAATATACATTTATACGAAACCAACTATATCACTTTCACAATGACGGGCCGGTACAAAGATGAAAAACCTAATGCTTTACACACTATGAGACCAAGTTTGATTCCACATCACCACGCAAGAAATAGCCATGAGGCTTACCGACTGGAAGACCCTCTCGGCTAGTTTCCAAACCAAAACCTTCGTCGCAGAGGAACCAAACTATGAATCACCTGCATTTTGTTAATTACATTCCAAAATTTAGCATTGTGATGGTGGTGAAAAATAGTTCAGAAGTATAGAGGAGCTTACTCTCTTTAGCATTGGAAACTTTGTGAACTGTAAAAACTCCACTGAGAATTAAAGCCTTTTGGAGCGAAATGTTAAGGTATTGAGGGCCAAGGATAATGGCTACATCATCTCTGTTCACTGTGAAAGTAGTGCAGAGTAGAGCACTTAGGAACCGAAGAACAGATTGGAAAGAACAATGACTACCATACCAAAACCCCATCGAAGTGATTGGCTCATTTTTTGAAATGCATTGAAAAGCCCTAGGGTTTCACAACACTCATTGTTGCTAACAGTTGGAGGTCATATCGAAATCACATGACATGTCTTAAAAAGAAAATCCTTACCATATCCTTACACAGTATAAAGTCAAAATCGAATTTAAGGCTGCCTGTCAAACCATCGCCTCGAAACCAAACCCAGATTCTTTTGCATAACATACCACGGTGGAGAATAGAGTATTGTTATAGTTTTTGATACAAGGAATTTATTGTATTTTCAACCTGCAATGATAAGGTTTGGATTTAGTGTATACTTAGGTTAAAACCTTGCTTTTCATTAAAAAAATAGATCCTTATATTATGGCATAAGAACATCAAAACTAGGTTAAGGCTTAGACCCTTGTCCAAAACCTAAAGTTTACCTTTTTGTCACTTGTGGCGTTATAGTTTAAAACTGATCTTCTCTAGATGTGATGTCAGGGTGACTCACCCACCCACACATAGGTAAAACAATAATTCATGCATTATTCATAACGATTAAGTAAGACCATAAGCTATTCCTTGTGCAACTCAAGAGTAAAATCAACTGAAGGAAACGACAAACTATTTTATGACAACAAGCTCAACAGAATCCTTGAAGATAAGATCTTTTTGTCACAAATAATTGTTATGACGATAGTTCACACATTAAAGCAAGATGATAATATCATAAGTACATGACTCTTACAGCTACTTAAAGGAATTTGAATTATAACAATTAAGTTAATTGCAATAAATAATTTTTATTTATTTATGAATTTTTAAGGATGTTACATGTGGTATCAGAGCGAGTTTCCAAACACTAGTCCTGATTGGCTCACTCACATATAAGTAAGAAAAACAATATACTAATTTTATTTGCATTTATTTATGTACATAAATATAAAATCTGTTTTGCACGAAAATGGAGGGTTCTGAAGCATTTGCTGAAAATGGTTCTCAACACAACAATCCTGACAAATTTTATGTAGATCTGAACAATCCAGAGTTACTACAGACAATTAAGGAGTTAAAATAGGAGCTGCAAACTGTAAAAATAGACAATGAAAGAATTCTGGAAATGAATCAAACATTGCTAGACAATATGCATAACATAGGAAAAGATAAACGAAATGTTTATGAAACTGATTATGAAACAACCTCTTGCAAACATAAAGGAAAGAAAGAAAAATATTTTGATAGTGAATCTTCTTCAAAGGTTAATGCAAGGTCATGTAAGGGAAGGTATAAATACATAAGTGATAGTAGTGAAAGTGACCATAAACCTAGGAGAAGGAAGTATAAACCCTACGAAGAAATTTCTGGTGAATTCAAAAAAAGATTCCTCCCATGTTTAACGGGGAAGTAGAGAAAGGTGAAGAAGCAGAAGCTTGGCTGTCAGGAATGAAAAAATATTTCCAGATTTACAACTATTCTGACAGACTAAAGGCCAGGATGGATATTTACAATTTGACTGAAAAAGATGATATTTGGTGGCAAGATATAAAAATGGTCAAAAATCTTAAAGAGAAGTACTTAACTTGGAGAGTTTTTAAGAAGTATTTTAAAAGGAAGTTTTTATCTAAACAATACTACAAGGAAAGAGCTAAGGAGTTCTATGAATTAAAATTAGGTTCAATATTCATGAGGGAGTTAAGCAACAAGTTTCTTTGTCTGTTAAGATATGTACCTTACATAATAGATGAAAATCCTAAAATACAACGATTTTTAAGATCTCTGCCTACTAGCTTGAAAGATAGGATTGAGTTTGATAATACAAAAACTTTGGAGGAAGCTATGACCAAGGTTGATTTCTGTTATGAACAGAGTAAGAAAAGGGAAAGTCTACCTAACTGAAAAACTAAAAAGACAAGTCATTTTGACCAGAGAAGAAGATGGTCAAATAAGAGTTTTGGGAGTAAATCTCAGAACTTCTCCAAGAATAACTATCAGAAAATTGATTTTAAGATAAATTACCCCAGAATACTGCAGCACCAAAAGACAGGGATATGCCTAACAATTTTGTTAAAAATACTGATCAAAGGGAACTTTCAAATACTGAGAATGTCATGGACCACATTATGCCAAGTACTATCCGAATCAGAAGGGGAACTTCAACAACATAAACACTATCCAGGAAGAGGAAACCGTTGGAGATGTGGAAAACGAGATGCACAGGATAAATGCATCTTTGGAGAACTGACAAACGGATCATCATACTTCCATGGTGGAAGTGCAAGGTATGATACAATTTTTTTTCTATTTCCATCTTGATTGATCAAGGTGCTATTTTAAGTTATATATCTCATAGCATAGTGGAAAAGTGCAGCTTATCCTTTAAAAACTTTGAAAAATACTGACTGGTTCAGTTAGCCACATGACCTAAAATAAAGGTGGTAAATTATGTTGAAAGTTGTAATTTGCTGATGAGTCAGTTTGAAACTCAGGTTAAGTTAAATGTGTTACCTTTAGGATCTTATGATGTCCTAATAGGAATGGATTGTCTTGAAAAAAACCAAGTGATTTTAAACCCCTTTTAG
This sequence comes from Pseudotsuga menziesii, assembly GCA_001517045.1. Classification (NCBI taxonomy): domain Eukaryota; kingdom Viridiplantae; phylum Streptophyta; class Pinopsida; order Pinales; family Pinaceae; genus Pseudotsuga; species Pseudotsuga menziesii. The sequence goes on along the minus strand of LPNX010351746.1, from coordinate 249,325 downwards.
AAAACTTTTACTTGTTTGAATAATGAAGAAGAAAGAATTAGTGTCACATGAATACCTAGAAAAATATCTGTTAGATGAATTTCAGCCTTACAGATGAAAAAAGTTGTAAGAAAAGGTTGTAAAGTCTTTGTTGTACACACAATAAATAATGAACAAATTGGTAAAGAAGATAAACCAGGATTTGAGGATATTTCGATCTTGCAAGATTTCATGGATGTATTCCTGGAAGAAATTCTAGATTTACCTCTTAAAAGAGATCTGGATTTTACAATCGAATTGGTACCCGGAGTGGTACCTAATTCGAAATCTCCCTATTGAATGAACACCTTGGAGCTGAATGAATTAAAATTACAATTACAAGAGTTAATATATAAATGTTATGTAAGATCAAGTGTATCTCCTTGGGGAGCACCGGGCCTTTTTGTTAAAAAGAAAGACGATACTTTACGTCTATTTATAGACTACTGTAAACTTAATAAAATGACGATTAAGAATATGTATCCTATGCCCCACATTGATGATCTGTTTCATCAAATATGCAGAGTGATGATATTCTCAAAGATTGAGTTAAAATCTGGGTATCACCAAGTCAGAATCAAAGATGAAGACATCTTTAAAACTGCCTTTAGGACAAGATACTGGCACTATGAATTTGTGGTTATGCCTTTCGGGCTAACTAATGCACCAAAAACCTTCATGTGCTTAATGAATAGTGTCCTAAGTAAGTACTTAGAAAAATTTGTTGTCATCTTTATAGATGACATATTAATCTATTCTAAAACAAAAGAAGAACACAATGAACATCTGCAGATAATACTAGAAGTGTTAAGGGAACATCAGCTATATGCTAAGTTCAACAAATGTGAATTTTATAAAGATAAGATACAATATTTAGGGCACGTAATATCCAAAGAAGGGATATCAGTGGACTGAGATAAAATAAAAACTATAATTGTTTGGCCTATTCCTAAGGACGTAACTGATGTACGATCCTTTATGGGGATAACAGGTTATTACAAAAATTTTATTGAAGGATTTTCAAAAATTGAAAATCCTATAACCTCATTACAGAAAAAGGGTAAGAAATTTGTTTGGGATCAGAAATGCAAGGACAATTTTAATAAATTAAAAGGATTATTAACCACTGCAGCCAATTCTAAAAATATCAGATCCAGAAAAAGATTTCATCGTATGCACTAATGCATGCAATGAAGGTTTGGATGGAGTAATGACACAAGAAGGTCATGCAATTGCATACAAATCACAAAAATTAAAAACTCATGAAAAGAACTATGCAACTTATGAATTAGATTTGGCTACCATAATCCTTGCTTTAAAGATGTGTTGCCATCACTTAATCGGTAAAATATTTTTGTTAATGTCTGATAACATAAGCCTAAAATATATGTTTGATCAGCAAAATATAAACGTGAGGCAAGCTAGATGGCTAGATTTCCTTAGCGAGTATGATTTTGAAATCAAACACATTAAAGGAAAAGAAAATGAAGTTGTTGATGCCTTAAGCAGAAATGCAGTAACCAATTTTGTAGTTGCCATTAGCAATTATAAAAATGATTTAGAAGATAAATTTGAAGAAGGAATAAAGTGGGATCCAGAATACCAGAGTTTAAAAGAAAATGTAATTAAGAATCTATCTGAAAATATAATTACAGATTACGTTTTTAATGAAATGTCTAATATTGTATAAAAATAGACTCTATGTGTCAAATACATCAGAAGTCAAACTGATTATTTTGAATGAAGTACACAAAAGTCCTTATTCTGGACATCCGAGATATCAAAAGATGATAACCAGGTTAAGAAAATAATACTTTTGGCCTAATATGAAAAATGAAGTTGTTGAATTTTTAGCTAGGTGTATCGGATGCCAGCAAGTTAAAGTTGAACATCAACACCCAGTAGGCCTTGTACAACCATTACCAATTCCAAATCGGAAATGGGAAGTCATCAGTCTTGACTTTGTAATTGGGTTACCTAAGAACCAGAAACAAAATGATTCAATAATGGTAGTTAGTGGATAAACTAAGTAAATAAACACACTTTATCCCTGTTAAAACAACTTATAAAGCTGCTATTATTGCTAACATTTTATGAAAGAAATCTTTCGTTTGCATGGAATTCCAAAGGTAATAATTTCTGACAAATATCCTAAATTTACTGGTAATTTTTGGAAAAAATTATTTAAAGGATTAGATACTAAATTGAATTTCAGTACTGCTTACCATCCGCAAATGGATGCACAAACAAAAGGAGTCAATTAAGTAGTAGAAGACATGTTACAAATGTATGTTAGAGACTATCCCAAGAAGTGGGAAGACTATTTGCACTTGGATGAATTTGCTTATAATAACCATTATCAAGCTTCAACAAAGCTTAGTCCTTTTGAAATATTATATGGTAGAAAGTGTAACACTCCTATTACATGGAATAATCTAGTAGATAGATTGATGTTAGGACCTGCCATGTTAAAAGAATCAGAACTAACAGTGAAACATGTACAAAGCAACTTGAAAACTGCTCAGAATAGACAAAAGATTCATGCCAACCTTAAGAAAACTCCAAAGGAATTCCAAGTAGGTGAGCATGTGTTTGTTAAGGTGAAACCCAGAAAGAGCTCCTTTAAACTAGGGATTTGTGCTAAATTAGCACCCAAGTATTGCAGACCATTCGAAATATTGGAAAGAGTGGGGCTAGTGGCATATCAATTAGATTTTCCACCAAATCTTAGAGTAAATAATGTTTTTCACATTTCTATTTTGAAGAAATGTGTACACAATGCTACTCATGTGATCGATTGGAATGTGATTCAGGTAGAACCAAAAGGAGATTTTTCGATGGAACCGGATTGTATTCTCGAAAGGAGGGAATTTTTTTTTTCTGGAATCACACCATTGGACAACTAAACGTGCAATGGAATCATCTCATTCCAGATGAAGCAACCCAGGAATTAGAGAGCGATATGCGGGTGGTATATCCAACCCTGTTCCAAGAATATTCAAAATAACTTAAGAAACATCGTGGACAATGTTGAGATTAAGGCGGGGGGGTGTTTGTAACATACCCAGAACTGAAAAATAAATATTTATTATTTTTATTTCAATAAAAGCATTATGTTAAATTTATTGTAAAGTTTATGACCAAGTGGGTCAAGGATGACTGTAATTGAAGAATTATTTATTTTAATAATTAGAAAAAGGATACACCTATCCTGGGGAGACTGTTAAATGAGTGTTCACTGACCCACTAGGAGGAAGGAGCAGTTGTAGAACGCTGGTTGACAAGTGGAGGCACTAGCATTCACTTTCTAGTTGTTGTAGGAGCATAATCCCTTAAAAAATGGTCATGTTTCCTAAGAGGGGGAACTGAACTGGTAGCTTATTTAATTCCAAAATTGACCCAAATACCTAGGCAATCTTATATAAACCATTAAATCGAGCAGGAGTCTCACTACTCATTCTGATTTCTGAGAGAATCAACCTTGTGACTGTTGCAAACTGAAAAGTCAGGCACATAAGGAATTTGATGAGGGGATAGCTAAAGTGATTTGTTGAGTGAAGTCTGCTACTGAGTGTTTTGTTGTAGAAGTCTGTTGTGTGGTAGAGATCTTCGTCCTAGTGGTTTAGTGAATAGGTTCGGGGGTCCTAAGCAAGTAACTTTGATTGCTTCAGGAAAAGGTTGGGTGGAACAATATCCTGTGGGTGTTTGTCCCCTTTCTGCAATCTATCCAGCTTCAATTATTATCTAATTTTTTAATATGTACTTTCATTAGAATATGCCCAGGAACTATATTTAGGATGATTTATATTCTCTTTATCTGGAAGTATTTAAACTACATCTAGTGATTTAGTATTTTCTGTTAGTATTCAATTTAGAGGAAAGATTTACTGATTTAGTATTTTCTGTAGAAGTAATTCATAATCTAAATGAGGTTCTTTCTGTATCAGTTTTAGGTTATTTTCTACTTGTATTATAGCTTAATGAAATATTAGTAATAGTGATAAGAATCTTGTAAACTATGTTTTAAAATTCAAGTAAATTTTTGTATCTCAGTAAAGATTTATCGAAGTCCTATAATAAATAAAATACAGAGACCTACTATAGCATATATGTTTAATTATGAGAATCTGTGCTTTTATATATATCTTCTTAGGAACATAACTTTGTTGCAGTACCAAAAACCTTTTCAGGGTTAAATTCCTATCTCCTTAAATTTAAACTCTAGAATTAACTAGAATAACTAGGGGTTAAATGAACAGTAGTCATTAAGTTAGTTTCACAATAATTATTTATAAGGGTATCTTAAGCCCAGTTTATTAATTTTGTTAATTAACACCAAGTAGAGATTATTGACAGACCGTAGCACTGGTTACAGGCTTCAGGTCACGCTGGTGTTTTTTTCTACAGTAATTCACTTGCAGAAGAGAGTTACAAACAACCTTAGGGATTAATATGAATTAGTTTTGAAAAAACAATATTATTAACTAAAATAGAGTTTAATACTTCTACACAGAGGTTCTACTTTGTTTTTAATGGAGTAATTATGGAGGTCACCTACAACCTCGCAATCTGTTAACAACACAATATACAAGTTAAAATCCCTAGCGGGATCTTACTGGAATTCCTATCAGAAGTATTATTAAATAGTATTTTTGTTAACAGAGGCCTTACAGTCCTCTTCTTTAAAACAACATGTGTTTTCCACAATGTATAAATAAAATAATGAAACCCTAGGCACATAACTGAAACTACACACTTATAATGTTAATAATAGGTCCCACGACCCTTTTAATCCATAAACTGAATTATTATCAAGAGATGCCTTAAGTTCGAATCTCTTCGAATGATAGGTTAACTTTCAACAATTCTGAATAGTAAAATAACTGTGTATACTGTTAATATCATCAACTCCTATACTTACATTACGGATTCACCGTAAGTTTAGCACTCCATTTTGTAAACAAAATGGAGGAATCATTTAAAAGATATTAAAACACAACAAACAAGCTTGGGTTTACACCAAACCCTCACGAGCATTGCTCCACATTATACCCATTATAAAATTAAACCAATAATGAATTTACAATAGATGCTTCTTATCCAAAAAACAAGAATCGATAGTAAGCTACACGACCTTATCATGCTACAACAAACATAAACAATGAAATATACAATGAAGTAAGCAAATGTATAAACAATCGTTGCATAAAAACCATAAATACAACTTTGGCATTGTTACAGATAGCCCTGACTGGTTTATTACAGACATGCATTCATTATTTTTTCAAGACAACAAAACTGTGTTTATAGTGGCTTTCAAATACCAAAGCAAAATTGACAGAGTAAGGCTCACGGTCACAGTGTTGTGCACTGTAAAACCAACTAAGCTATGAAGCCCTCACGGGTCAACAAAACTGAAGGTTTGCACATAGATACAACTGGCAAAAACAATATAGAAGTATTTATAAATACCATATCTTCCAAAAGAAAGTGGCATAGCCATAAGACTCCAGAGACAACAATTTATTTACATTCTAAAATTACACAATCACTTAAACAAACCGAGTTTTTAATATCAAAACCCTCATGAGTACTTACAATATTAACAAGTTTTAGAACCAACAAAAATATCCAGAGTGGCATAGTCATTTAAAAGACTCCACAGGTATTACAAATACCATTATAGTAAATATACATTTATACCAAAGCAACTATATCACTTTCACAATGACGGGATGATACAAAGATGAAAAACCTAATGCTTTACACACTACGAGACCAAGTTTGATTCCATAGAACCACACAAGAAATAGACATGAGTCTTACCGGCTGGAAGACCCTCTCAGCCTGTTTCCAAACCAAAACCTTTGTCGTAGAGGAGCCAACCTATGAATCACCTGCATTTTGTTAATTACATTCCAAAAGTTAGCATTGTGATAGTGGTGAAAACGTTTTATAAAGAAAGAAAAAGCATTTCAGAAGTATATAGGAGCTTACTCTCTTCAACGTTGGCGACTTTGTGAGTTGTAAAAACTCCATCGACAATCAAATCCTTCTGGAATTTTTTCTAAGGTATCGAGGGCCTAGGATGATGGCTCCATCATCTCTGTTCACTGTGAAAGTAGTGCAGAGTAGAGCACTTAGGAGCCAAATAATAGTTTGGAAAGAGAAACGAATACCATACCAAAACCCCATCGAAGTGATTGGATAATTTTTAAAAATGCATTGAAAACCCCTATGGTTTCACAACACTCATAGTTGCTGACAGTTGGAGGTCGTATCGAAATCACATGGCTTGTCTTAAAAAGAAAATCCTTATCATGTCCTTACATAGTTTAAAGTCAAAATTGAATTTAAGTCTGACTGTAAATCCATTGCCTCGAAATGATAAGGTTAATGTTATAGTTTTTGATACAAGGTATTTATTGTATTTTCAACCTGCAATGATAAGGTTTAGCTTTAGTTTATACTTAGGTTAGAACCTTGGTTTTTGTTAAAAAAATAGATCCTTATATTATGGCATAAGAACATCAAAACTAGGTTAAGGCTTAGACCCTTGTCCAAAACCTAAAGTTTACCTTTTTGTCACTTGCGGCGTTATAGTTTAAATCTGATCTTCTCTAGCTGTGATGTCGAGGTGAATCACCCACCTGCACATAGGTAAAATGGTAAATCATGTATTAGTCATAACGACTAAGTAAGACCATAAGCTATTCCTTGTGCAACTCAAGAGTAAAATCAACTGAAGGAAATGACAAACTATTTTACGGCAACAAGTTCAACAGAGTCCTTGAAGAAAAGACCTTTTTATCACAAAGAATTGTTACCACAACATTTCACACAGTAAAGCAAGCTAATAATATCATAAGTACATGACTCTTACAGCTAATTAAAGGAATTATTAATTATAACATATAAGTTAATTGCAATAAATAATCTTTTATTTATTTATGATTTTTTAGGGCTGTTACACTATTCCCACTTCCTCCTTGCTTAAACTGAAGAGAGGCTCTAATGAATTGATCAAAAGGTAGGAATTTCCTACATTCATCACTTAGTTGATGCCAATCATTTGTTGCTTCCCTCACATTATAAGTATTATAAGGGCCTTCTTTGGACTCTAAAAACTTAGGTATTGTAGGTCCATTCTGATTCTTGAACTAACGGGGTCGGTTATGAGGTCCAGTCTTCAGAAAAATGGCTTCCCCATTAGTCTTCTTCTCAACATGAGGTGAACTACTACTACTCCTTGGTGTTGACTTGCCCCCAAGTTGGATAGCCAACAATTCGAACCCTTGCATAATTTTGTTTTTCTTCCCTTCAAGAGCTGATTTAATGAATGTATTAAGTTCCTCATTATTTTCTTTGTCATCCATATCTCCCAGTCCTAGTTTTTCCTTAATCTCCTTGTAAAAAGAACTAACTTCTCCACTTCCTTCCCTTCCACTATTAAGGTCTCCAGTATCCGTTTCTAATGGATGGATACCTTCATTGAGAAATATGAATATAGAAATCCAATAGGTGCTGAGATCATGCTTTTATACCATTGTAATTTCCCAATTCGAAAATTCCCAACAAAGGTAGAATTTTGGGGAAATTTGTCCTGACTAGTCTTGACTCTAGGGGATTTGAATGGCACAAGTGGGTCTCGAATTTGGTAGAGAATGATATGGGGAGTATTATTACAACTCATTTGACTCTATGATAAATTTATTACAGGTTATATACATCTGCAACTCAATTTGGTAACATTGGAAAAATTGGTAAAAATACTAGTAATTTATGGTGCAATTCCCCCTAGGGTGTGAGTAGAAATGGATCTCCAAATCCTATGAGACCCCCCAAAATTGTAAAACAAAGTATTGGTACTGTCATTAGACTTCATTTACTATCATTTGGTATGGTTAAGAGTTCTTCAACATAGGTTTAAAGCTTCTTATTTGAATGCATAAATTCAATGATATTTGCTTAAGGGAAGTGGCATGTAAAAGCTCAACTCTGACACACAAGTTGTGTATATAATGGTTCAGAACAAAGAATAATGAAAATAAAACATTAAAATTAATGAAATATATCACTAAAATCATATAAAATCATATCCAAGTCACAAGATACATCAGATATACAACTCCATTGAAATGAGAAATCAACACATGGAAACTAGGCACAACAAAGCTTGGAAATGTGGACATTTACATGTGTATTTCTGACGATTTTGACTTATAGAGAGTATGGGATACATATTACAGAGGCATAAATCATTCACCCTTGCGTGGGCATCACTTGGATTCAATGGGGCGTAACCACCATTCACACAAGTGCACGATTATAGAGAAATATGGAAATATTGAAGTGGGGATTGAGAGAATGGGAGGAGAGATGGGTCACGAAAAGTAGCAGCCTCCTATATGTAGTAAAAACACTCCACTAATATTCAAATGAGATTTCAGGGTGACCTCTCTTACATCCAACTTGGATGAGAATCTCACTCTCTCGAAATTGGCTCACTAGCAGGGTAAGTGAGCACTCACAGTGCAATGGACAAGCTAGTGCTTTCCAAAGTGCCAAAGAAAAATTATTAAATGATAAAAATCCATTATCATTCCTCATGGAATATTTTTATAACCTTCCTAAGGTCCTCCAAGGTCTAATTCACTCCAATAGGCTTCCTCCAACTCATCCTTGATGTTTAATAACCTCTATGACACTGGTCCTTCTCCTCAACCCTTCATCTTCCTCCAAATTCGATTTGATGGCGCCAAGCCCCAAGTGTGCCCTGTTGGAGGCTATTTTTATCCTTGACATGTCATATTGTCATAATTCTGCAATCAGGTCTGACTTGTCATAGAATCTTCCATCATTATTGTCTTAAAACCTTTAGAATCTCTCTCCAAGTGGCACCTAGTTTCTTCCTAGCCTCTTCCTCTTCTATGTGGAGTTACTCCTCTTCACCCATTTGAATCCTTGGGCCCATGGTATGTTAATTGACACCTATTCACCTTCCAATAACATTCCATTACTCATAATATCAAATTTTGGGTTAAGTCATGATATGTGTAAGGAAGAATCTAGCCACCCAAGATCTCCATGAACCTCCAAATGTCCTTATGAATCAATGCCATTTTATTTTCTCCATATTTATTATTTGTATGACTCAATTTAATGTGTAAATGAAAAAAATAAGGTTCTATTGGGTCCCATAGATCCCTTATTACAAGATTTAATGCCTCCTCCACAACATAGGGAACTAGTAGGTGGGTGAAACATTGTCAACTAGTAGTCTCATTGGAATGGGGACATGAAAAAACTGGGTTTGGACATGATTAGCAAGTGGTAGCAGTATGTTGTGCCAAGTTCAAATAAGGAGGTCACATGCAAAGAAGGACACATATCGACATAGAAGGCCACTTTGTATGGAAATGAATACATGTTCAAAGAAGAACCGATGCACCGCATGGAGACTTGGGAATTTAATGGTTCCAATTGAATGAAAACCATATATTGTGTGCAACTAATGATAACAACAACCGTATCATTAGTTAGAAAAAGGATATAAACATTGTATAATATGTGAACTAACATAAGTTTGAAACTAAAAAATCATATCCTTTCCTTGATATGAGGCCAAATAAGGCCTAGAATTATTTGTTTTGATGAAACAATAGTTATATGTTTTTGATTGGTCAAATATAAAGTATGTATGGTCAAAGATAAAGTATGTAATGAGAATTGGAATATAACTTAGGTTATATTTTTTCAAAGTATGCATCTTTTTTATTGAAATGACGACAACCCGATTCATAGATTCCCTGCCAGCCTGAAGGCGGGAACTAACCAAACAAGTAACTATTACTAAATAAAAATAAAAATAATGATAGTTTGACCATTTGTTTTGTTCCGTGTTTTTTTATGCTCCTAAGAACATTTTCAAAGTACCCCATGCACATTGCACCCTTTTATAAAGACGTATATTTTAATAATTCAAGTTCATTATTAAGTTTAAATTTTTTAAATAATTATTAAAAGCTAAATTAAAAATAATGTATGTATGACTAAGTTTAATTTTTCCAAAAACTTATAATTAAGATAGATCCATTTTAAATTTGAATATATCAAGCATCCAGAGGGATCCAATTTCTTGAGGTGTAAATTTTTTTTGTCTTAATTTTTTTTCACATTAAGAAAAAAAATAGACCTCAAGATATTTGATCCCTCTTCATGCTTGATACATCTAGGTTTAAGATGAAATCAATATAATAAAATTTTATTTGTCTAAACTGACATCATTTGCATTTTTTTTCTTTTTGAATGGGAACATCATGTTACATATTGTTGTATGTTACAATAACTCTCCCATACTGAGTTATAGAGACTCTATCCTAGTGCAAAAGCCCAAAAATAATTTATGTTTTATACTTGTTTTGATGCTCTAAAAACCTTTTCAAAGTACTTCCCTACATATTGCAATATATATTTCCATTTATTGCTGAAATAATAAATATATCATTTTTCCTTAATAAATAATCCATGTTTCCAATTAAGTTTTTTTTTTCATGTGGTTCACAGTCCCGAAAGATAGAGGGCTCACTACATCCATGATAATACTTCTCAGGGGGACCACTTGGATGGGCCCACCCTGTCGACTCCAGGTTCGGGAGCCTAAACCCAAAGGACCTAGAGAATTGAACCTTCGACCTTGACTACTTCAGTCTTGGACTCTGAAGCACCAACGAACTGAGTTACGCTTGAGGGCTTCTTTTACATGGGGGTGAGATTTTATATACCTATGTGTCTACGAATCACGAAATCATTTAATATAATCTCTTTGGGTGGAACCACATTCGACCACTACCTCAATATGCAACTATAGCTCCAAATTCAACCTTAACAATAATTTGTTTCTAATTAAATTAAATTTTTTAAATACTTAAAAAATTCAACAAAATCAACACTTTTGTAATGATCAAATTGAGTTCGAAATGTTATTGTTGGCTTAGTTCCATAGTGTAAAAGGGATTTAGAATCACATTGAACCTACTTAAGTCTTGGCAATTTTGACTTTTGGTGTATTAGAGAGGGACATGAACAAAAGGTCTAAACGTTTTTCGTCGTTGTAACTAATTCATACATATAAAAATAAGTGCATAGAACAAAGTCACCTTAAAAGAAGTATACTCAATGAATTTTATGCCATCATTTGAATAATTATGGCTTGACTTGTAATAGTTTAGATATTATATTATCGTGATTCTATCAAGGTTGGCTAACCTATCTAAAATTTGAAAAATGGAAAATCAATAAATAATGCCATCATTTGAATAATTATGGGTTGACTTGTAGTTTAGATATTATATTATCGTGATTCTATCAAGGTTGGCTAACCTATCTAAAATTTGAAAAATGGAAAATCAATAAATATTACATTTGCTCATTGTGTTTTATAGAATGCAAAGCATCACTTAGTAACCATTATTGAAATTCTTGAAGATGTTTTCTTTAAATAAAATATTTAAGTAAATTACTCATATTTCAACATTGAAGAAGAAATATATGATTCATTATCATGCTTGGGCAACTTATGTGGTCATGATATCTTCTTGTGATAGTAAACATTTTTAAGAGTTTTCATGGAAGATGGTTATCTCTTACTTTGTAATAAACATTATGGAAACTCTTTGAAGATGTTTTTAATTGAATGATCATTCAATTGTGATCTATAATTATGTTTGGCTAAATTTTCAATGTGATGTATGATTATGGTTGACTAATTTATGTGACTGTGATATATATATTTTTAATTGCGTTAGAGGTTATACCACATTTTTGAGAAAATTAAAGAGATTCTTTATGTCATAAAATCAATAAAAACCAATTTTCAAAATTATTAAAGCAATATACTCATTATAAAGTCACTATGTCACTTATGAGAACAAAATCTAGATAAAAAGGATAACACTTTATCTTACCACCACTATGGCTAGATCTCATTGACAATGTTTACCCAACTTTATAAAATAATCATAAATAATAATAAATTTAGCATTTGTCACTAACATAAATGATTCATATTATTAATGAATAATAATCTTAATATTGGTCGAGTTAATTTCTAGATTTAACTGTGTGAGAATTTATGGGTTCAACAACATTAAATCTAACACAAGAACAATGAACAAAAATAACTCATATTATTAATGAATAATACTTTCAATGCTAGTTGAATTAATTTATGGATTTAATTGTGTGAGAATTTATAACTTCCAAGTTTTGAGTGGATAGTGGACCTATCATCAAGGAGAGCTCAAGAAAAGATACATAGATGGAAGAGTTTGGATTTAATATATATTGATAAAAAATATGAGTACTAGATATATAACCATGAAAAATTGTATAGAATTAAAACAAGTAATACGATAAAATATAATAAATTAGAAGGTTAGTTAGGAGATGTAAGTATAAGGGAATTCAATAATAAATTAAGGAAATATTCGGATATGTAAGTATTAAGGGGAATAATGTAATAAATTAAGGACATATGGTTATGTATTAATGATGAGATGATTAATTAAAAATATAAATTAAAATAATAGAAGATTAGCTAAGATAATTAAACAGTAAGTGGGAGTAAAGCAATAAGATAAAGGAATATTTTTTTATGAATTTCAATGAAAGAATTAATCTAAAGTAATTAAAATAACTATAATTGAATTAAAATAATTAAAAATAGATAGTTAAAAGAATACATTAGAGTAAGTGGGAATAGAGTTAAGTCTCTAGCTGAGTTGTTTGGAGTTCGAGTCCAAAGACTCTTGATATTGAGGTTGGAGGTTCAATTCTCATGAAAAAATGAAACAAAAACCACAAAACAAGAATATTATATAGTATAATGTAAAGGATTGATGGATTTTGTTAAAAATAAATTAGAAATGAACTAGATAGAAAGAAGAAAAATAGAGAATTTGCCATCTTCAAAGAGGGAAAAGCCAGAATAGGAGTGGGCTAATCTCTAGACCATTTACACCTTTCAAGGCAAGTTTGGTCGAAATCCGGTAACATGATTTGTTGTTGAAAATCAGATTTCCAGATTTTAGGTGCAAATGGTCTAGAGTTTAGCTTACTCCACCAGAATATGTCATCTTCAAGGAGGGCAAAGCAAAAGAAAGGAAAAACAAGAAAAAATAAAAGAAATCACAATTTGATGGATTTAAGGAATCTTGATAAAATAGAAAGAATTTAAAGAAGAGATTATATATAAATAATAAAAAAAATGGTCGTTTAAAATATTGTTAGTGTTTGGGTGAAATGAAAAAAATTAAAATTAAAATTTATATTTTATATATGGAAACAAATTCACAATTCTAATAATTATTAATTTAAAGACTATATTGTTTAATTGGTTATGACAACCTTACATCTAAGTCATAAAATGATATAGCCATAACATCAACTTCAAACATATAATCAATATATATAATAAATTATATTAAAAAATAAAATTTCAATTTTTTTTTAAAATAATGAAAGTTTATATATTGTAAAAATAATGATAATATGATTCTATAATTAACTTACTTTATATCCATCATCCCTATCATTAAAAGGTGAAATGTTAGATATTTATCTTTTTATTTCAAAGATAAAAAGCGGTGTCGCCATGTGAAAGTTTAATAATAAGCTTTGGGTTCTTAATTCTGGTTGACATTTTGTTCACTACGTGGCACCCGATGCAGACTACACGTAATTATTTTAAAATATTGTCTTGTTCACTGGTTATAGTAGATTACAATTCAATATTCAACGTTAAAATCATATGTCAAGATGGTAGAGTTGGTCTAAGGCGCCAGTTTCAGGTACTGGTCCAAAAGGGCATGGGTTCGAATCCATTTCTTGACATTTGAAAAAGTATTTTTAATTTGTTCACACACAGTTGGTCTGCGGGAGATGGAAACCCCTTGATTATTTCTAGAACACGGTCATTCTTTTTAGAACACAGAATTGCTTCAAAGTATCATAAATTTTAATTTCAGAGTTTGCAAAAATTTAGCTGGACTATTTAAATATTTCACTTGTTATTGAAATATCTTATAAATTATTTTTAGCTTCACGAATGTTAAAATAATTTCTTCTTCTTCTAGGTACCTATACAATCTCAATTGGTGATGAGTATATTTCCCAAACTTGCTAAGTTATAATTGGGGGGCTGGTTTTAACAATCTTCAATTCAACACTGTTGATTTCACTGAACTTTTTTAGAATCATAACATTGTTATATTTTACATTCAAAACTTTGTCAGAAGAACTACCATGCTATTAAATCATATTAAAAACTTTGTTAGCACTGATGTCGTATGCCAGAGTCATCGTAGTATGTTTTGGCTCTAACAAAGTTTTCTAAACTACCTCAATGTTACAAACCACCTCAATAGATAGTTGTTGCTATAACAACTACCTTCTACATATCTCCTTTGTAGAATGCCATTCATCTTTTTTTTTTCCTGAAGAAAAAGACCAGTTCCTTGATATTCAAAAGAATCAAAGGTAACAATTTACATATCCAAGATACAACATATCAAGACTGCAAAATGAGCCACTAAGGAGCTCATCAACCTGGAGCAAAAAAGAGAGAAACAACCATCTTTCTGCCATACAAAATAACCCAACATCTAAAACAAAGATGTGCTACTGCACCAATCTCTACCAAATCCTAATAGTCCAGTCCATAGAGAGCACAATACGGGCACCAAAGGCTAATCCAAGGAAGCACATGGAGTAGAGGAAGTCCTCAACCAAAACAACCAAAAAACAACACAACTAAAGTACCAAGAGGCACACAGGCTTAAAAAATATAAAACTCAAATATTTTCTTGTAGAAAAGACGAGTAAGCCAATCCAATACTGCAAAAGCTCTTCAAAAGAGTTGTAAGGTGCCTCCACCAATAACCTCACCTTCCATAACTTCAGTGAAAGTGAGAAGACCCGACTCCAGAAGAAGTGCTTCCTTAGATAAGCCATCAACACTTGTGCTATTCTCTCTATAAACATGTTGAAAGTTTATAGAGAGAAATGATGTTTTTACATCGGTAATACGGGAACACTAATGTTCCAGATCAATAACCGCAAGGTCTGCCTCAAAATTTTCCTAGTTTATGATGACCATTTAGTCCCCAGAATGTGCAAGCTGCGTATACGTGAGCTACATAACTCTTAACCCACATGTATCCTCAAAAATGCCTTTTTTAGGGTTAAACTAAAGAATCAAGGCTATAGTGAGTCAGGGGGTATAGTGAGTCCACATAGGGACAAGGGAAGGCCATCAAGGCATAATGCATGAGGTGTGGAAAATCATGCTATAAAAGATGCCCCTAATGTGTGAGGTTAGAGGGGTACACAATGACCGAAATATATTTTAACAATCCCAAAGTGGAGTAGAGAAGATCCAGTTGGAAGAACTAGCCACTCATAAGTATAATACAATAATGACTATGTATACATGACTGCATATCTGGAACATATATAGCAGTCCCAAATAAATATAAGTACAATGGCCATGAATAAGCATAATGTACATATGCCATAAGTGGTCATAGCCACATATAATACACAGTGGATTCTGGTCTCCATATCGAATGAAGACATCTAGCACATGCTGAAGTACATTGCTCTAGTATGAGAACTGAAATCCCATAGGTAATGTCACAATTAAGGTAGTAACATATATGGAATGCCACCATAATCTGAGTTCTTCTACACAAATTGACGATGGTACATGTCCCATCACGTGAATAAAGGTGTTGAGGTCAAACATGATGAAACGTCGTCTGATTACCGGTCATTGATGTATGTCGTTGATAGGTGTGAGGCAACCCACCAATGATGAAAATGGGTGTCAAGGTAAATAATGCATTCAAAAAGTGTGAATAAGGTGTTGAGGACAAACACTTGAATGATCTATCGATTAGGGGAAATTGATGTATTTCCAATCTATCGATGGTGAGAGAACCTACCAATGATGACTGCAAGTCTCAAGGCACTCAACTGACTCTAAATCCCAATTCCAGAATAATTGATTTAAAGTGGTTATTTTAAGTCTCTAGCTATTCCTAACTACTGAATCAGTTTGTGTAAAGGATCTTTGGCATGCCAACTTTCAACATTAGGATTCCCTCTAGGACAATGGAGCATTGGCTTTGCAATCTAGACACCTCTCATTGGGTGAGTCATGGTGTGGAGGAAGGGATTGTAGTTGTAAGAACAATTTGGATTAATTCAAGTGCAACATTAAGAATAAAATGAATATCACATCAAATACCAATCTACCATGTTGCATTCTTTGTGTGTTTATCTAGAGCAGAGGGAAACAATGGCTAGTAGGAGACCATGGGGAAATATGAACGAAAAAATGCATATCAAGGAAGAAAAAGACAATGTATTAAAGAGAATTATGAGAGGGAGGCTATGCTTAATATGTATCCCCTCCAAGTCATGCATGGGAGGAAGCTATATTTGCAGTGGTGAAGCAGTTCCACCAATGTTACTTATCTACAATCATTGATGCAATTGACAAGTTAGAGAAGAATGGCATGTCTAGGAGAGGCCTCACTTTTGTAGAGGTAGTTGATAGTGAATGCCTTCATTGGATCTTGGAAACAAGATTCTCTAGGAGTAGAAACACAAAATTTTCTAATTGTCAAAAATCCATTGGCTGGAAAAATCCCTTATAGCTCAAGTCATGGAGGAAAATGAATCATATACCCATTCAACCATTTTGAAGAAATTGGAGATCATGGAGGTGAAATGTTATGCTTTGTCGATACATGTGCATTGGGGTCTAAAGACAATGATAGTGGAGGAAACGATAGGAATCTAGGCTATCAGAAAACATAGAGTAGAAGGCCAAAGATGGTCAATACTCTCCTTAGTCGAACTTTGTCATATTGGATTTTGATTGAAACGATGAATCCTACCCTTGTCTCCTAGGTTTCCATCTACAAATGTTTCTTAGTTATCATGTTGTTTAAGGATATTGATTATGTTTATGTTTCTATTTCTTATATTACAAGAATTCTCCTAAAAGTCGCTTTGTCTAGTTTTTATCAAATCCTACCCAAAGTCTTATGGCCCATTATTTCAAGCAGACATGAAATCAATATTTTTGTATAAACCATCTATATAGCACACAGACTATTAGTGGTAGTAACACAATATTTAGTAAGTTAATCATGAACTTGCTTATAAGATTTCGACTCTTAGCCAGTCTCATATTCCTATTTGTTCACTAGTCCAACTTTAAACATTCCAATGATATGGAAAATCATTTTAAACTTATATAACCTTTTTTTGTATATCAATATAATATCATTTAAACTTTTCAAAAACCTGAAATTTGGTAAACATTATTTAAATTAATCTTAGCATTTACTCCCATCCAACCATGTAAATCCTTTTTTAACTTTTCAAAAACATGAAATTTGGTAAACATTATTTAAATTAATCTTAGCATTAACTCCCATCCAACCATGTAAATCCTTTTTTATGAACAACCTATTAATTCCACCAAAGATAGATAGTTTCCACTATTTGATAGCTTAACCCAAAGTCGAACAAGGTTGCATGGCAACAGATACTTTCCAAGGTTAGATTGGTAGGTGGAAGCTTCGGTTTGTTGAGCAAAAACGTTTGCAAGTCAGGTGGAAGATCCAAATTGTAAATGAATTGAGAATACAATATGCACATAACATAGTGAAAGTATTTCAAAGGCCTTTGTTTTTTATGTGCATTAATTCCACGTTATATGCATGTCATATATTCGATGTTATCACAATGAACAATACTTATTGACTACATGATTGTGGAAATTTTAGCTTGTTTTTTCTTTTTTTCTTTAAACCAGCATACGCTTGAAGATCGCTTATGAAACATTTATTTTAATGTTATATGATGGTCCCTTATGTAAATATTTTGTTTATAGGCTATGGTTGTGTAGGTTGCTTAAGCATTCATTACTGGTAAATATTTGTATAGGTGGCTTAAGCATCCATTACTTGTAAATATTATTTATATGTAGGTGAATATTAAAGAAAAACTAATTGAAAAAACTAATTGTTATTTAAGCATACATTTCTACTTCAATTATCATAATTTCCTATTTACTTTTACATCAAAGGGTTTTACAATGCTAGTGTCAATTTTGCACTTCCAGGACACTACTAAGATTTGTAAGTTGCAAAGGCCGTAACATCGTTGTAAAAATGTCAAAACAATTCGAAAGTTGTAGAGGTCGTAACATCCTCGTAAAAGTGTCAATTTTGCATTTTCAGGACCTACTAAAATAGTCTTGCAAATAATCTTGAGTAGATGAAGGTATGGATATAAGAATGTATATACTTTTATGGTAGGTTATCATGGAATGGCTGGCATAGTTGATTAGAGGAGATTATTGTTCTTAAGATACCAATAAGATACCAATTTGACATGGAGGGAAATTGATAAATAGAATGTGGTGTAAAATATAGACTGGCGAGCATATTTACCCATAATTTTTTAGTTTTTTTCTCAATATTAATGTACATATTGGTTTTTTTCTTGGCATACTAACTAGGTCTAAATTAAATATGTTTATCAATTGACAATGTATTTTTAACATGTCCAGTATGTTGTAAGTCAAACACAACACGTTTACGTGGTTCAATGACCAAATTTTTTTCTTCAAACAACTAGATGATAAGAACAAAATTGACTGTGGGATAACCAAAATATTCCATGTTACTAATGTTTCCTCTAGAAGTAACATGCATCCAAAAGTATTTGAAAATAGATACTATGGATTTTGGATGATGTGCTTAAGTTAGACTTGAATACTTCAAAATAGTTCTCTTCAGGGTCACTTGGTACATGCTATAGATGAATGAACAAGATCTTGATAAACATGTTACTAAACATGATAATGTATTTATCATGATTATTGTGTTATTATAGGCAAGTACATAGCCCTATGTATTTCCAAGTGAATGTAAGAAGGTCTTTAATTCATAGGTTCTAGGTAAAGTGGGTTGGAAATATTTTGTTAGATATGATCAAAGAGGAAGGCTTGTAAAATATAATGTACCAAAATAAGACAATATTGAAGAAAATCAACAAGATGATGATGCAGATGAGTAGGTAGATGTGTTAGATTAAGAATTTGAATAAATTGAACTAGATGTAGATGACAATGTTCTCGATGATGATATTGAGGATGGTGTTAGTGATAATGATATTGATGATGTTGTTATCGTCAATGATATTGATGACGATGTTGTGCCTATGGACAATCCTTTCAATTATTTTGATCTTAATCATGATACATATATTGAATTGGATGAAGAGGAATATTAATGATATTGAATTGTTGAAATGTAGGAGGTAGGTATGGGGGTGGGGGGGAGGGGGGATGAGCTTCCACCTTCACATGGTTGGAATTTTTCATTTGAGATTAATAAAATATTCTCAAAACCAAGATAATATCCTCTAGAGTCTTGAACTTACCTTGTTTAGCAGCTTGTTTTTGGAATCCAATATTTTGGCCTTTGGGGAGGCCATTCATGGATTATTTTTGAGTTTGGAAACCATCCCATATCATCAAAGAATACGTTTAGGTTTATTAATTCATTTTTCATGGGATGCAAGAAATTTTTATAGAAGTTTCAACATTGGCCCCTTTCACATGGAATCAATCAATTTTGGTCACCTAGAATGGAAGGAGTGTATATTTTCCACACTATAAGATCTCATTGTCATAGATATTGTATAAATAAATTTGATACCATAACATGGTGGATGAGTGATGATGTATAAAAAATTCCACATAAACTTGATGTTAATGTGAGAAATAGGACATGATTTAGAATAGGTGTGGATATGCATGCATGGGTAGGCAATCTAAACATGATCAACTAAGAAGTAATTAGCTTATGCAAGAAACTAATATCTAACAAAATATTTATATCCCTATTACATCTCTCAGACACCATTTGATCATTAATCTAGTTAAATGAAGTAGGTGTGTTTAACTTTACTATTTTCTCATTTAATCCCTTTCTCCATAATGACGAGTGAATGGTTCACTAGTTCACTTTAAATACATTGGATTCTAAACTTACATGAAGTGAAAGAAAAAATAAAAGAAAACTATGATGAACTACAAAACAATCCTTGCTATGACGGGTAATGGTAGTCTCAAAATATGTGGTTCAATATGGGGTCATCCACTTTAAGCACAAAGGCATGGGCTCTTTAACATAGAGTTTGTAGACTAGGTAGACTTGGAATGAGTATTTGTAGGAGGATCATGGTTCTACAAGAATCATGGCCTCATTTTGAAAATGCGGATTCATTCCTTATTACCCTTAAACCTAGGTCCTCTAATAATCTTAACCATGATTTGTTTCTTCTACTTCTTTCACGAGTTAAGAGTTCAAGAATTCTTAATTGGGGCAAGATCCCTCTTGAGATTGATCTTGACATTATGAATAAATAGAAAATAGAGGCATTTAGAATAAAAGTAAAAAGGGACATTCAAGAAGCCAATTTATGGGATGACATATTCCTTAAATCAAGAAACTACAATTTGTTGATTAAATTATTTTACAAGTGCATTCCATTTTGGTGTACCCATTTCCATTAGGCGAGGAATCTCCATAAAATTTATTCGATGTTGCAAATCATTCCTACCCCCAACCAAGAGTTTTGAATATATAATATGGTACATTAATATCTTCTTGGTGTCCTACACATGACTCTTATAAGAGAATACAACCCAACTAGGTAAATACCCACCATGCAAATTAGGCCCCACTAGATATTAGCCCATGAATAGGGAAAGAGAGTTAAGGGTCATTGTCCCAACATGATTAAGAGGACCAATAGAGATAAATATGATTTTGTTGATCTCTAATTCAGGTGGAACCAAAGGGAGGGTTTCACATGGAACTTATGTGCATCCTCATTAGGAATATCATAGTTCTCTATGTTATCCTCTAACTTTTGCACACAAACGTCATTTCAACGAGTATTACAAAAATACATCATCAAAATATAACATGCAACTCGTAAATATTATTTGTCAACACAATCAACATGTGAAATAGAGCAATGATTAAAAAAGTCAAAATTTCCTCCAATCACATGTGTTTGAACAAGGAAACCCACACTACATCATTTGGAAATTCCTTGAAACATGTATGGATGTACGAACACATGGACCGTAAACTTACATGGCATGCTCAAGTCTTTGCCACCACATTTTGGGTCCAAGAAATTTGAACTAGAATTCTTCACATGCTTGGAATTCAATAGCCCCATACTTGTACCTTGAGGCCACTTCATACGAGGAAGTATTCACATGAAGAACTAGTTGTTTGAATACCACCATTTGACCTATAAAAGGAAACCATGAACATGCATTGTATAAGGATAAATAAAGAGAAAATGTATGCCATAGGAATTAGTTTTATATAATCATATTTTCATCCTCATTCCCACCATCCATTGGCATTTCAAGCTCACTTAGCTTATTCCTTAATAAGCAAGTGTTTTCCCCTCAACATTCCAATTTAGTTATCAAGAAATTTGAGAGAGATCAAAGGATTGTGCCAAATGGAGTGTTGGATACCATTTTCAAGAAACATTATCCTAGGTGAAACCATTGTATTCAAGCTTTTCCATTGGGCATAAACATTTGGTTGAATATCGTCTCGTTGTTGTGTTTTTAGGTCATTTAGTAAGTTTTTTTTATTCCAAGTAGTCTTTATATATGTTTTTATTTATATAATAACTTCAACATTGTTCATTTGAATTACTAGCCATCCACTTAATCTATTCCCTTTCCTACAACTTGTGATGTAAGGAAGAATTGCTCACCCTTGAACCATTTTTCTCACAATCGAATTCGTGAATCCACTTTGTGTTTTTTCTTATTTTTCACACATTTAGATTGTATTTTTGTTTATTAACTAATTTGGGGCTCTTTAAAGATCATTCTGTTAATTTTCATACTCCTAACCAATGAATTTTGTTGGCAGAAGTCCTTGTTTTCTTCATTTCGTAGGTCCTATTGTATATTTCAAATGAAACAATGTAGCTTTTCCTTTGATAGTTGCACTATTTTGTGAATTATATTTGATTTCACCCACATGGATCTCCCACATAGGAAATATAACCTTGAATTCACACTGTTGCATAGTATGCGATTGATATTACTCACACTTATTTTTACCATAATTGATTAACTCTCAAGCCACATTCTAGTGCGAATGAGGGGCTAAAAAATTTCATGATAAACCGATTTGTGTTTTTTTAGATTACTTTGATTCACAATTAAAATCCACATGGAATATCACACTACTTAAGAAATCAACAAATCAACTACAACCTATTTTCACTTCCTTAGGCATTCAAATCACTCAGTTTAAGTAGGGGGGAAAGCTATCTTTTGCAACATTATTTTTCCTAGGGATTGAGCTTAGAGGTCACCAATAACATCCTCTCTTACACTAGACTATATTACCAATTCCTTCATTGCTTTCAATCTGTAAGAAAGTATTAGCCTACTAATTTGAGTTAACTTGCAATAGTTTAAA
Source organism: Pseudotsuga menziesii (assembly GCA_001517045.1). Classification (NCBI taxonomy): domain Eukaryota; kingdom Viridiplantae; phylum Streptophyta; class Pinopsida; order Pinales; family Pinaceae; genus Pseudotsuga; species Pseudotsuga menziesii. The sequence continues at coordinate 226,691 of LPNX010351746.1, read as the reverse complement.
CTCTAGATGATTGCATATTTCTTTCCTATTATGCAATTTAGATCAAATCCACTCTTTACACAAAGAAGGGACCTAAAAAATATTGGAATACTATACATATAAATACACTGAGATATTTGTAGAGACACTTGACCTTTTGAGGCTGAACCTCTTATCCACACTCGAGGCGAGTATCTCAGTGGCCAAAAACTAGGATTTTCACCAGGTGGAATTTGTGGGATGCATTTGAACCTAAGTCAAATTTTGTTGGATATCGTAAATGTTGTTAGTCGTTCTAAATTATATCCCCAATACTCCTCATTATAATTTATCCATTCATACCTTCACTAGTCATATTCCATGGGTTCATTGTGAAAGAAAACAATGGAGCAACAGAAGCATTGTGGGCAGATTGATTGCCTTCTCATTATTAAGAACATATTAAATAGGAAATAAAAAACATCAATACTATGGGTGAATACCATAGGTGAGTAAATACTATGGGTGTCCTAACTCACTACCTAACTACAGGTGAGATTACACTCTTAAACACACCCCCTTAATATCAACTGGTAGTACATCATCAACACTGTCTATGCCTAAGTTCTCTCTCTGATCTACAAATGCAGATGTTCCTAATGGTTTGGTGAACATGTCAGCTAACTGCTCCTTAGAGCCACAAAACATTAAAGAAATGTGTCCATCATTGATTAACTCATGAATGAAATGCTAGCGAGTGTCAATGTGTTTTCTTTTTCTATGAAATACATTATGTTTAGACAGCTGTATTGCAGAGCTATTATCACATAAAATAGAAGTGGGATATTTTGCAGTGTCCCATATGCTTTAACAATATTCTTAGCCAAACTGCTGGCAAGCTGCTATGGTGGCTGCTACATATTCTGCTTCTGCAGAAGACATGCTCACAATGGGTTGTTTCTGAGATGCCCAAGAGATCAGATTTGTACCCAAATGGAAATAATAACCAGATGTGCTTTTCCTATCATTAAGACTACCTGCAAAATCACTGTCAGTGTACCCTTTGAGAGTACTGTCTGGTGTATGAGTGTGCCAAAGGCCATATCCAAGTGCGCCTGCAACATATCTCATAAATCTTTTTCCAACTTTCCAGTGAGAGTCTTTGGGAGACTCCATAAATCTAGAAATAAGACTGACAACATACATCAAATCAGGTCTAGTTGTAGTAAAGTACATTAAATTGCCTACCATTTTTTTATAGAGTGTATTATTTGTTTATTCATTGTAAATCCACAGTTTTTAAAATTGAAATAATAGGAAATATGCGGAAAGAATTACCAACTCTTTCCGTAGATTTCCTATTATTTCAGTGTATTATTTACTGATGGTTCATCATCATTCTTAGTTAACTTGGTGCCAAGAGTTATGGGGGTTTCTGATAGTTTACATTTATACATTCTTAATCTCTGCAAAATATCAGTAGCATACTTATGCTGGCAGATAAAAATATCTTTATGAGTTTGAGTAACTTCTAGGCCAAGGAAGTACTTCATCAATCCTAGATCAATCATTTCAAATTCCTTTTTCATTAATATCTTGAAATCTTCAAGCATCAAATTACTAGTGTAAATAATGTCATCAACATAAAAACATACCATCAATATTTTACCTTGCTTTGTTTTGGCATACAGAGTGGGCTCATTGCCGCTTCTGCTGAAACCATTGTTGATGAGGTAGGAGTCAATCCTACTGTACCAAGCTCGTGGAGCTTGTTTTAGACCATACACGGACTTTTTCAGCTTATACACTTTGTCTTCATGACCTTTGATAGTATAACCAGGTGGCTGGTCAACATAAACTTCTTCTTCAAGAATGCCATAAAGAAATCCAGGTTTCACATCCATTTGATACATAGGCCATTGATTTTGTGATGCAATGGAAAGTACAGCTCTGATGGTATCCATCCTTGCTATAGGAGAAAATGTTTTTTCATAATCTACACCATACTTATGTGCATATCCTTTGGCAACCAACCTTGCCTTGTTATTTTCAAGTTCTCCTTTTTTATTCAATTTGGTCTTATGGACCCATTTGACTCCAATACTAGTTTTGTCTGCAGGGATGTCAACAAGATCCCAAGTCTATTTTTTCTCTATTGGATCATTCTCTTCATTCATGGATTTTACCCACTATGCATCCTTCACTGCTTCATTAAAAGATGTGGGATGAAAGGAGAAGAGAGAAAACTGAAGTTGCTCATCAAGAATTGGAGTCTGTTCATATAACTCTCTCAAGCTTTTGGTTTTTCGGTTATGTGGTGGACCATCTGTTGCTTCTTCTTGCTGATTTACTTCCAATCTTGGAATTTTGATAGGTAGATCTAGATGATGTGAGCATTCTTCATGATGTATGTCTGAAGGATCACTCCTGCATTTTCCTTCAATGAAATTTACGTCTCTGCTCACCACAAGCTTTTTGGTGACATGATTATATAGCTTGTATGCCTTGTGTTGTTCACTATAACCAGTGAAAATGCAGCGCTCACTTTTCTTGTCTAACTTTCTCCTGAGTTCACCAAGTATATGTGCAAAGGAAAAAGAACCAAAGATTCTGATATGTGAGACACTAGTCTTAGTGCCACTCCATGCTTCTTCAGGAATCTTGTCCTGGACAGTCACTGTGGGTCATCTATTGAGCAAGTAGACTGAGCATCCAACAGCTTCAGCCCAATACTCATTTGACAACTTCTTGTCTGACAACATGCTATGGGCCATGTTATTTCGTTCAACAACTCCATTCTATTGTGGAGTGTATCTGGTTGTGAACTGTCTCTGGATGCCATGCTGCTTACAAAAGTCTGAAAACTCATGTGAATCATATTCACCTCCACCATCTGACCTGAGCATTTTAAAGGACTTTCTAGACTGCTTCTCAGTGAGAGACTTGAACCTATAGATGTTGATGAACATTTGAAACCCAGCACAAGGCCCTATCACCAGGAGTGGCGGTTAGTCCACTTGTTTTATATTCCCAGGGGTGAGGCAGTTATACCATGTGGAGGTTGTACCGATACTCCAACACCCCGCCTTCGGCGTAGCTTGGGGGAATTGAACCTGAGACCTATGCTCTGATACTATGTGAAAGAAAACATTGGAGCAATAGAAGCACTCTAGGTAGACTGACTACCTTCTCATTATTAAGAACAAATTAAATAGGAAATACAAAACATCAATACTATGGGTGAATACCATGGGTGAGTAAATACTATGGGTGACCTAACTCACTAACTAACTACGGGTGAGATTACACTCTTCAGCATTCATGACCATCTAAAAAGAGAGCTATTGTGTAATGACACTCCCTAAGCGGTAATAGGGGGAAGAATGACCTATTAGAGTAGTAGAGAAGACCGTTCAATATAAATTGGACTAGGTATACTATGTTGTTATTAATAAATAAGGCCCACTATGTTAGTAAATAAATGTAATGGGACCTTAGTGTAGATATGAAAATACGATCACATAAGTTCACACAAGAGATAACATAAAACCTTCACTTTTTTATTATATATGAAGTGATTCTTTTGAAGGAATGAGTCAATCTTGTTCACTTTCTTCTTCAAGGGATAAACCTCCTAATGAGATAATATCGATATACAATATTATTCTCCACCTCATAAGGAGGAATCCATCCTTATTTGTAGAATCACCATACAACACTAACCTCTTAACCACTTAGTGGACATTATTTAATGAGGTTCCATTACATTTATTTACTAACATAGTGTGCCTTATTTAATAATAACAACATATTGGACCTAGTCCACTATACATTGAATGGCCTTCACTAATGGGCCCTCTAAGCTCGCTAGTACCCCTTAGGGAGGGTCATATATTGGAAGGACTAATTATTATATTGAGAGGAAGGATAATAATTCACACCATTTTTTCTCTAAATTACAAAGACCCTTATGTAATCAAGAACATATAATTTAAAATCCCCATTATGCTTCTTAGAAAAATACTCTTACACCATTTTTCCATTTATTATTTGTGTTGTATTAATGTTACATTTGTTGCTTTTTTAGTTTGTATTTACATATTTTTTTGTCACATATAGAATCATAATGAACCTACCACCATCCCAACATTATTTCAATCTTCAAATTATTCCTCCTATCATAAGTGGAGTTCCTACTATACCTCCCCCCCATCCTCAACGTAGTATGACACCACTCCATACACAAACACATGTGACTGCAATTGAATTTGTTGTGATTGGACATACCTTAACAAACAGTCCCTCTTATGCACTAGTGTTAATACATCCTATATCAATCAAAGGTGCCCCTACACCCCACACAATGATAGTGCCTACTCCAATTGATTTACCATTCATGGCCAATTTAAATCTCCCTATATAAGCTAATTAATGACCCTATATAGAATGAAATTGTGTGGCCTAACATGATGCTTAAATCACCTTTGAACATTCAAAAGTTAGAAGGAAAATAAAGGGATGAACCAACCAACCATGTGATGAACTTTCACTCGTGGTGCTATTCCAACAACATAGTTGAAGCCATAGTTCATATTAGGTTATTTCAGAGGACCTCCATGGGGACAAAAACTAAAAAGTATGTTAACTTTATAGTAGGTACATAAGGAATCTTCAGTTCCATATCCATTGTCTTGCTAACCTATTTTTCATCGCCCAAGTCACCATGACCTTTGCTTGGAGATTCTTTCATAATTAAGTAAGAACACATCTATGCACATCACTAACCACATTCATGAATTGTGTTGATAATGCAAATTATGTAAAATCAACATCCAACCCAATATATCATTGGATTGGTTCCCTAAGTCTATCCTACCCATGATCTATAAATACATTGCAACCACCATGACGTAAACTGAAGCTGAGACCATCCTCAAAGCCCAACATTTTGGTTTGATATATCACCCAATCATGGTCTCTATATACAATTATATCGGATTCCCCTGATCATCAATAATTAGATAAAACCACCCCCGTAGTCATGTCACACATTGCTAATCGAATCATTCAGGTAGTTTCCCATCAAGGGAACACCTCTTTCCCATATGGATCCTTTGTACCGAACATTTTGCATGGTGGCCCTTCTCCATATCCAATTGCCAATATTCCTCAAAGAGGAACCGCCCATATTTTTTGCATCCCACCCCAATGGTGCCTAATACCCCCACCTCAAATTCATATGGGACACTTATTTCTTATGGAGCCATGCCTATGCAAAATCTATACTTCTCTTTTCCTAGACCTCTTGGTTGGGGTGAATTTCATTCAACCTTCGTCCATTCAACAAGTTCAATAGCTTGAATGATTAAATACAACAAACACCTCTAATCAGGGGAAGAATAAAGGTAAAACAAACATCAACATTAGACTTTATGGAAATATGGAAATCCTCTTGACCATCCAAATCATAATATCGGTAACCAAAACCAAAACACTAGTGCCAATAACTCACTAAACAAAGAAAATTAAAATAATTTGAGTACTAACTTTGCTTGCACCATGTGTGGCGACTCGACGAGTACGACCATTAATCCCATTATTGTCTGTCAATCCCAAAGTTTCAATAGATGTTATAATACAAGAAACAAACCAATGAAAATACCCCCCAAAGGAATAATATTGCTCCCCCCACAAGCTATGTTACAACACTCCTTTTCCAATAAATGAGTAGTTTCTCCCCAACAAGAGGCTCAACCACCAACAAACCCTTCCCTAGTCAGAGAGGGATCCACCAACTAATATCTTTATGAATTTTATGAACATTAACCTTTAAACACGTAGCCAAACCTACGACACCCTAGAAAAACCTCCCACGCGACATGAGGATGCCCTAGATTCCACAATGGACATCTACAAATTCCATGTCCTAGTGATGACCCTGTCCCTATGATACCAAAGATGACTCTACAATGTAATATTTACAATACTCACATGAACACGACACATAACTACAACATTGTCAATAATTTATCCTGGTCCCTTACCATTATGTCCACTCTTGAGGTTCTTTAGTAATTTCGTTCTCAAAATAAGGTTCTACTAGAAGCCTTATGCACCATTGATCCATTAGATTCATTAATTATTAACTTTTACCTCGACAACAATGAAACCTGACTACCACCATCAGTTTCCTTTTGAATACTTATCACAATAAAGAACATCATTATTCATCAGTGCATTGTCGATGAAGGTGCTTACACTTGCATCATGTCCAAAAAAAAATGGAAACAACTAGGATCCCTTGATCTCATCCCTTATAATATCACCATTTGTACCTATGATGGTCATCCCTCACAACCACAAGGCCTCTACTAGAAAATATGCATTGAAATAGGAGGGAAGAAGGTATTTCTTGATGTTGAATTCATTGACACACAATTATACTATAACATCCTCTTGGGGCATAGTTACATGTACACTATGAAGGTGGCATCCTCCTTGGTTTTCCACATCATGATGTTCCCATGGTAACATGAAAGTGGTTACCCTTTACCATATTACATGCTTCACGAAGAACCACATGGAAAACCTTGATAACATTTTTCCTAATATTGGGATTGAGTATCCCCCATCTCTTAGAAAGGTAAAAACACAAGTATATAAAGATTCCTACCTATTGGAGGCATATGATGGGCATCCAGTAGTTTTTATACCATTAGCCACAAACAACCTCATTTGCACCATATTCTTGTCTACATATCAACCATTCTTATATTCTTCCACCTCTATGTCCTCACCATCATTGAGTATCCCCCATCTCTAAGTGTGAAATAGGACTAGGATTCTACAAAGATTCCTCCCTATAGTGAGCATATGTTGAACCTCCACTACTCATACCATCATCCATAGATGATATCACGTGCACCATATTTTCCTCTATATACTAGCCATCATTACATACCTCCACCTCTATGTCCTCATCAACTATGAATAACACATTGAAGAATGTGCCACTCCTCCTCTCCGTTTGTAGAGCTATTTGTAAAAATACCATCCCCCCCCAAGGAATATATGGAACACTAGTCATGGATAACCTCACTTTGCACCGACTCACCCTTAGTATCCCTGTATAGTGTTGGTAGGCGGTTTTGGTGTGAAAGACAAAGAAAGGTGTGCAAGGCAAAGGATGGTGCGCAAGGCGTAGAAGTCGACAAAGAGTCGGCTTGGTCATAGTTTTGTAATTTTTTGGTCATAATTTTGTAGTTATCAGTTCAATTTAGTTAGAGAGTCTGTTAAAGTGGACCATTTTGTAAAGCCTCAAGCCTATATATAGAAGTAGGAATGTAGTAAGAAGATAAGCCGACGGAGGCATACTAAGAGATATAGTTGTATGTGTCAGTGTTTTGTACTTTGTTGCAACTCTGAGAATGTATTTTAGGAACATGTTTTGATGTGCAAAGTAATATGACATGAGAGGATGTTAATGGAAACTCTTTTGTCTTGTGTTTTCTGCTTTTATTGTTCTACTGATGCAATCTGAATAATGCAATGTTACAATATGGTTGTTATTCCTGAATGATGCGATGTCTCTGCATTCTGATTAATGTCATACTTATTGATCTGTTTATGAGTAAACATAATGTTGCAATGAATGGTTACCGATGCGATCTAAATGGTTTTTGATATGAATAAATGATAATAAAACCCTTTCCTGAATCTCTGGGTGATGTTGCGAAATGAAGAATATAGAAGAAGAGTAAATACTCCTCCTTACTGCAGAAACTTTTTTTCGACAGTTCTCCCTTGAACATCTCGGGTGAGACTTCATCTGCTTCGTAGGTGTTGCTGGAGAAGGTAAAAGTTGTCTGGGTCGGTGCTCAGGGAGATCACTGTGTTTAGGGGTGTCAACAGAGTGTGAACCCTTGTTGACAGATCAGTGTTAACAAATGGTTCCTTTGTCGGAACCATAGTATGAGGAGAAGAATTATATATTGTGGAATCCGATGATACCAAAGATTCAGGATTGGTTCAATAAGAATGCTCAATAATTCACGGAAGAAGAAAATCCAAGCTCTAAACTAACAATCGAGGAGTGGTTGGGAAGGCATATCTTTTTTGGCATCCATGAGTATTTATTTGTTGAGTTTCTAATTACTTTGTATGAGTGGTTGGCGCAACTGACCTATCGAAAACCAAATTTTCAAGGAGGAAAACCTACTTGTTGGACCCCAGAGTTGATCGAACAACTGAAGGAAGTAGAAAATAGAGCGTCGAGGGCTGTCGAAGTGTGGCTCGACAACATCTTCTAAGGATACATCACTGAGTTTGCAGTTGAAAAAGTCAAATATTGTAGCGACGTGAAAAGGGAGTTCTTCAAAGGACCAAGAGGTAGGTTTCTATTATCCTTGCAATTGTGGATTAAAATGCTTATCCGTGAAAATGGAATATTGAAGATGAACTATGACAAGTAAATATCTAGTGTGTGGAGGTTGTGAGTACTGCGAAGACATGGGTTTGATGGAATGATATGGGTTATATTGTTGGGATTTATGATGAAACTATGAGGGAATTCGAGGAAGAGTGTGGTCTTCTGCGAAGTGGGCTAAGGTTTTAGCAAGAGAAGAGGAGGAGGACTAAGGAAAGTCTTGCTGCTACCGAAACAAGTAGCTACGAGAGAAGATTAAAAGGGACTAAGTGACCCTACATCGATGAAGGATACAACCAGGCTACACCCTATCTTGAGGAAGGACCAACCCTAAGCAACAATGTACCTACACCTTAGTGCACTGCACCACATTCAGGAAGAAACACAAGATCAACGTCAAATTTCTTGGTGTGTCATCAACACGCTAATATTAGCAAATTAACGAACGTTAGAAGAAGGCCCAGGATGGAAGGAAATGATGTGAAATTAACTTTGTTCCATGGGAATGGGACCGAATATCCTGAACAATATTGGTTTCTCTGTGAAGCACTATGGACTATGAAGCAAGTCCTCGATGAAGATATCAAGAAGGGTCAATTGGCGACAACTTTTCGAGGTTGCGCATTAAACTGGTACATGAAGTTGATGCAAGTTCCGATAGGGAACCCACATAATACTCTAGCAAATATTAGAATCAGATTGGTTGAAGAATTTAGAAAACCAAAATCTGAGTCGCAATATATTACAGAACTAAAAGAAATCAAGCAATATCGAAACAAATTAGTCTGGGATTTTGATCAATGATTCAATACGTTGATGGAAAAATTTAGTTTCAAAATGAGCGATGTACAACACAAAGAATGGTTCATCATCGCGCTAGTACTACATATTTGAATGTCGTTGATGCCACAGAATATTGTGAGAGAAAGCGAAGCACTAGAGATCGCAATGAAGCTGGAAGCTTCACTAGTCGGTTAAACTGGAGTTGTCATGAATAAGATATAGTGGAAACTGGTGAATATGATGATCCAATTGCAAGATACCAAGAAGGGAAGATATATTGGTGAGAAAGTATGGTGTACTCGATGTCACACAGAGGGAAATTATAAGGATCAATGCCCATATTTCTGAAATTACTTGCTATCGGAAGATCCAAATCCACTAAATCAAGGTGGATTACCATGGTATCGAATCTATCAAACACATGAGCATCGACACGAGGAATGTGTTTATCTCCAGAAGATGGTATTTAATCCTACACATTTCTTTTGTACATTTTGTCTCTTTCTTGGTCACGAAGACAAGGATAGTCAGGAATACGACTTACTCTAAGAAAAGATGATGGATATGTACTACATGAAGGGAGAAGAAAACCGATTGGAGTAGAGGCCGCAACAACCAATGCAGGTGGTGCAGCCAAAACCACATTTTTTACAACTACAACTACAATTTTTACCACCACCACAACTTTCTCTTACGCAACCATAGTATAATCAAATGCAATACACTCCACAACAGCCGCAAATTTACTCAATCGCAGTATAGTCAGCCACATTCGAATCTACCGTAACAACGGAAATTTAATCAATCGTTGTATCAACAACAAGGAGGATTTCGTGGAGGATTTCAAGGAGGACGAAACAAAGGATTTGGTCGAGGAGGAGGAAGAGGTCGGGGAACTGTGTAATGCTACAATTACAAAGTATTGGGACATTATCAACGATATTTAATCCTGAATCTGCGGGCGCAATGTACCTACTGTAGCACTGCATATCACACAATTGAATATTGTCCGCAACTGATTGCAAAATGCAAAGTGAAGAATGTTCAACCACCACAGAACCAAAATCAAAATCAAAGTACAAACCAGCCGGTGAACCCACCACCAAACTAGAACCAAGGTTCAACGGTTGGGAATATCTCAGTGAAACCAAGGACTCAACCTACAGATGTTGGAGTCATTACTCATGGAGGTGTGATAATAGGATATGCTGGTATGATCCCACAGGTTCGATCGGCAAATCAAAATAAGGTGCAGTTTTATTTCGGTGCTGAGAGGGATATGTTCTTCAACACAAGGGACACCATCAGAAGAGATATGGGTATGTTGCCTATTTATGAAATACCACCTTTTTTTATTCAACACTTGTAGCAGGATCATCACGGAAGCATGGTACACTACAATTTTTTTTTGAATGTTTCCTGTTGTTGGAAAAATATCTCGATGTGCTAGCTGAGATTGCAAGTCTGCTATATCAACGTGAGAAAGGTCGACAAGAATCTGATGTGATTTTCCTGCATAAGAAGAAAACTGGGAATGAGATGAGGATGAATGTACATATTGGTGATTATGATGTGGATTCAGTTATTTTGGATTCAGGCTCAGATGTCAACATTTTGACAAAGAATACATGGGAGAAGATGGGGAACATAGTTGGTTTGGTCCCTTGTGCAATCGCGACTGGCCAATCAGGCTAGAGTGTCACCAAGCAGGTGGGTACCATGCTTAGTGGTGGAAGTCGAAGGAATGAAGACATATGCATAGTTTAATGTTATTGAAATCATCGACGAAGGAAGTTCGTATCCCACATTGCTGGGGATTGGGTGGGCTAATGACAGCTTGGAAGTTATCAACTTCAAGAAGCATGTCATGACTTTTGAGAACCGCAATATCAGATTCATAGACCCAATGGATCCAAATAGAGTAAGAAGGTATGTCAAATCAGTCAAGGAAGAAGTTGTAGGAGGATGGGACCATGCATACAACATTTCCAAGGATTATGTCCATCCCACCACAAACGAAGAGCTGGGATGGCGAAGCTCTATCTCTACATCATCATATTATAACTATGCATTGGGAAATTGGTAGAATTGACTACATGAGGTGTCGATTCAAAATTGCAGACGAATCACTCAGTTGTTATGATGGGTCGCAACAGAGGTTGTCAAGTTACCGACATACAAAGGATTACCTGATTTACCTAAATTCCTTGATAACTTCAAAGACAGGGGCTCGAAACCATAGAGACTATGGGAATTGGACGAGGCGATGAAGGCCAATCCAGTATGTTGGTGGAAGACACATAAGAAATCAATCATTGGGTGGACATTGTGTCGTAGGATAATTGAAGTTCAGTTTGATGAAGCAAAGCACTATCAAGTCAATAAGTATGGCGGGAGAAATAATCCCAATGATCATTTGGTTGCATGTCAGAACATGTGGGTGTCATGACTAAAGGATGAGTGGGTACATTCCTTTGTACACATATTGGATGAAATGTCGCGACAGTTTTATGTATCAGTCAAGCTCCAAAGGGATATCACGACATGGGAGGACTTGACTATTTGTGTGAATCATACTTTTAGATTCATAGATGTTGATCCAGTAATTAATAGTGTGCTACATCACATCCATGATTTAGTCTTGGAGATAGTTCCTGTCGCATATCCTGCATAATCACATGAGGTACCAATGATGCAGTCGATGATGGAGTGTTACAATGTGATAGGAGGACCTGACAATGGGGATGACCCAAGGAACATCAATGTCCTAGAATCAGAAGGAAATTGGAATATCATGTCACCAAAAATACCGATAGACAAAGTTCACCAACCAATGAAATTTTGGAAGGTCAACATTGGGACTGAAGAGGAGCCAAAGTTTGCGAATATAGGAGATTATTGGGATGAAGAAACTATGGTGAAGATCACCAATCTATTGCATGATTTTCAGGACCTATTTCCGACTAAATTCTCTTAGATGAAAGAGATATTAGGATATTTGGGAGAAATGAAAATACCCCTCAATCCATATGCAAATCCAGTGAAGCAGCATCCGTATCGCTTGAATCTGCGATACAAGGAGAGAGTGAAGGCCGAACTAGACAGAATGTTGGATGCAAGAATCATTGAACCAATCGAAGAGTCGAAATGGGTCAGCCTAATGGTTGTACAATACAAGAATATAGGTGAGGTCTAGATCTGTGTTGATCTCAGGAATCTCAATGATGTATGCCTTCATGATCCATTCCCAACATCGTTTACTGATGAAGTGTTGGAAGGAGTAGGTGAACATGAGATCTACTCATTTACAGAGAGCTTTTCAAGCTATCATAATATCAATATTGTGAAGGAGGATCAGCATAAAATGATGTTTGTAACTGAGTGGGGATGATTTCAATACACGGTGATGCCATTTGGACTCAAGAACACACCAATGATATTCTCAAGGATGGTAGTTGCTGTGATTAAGGAATTTATTCAAAATTTTATGGCGGTCTACATGGATGATTGGACAGTGTATGGACTAGTAAGAGATCACTTAAGAAATATGCAACTTACGTTGGAGTGGTGTCGACAACATAAGATCACAGTGAATTCAAATAAATGCATATTGTGTGTGCCGTTCGAGATTTTGTTGGGGCACGTTGTCTATAAGGAAGGGATGCTGGTTGATCTCGCTAAGATTGTGCTTATTGTTAATTTTTCCCCACTGACAAATGTGAAACAACTTAGGGTGGCATTGGGACATATGGGATATTATCGGAAGTTCATAAGCAGATATGTTGTGATCACAATGCCAATGGAGAAGTTGCTAACAAAAGATGTGCAGTTTGAATGGAGTCACGAGTGTCAAGGGAGTCTCGACACCTTAAAGCAGAAGATGGTTACAACACCAATATTGGTCTTTCTAGACTGGATGAAGGAATTTCATGTTCATGTCGATGCATCATCAACCGCGTTGGGAGTAGTTTTGGCTCAACTAGGGGAAGAGTATATCGACCATATGATCGCTTTCGTGAGTCAGAAGCTTTCATCTACAGAAAAAAATTACACAATGACTGAAAGAGAAGGGTTGGAAATGGTTTATGCATTACAAAAGCTCCATCATTACCTGTTAGGAGTACATTTCAAGATGTTCACAATTCATTCCGTGTTGAAATACTTAGTCCACAAGCCTGTGTTGGGGGGGAAGATATTTCGTTGGCTACTACTCTTCCATGAGTTTGATTTCGAAATCATTGTGAATCCGGGTTGATTGAATGTAAGACCTAACCATTTGTCACGAATTGAGACAAGCGAAGAACCAACTAACATCGAGGATTGGATACCCGATGTGCAACTATTCAAGGCCGAAATGGTTGATGACCATTATGAGCAAATAATTCAGTTTTTGGCGATAAGAAAAGCACCGAATGATTTCACCACAAGACATAAGAAACAATTGGTTGTTCGGGATGCATATTTTCAGTTGATTGCCGAAAAACTCTATAAGATGGGACCTGGAAAGATTCTACGTCGATATGTCTTATTGCATGAAGAATAAACGACATTGGTGGAAGCACATGATGGTATTGCAGGAGGACACTATGGAGGTCACACAACAATCAAGAAGATACTCTACGTAGGCCTCTGGTGGCCAACTATGCATAATGATGCGACAGACTATGCTACGAATTGTGATCTTTTCCAAAGAATGAGAAATCCTTCACGAAGGGATGAAATTCCCTTAGTACCTCAGGTAACGCTGCAACCATTTGATAAATGAGAAGTGGATTTTGTGGGCTACATCAACCCACCGGGAAAGAGGATAGGTGCCCAGTATATCATCACAACGATAGATTATTTGACAAGGTGGGAGGAAGCTGCACCGGTGATAGATTGCACTGTTTTGACTGCAACAATGTTTCTGTTCAGAAATGTCGTCACTCGATTTGGTTGTTTGACGATTTTGATGAGCAATCAGGGGAATCATTTCATCAATTGAACCATCAACGCATTGACGAAGGAGTTCCAGATTCAACACAAGAGGAGCACTCCTTATCATCCACAAGATAATGGGACAATCAAAGCGTTCAATAAGGTATTGGAGCATGCGCTCACAAAGGTCTTTAATGCAAGCCGCAGAGATTGGGACCTGAAGATTCAAATGATTTTATGGGCTTATCGAACTACCTGCAAACGGTTGACAAGGCATACCCCGTTCAAGTTGGTGTATGGATAAGAAGTAGTAATGCCAATGGAATATATTGTTCCAAGTTTGCGCGTCGCCTCACCGACAAGGATGGATGACAAAGGAGTAATGGAAGAATGCCTAACACAATTTTTGAAACTAGAAGAAGATCGGTTTGTCATAGGATTTCATCAGCGAGTTGAAAAGGATCGAGAGAAGGCGTGGCATGATCGACACATCAAAACCAAGCACTTCCAAAAATGAGATATGGTACTACTCTATGACAACAATTTTGTGAAACACCTAGGTAAGTTGCAAATGCATTGGTTAGGTCCCTATGTAATCAATTTCATTACCGATGGAGGTGTGGTATAGTTGTAGCACTTAGATGGTGTGATGCTTCTGAAGTTAGTGAATGGAAGTTGAATCAAGCCCTAGTGGGAGGGCCCGGTGCGACGTGATGCTTAAGACATCGTGCGATGAAAAAAAAGGTGGTATAGAGGAGGTTGGTGCACTGGACACCAATGGAAGCACAAGAGAAAATAGTTTGAGTCGCAACAGGAAATAATTTGGTGACATCCACAGAGACATGATACGGTCAAATTAGGCAGTTAATGCAGCAATTAAACCAGTCGAGTGGAAGAATCGAGGCATGAGACACTCATTTATGGAGAATACAAACGTTGGATCGGTAAGATCAATGATGGATTGGGTAGATAAGTGATGGATTTTGTCATGATGATTGGAAATATTTCACACAGGTGCTCCTGCGCTATAAGAATTGGTGGGGTACGATTTGGATGAAACATCGTTCTTGTTGAGTGAGCAGAGCATAGAGAGCATAGAGCAATAGTAGATATTAGTCAAAAGTTTGTTAGTGATTCAGAGTTCAGAAATGGCCCAGGTAATCTCGAGTGGTATCATCCACAATTTGCCACCTATCGGTACGCCGATTGTGGAAGAGGGGGTTAACATGCATAAAAAATATCCACGGATTCCACAAAAGAAGAGGGGGGGAAATCGGTCCAAGTATCCCTTGCATAACAAACATACTACTAGGAAATTGGAATTCAAGTAGAGCAGAAGTAGAAGCAACAATGCAGGCTGGGCTATCGACAACTAGAGGTGAAGGATCCATGGCAAGAAATGGGGTGATAGCTGCAAAAATCCCTGGGTTTATTCCCCTGTGTAAGCCTGACGCAACCTGACCTAGGTGACAAAGAACCAATGATACCAAATTTAGATGCCAACATTGCCAATGGGCATGCATTGCACATTCAATATTGTGCCTTGTTTGACAAGGATGAAATATAGTGATCATGATATATTGGCATACACTAAATGCACATCTAAGTCATTTGATTGAAATGATTAGAAGGATAAAGAACAAGTTGTGCACACACCAAAACAGTGGGCGATGGGAATCCAAAGGTTGGGGCTATTAGGAATCATACACATGTCGCACTTTGGCAGGCTAGTGGAAGCCAATGCGTGCACAAAACATCTATTGGCATGTTTTCATAGAGGTTACTTATGGCTGGACACCAAGATACCGATCACGCTGGAGTTAATTTCAAAGATCATTGGGTTTTCTATGCATGGGTCCGACCCGTCACAATACTTTCGCGGAAAGGATAATGAGAAGTGGTTAGCCGCTAAGTTGAAGAAAAATATGGAGTGGATCGCGAGAGAAGATCATATGTCATTATAAATTATCAGGAATTTCACATTGCAGAGAAGATTTTGTCTGTTAAGGTATTACAGAAGAACCACCCCAACCAAAGTACATCTGGGGTGATTGCATGCATGAAGAAGTGCGCAGAGGGCACGCAGATGAACTGGTCATTGTTTTTACTCAACCAATTAACAGAGGATGTGATGTTGGTGTAGGAGGGTAAGTGACCGTTCACTTACTCTTGGTTATTAATATTGATCACATTAGTTGCATGGATGGATCCCAGGGACTATCAAGAAATGGAATTTGAGATTGTCCAGGTTTGTAAGGGTGCGAGATACCAAAATCTATGGTGTCTCAACCAAAAGGACAGATTGATTGATTATGTGATACAATTTTGTCTATATTGGGATGTGCTACAGATCGCAGCAGAAAAGGTTTCACGCCTATCTGAAGAGGCAACAACAAAGTATCATCGAGTTGCATGGTTTGAGATGGGACCACACGCGATTCATATCCAAGCAAGAAGAGACAAGGATAAGAAGTGGTTGATTACCCAATACATGTTAGCTGATGAGGATCTTGATACAATAGTGAATGATTGGCCTGCTGAGTGGAGGATACCATTAAGTGCTAAAGACTTGTTCGACGCTGCGATGGGTCCTCCACCCGATGCCCCAGTAGATCAAGCACTAGTGCAAGAGAGCGAGAAACATTCAGAGTAGGCCTCATTTGACAGACTCTGATATGGATTGCCAGTTTGAGGAGACAAGGAAAAAGTGAAGGAAGGAGAAAGGAGAAGTGAGTAACACTACACAAATGACAGACAAACAGGTAAACCACATCATAGCAGTGATCACCATGACGACTACTACAAGTGAGGTGCAACTAAGGAAGCAGTCGAAAGAAGGATTTCAGGAGATCTAGACCCAATTACAGTCTTTGATGAATGTTATTTTTGAGAAGGTACCAGAAGCCAACATATTGTAGAGGACTGGCGAGTTGAGCACAGGTAAACGGTTCCAGATAGTTCAGATTCCACCGCGCGTATTGGAGACCAATAATGAGGAGGTTGACACCTCACTTCAGCAGTTTTAGATAATTAAATTCGATGTTAATGAACTACCAACCCACACTTTGGTGTAGTTGCAAAAGCTGGCAAGCCAAGAGCTTGCTGATAGAGAAGCTATCATCGATGACCACTTATTGAAGTTGCAGGAGTAGGAATAATTGGTGAAGAAAGAGATCGTGCGCCTCAAGAAAGTGCAGGATGTAATCATTGTGGAAAAAGCACAAATATGGGATGATAGGGTGCGGTAGGAGAAGGCCTTTGCATTTTCCTATCAAGAAGTCCTGGATATAACAGATGAAATGGTGGCGGAGGATAAAGTTCTTCGGTTAGGGAAGGTTATTGCAGAATTAAGAGATAATGAATAATTGCAAGCATGCACAGTTTTGAGCACACCAATAGAGCAAGTTGCAGTGCGCAAAGGAACCATAGAGGATGAGGCAGCATAGTGGGAGGAAAGCGAGAAGGAATCAAAGTTAAACAATGATGAAACCGCACAATTTTTGGGCAACATGGTTCAAGATGAGTAGTTGCAGCAGTTAAGTACACAGTTGCATGAAGTGGAGGCACAATTGACAGCGACGAGGGTGTCACTCAGAATGATTCGCCTCGTCATGCAAGTAACTAAGGCAACGAATCTAAAAGAATTGCAACAACGAGCAACCAAGGCAAGAGAGCGTCATCAACGACGCACCACTCAGCTGGAAAAGTTTTAGGATGTTGATGTGTAGTTAGCACTTAAGGAAGTGGACACACTTCAAGAGGTGCATGATAGTCAGAAGGAGGTGAAAACCAAGCTAGTTGAACATCCATTTGCTGGATGTCAAAGAATGCACATTCATCAGAGAAAAGACAAAAATTGTAGTTGAGGAAGTCAGGAAACAATACAAACATTTCAAAATAAATATCAATGAGTATACAATTTCTAGTTGACGTGGCTCAAGGATGGGCCATAAGATTCCGTTGGGGGCCTATTGGCAGATGGTTTTGGTGCAAAATACGAAGCAAGATGTAGAAGGAAAATGATGGTGCGCAAGGTGGAGAATTCGACAAAGAGTTGGCTTGGTCATAGTTTTGTATTTTTTTGGTCATACCTTTTTAGTTTTCGATCCGAGTCAGTTAGAGAGTCGGTTAAAGTGGACCATTTTGTAAAGGAACAAGCCTATATAGAAGTAGGAATGTAATAAGAAGATAAGCTGGCGGAGGTATACAAAGAGATATAATTTTATGTGTCAGTATGTTGTTCTTTGTTGTAACTCTGAGAATGTATTCTAGGAACCTATTTTGAAGCACAAAGTAATATGACATGAGCGGATGTTGATGAAACTCTTTTGTCTTGTGTTTTCAACTTTTATTGTTCTACTGATGTGATATGAATAATGTGATGCTACAATATGTTTATTATTAAATGATGTGATGTCTCTGCATTCTGAGTAATGCCATATTTATTGATATGTTTATGAGTAAACATAATGCTACGATGAATGGTTACCGATATGAATAAGTGATAATAAAACCCTTGGCTGAATATTTGGGTGATGTTACGATAGTAAGAAGATAACAAAAGAGTAAATCCTCCTCCTTACTGCAGAAACTTGGTTTTGACAGTTCTCCCTTGAACATCTCGAGTGAGACTTCATCTTCTTTGCAGGTGTTGCTGGACAGGGTAAAACTTGTTTGCGTTGGTGCTAAGGGAGATCGTTGTGTTTAGGGGTGTCAACAGAGTGTGAAACCCTGTTGACATATTTGTGTTAACATATAGTAATTAAAAATATATATACCTAAAAGTAACCCCAAAACCATATGTGCAAACTTTACGCCAATCATCCTAGTGCATGCCTCACTAGTCGAGATCCCATGGCTAATAACACTAGCATTGGACCAACTATTGGTCCCATTCAGTCCCATATCTTGGGGAATCAATCCTTAAGTGATGAAATTCATAGCCTCCCCTAGTAAGCCACCTACATGATTTCCCCCACAATGTGCCTTGTGCGACATAATAGGTCATCCCACTAATCTATGCCCAACATTTCTCGATCTTAGGAACTTGCTATCTACACCTACAAGCACATTGCATATTTCAGACTCATCAATAGTAGGAATTGTCAACTCCAAAAGTATATCCTCTCGAAAAAAAATAAAGCAATGCACATATACCATTTGTGCACTATATTTTTTTAGTTTGGGCATTACATGCATCATTGTTTGGCTCTCCCTATGCTTTGAACTCCTCTCACTGTTATTTGTCACATCTAGATATCTCCCATTGCATATGCCACCATTAAATTTATTTCAATGTCTTAGTATGTGTATCCCCCCTCATGTTTGGTATGTACACAAAGTTCTCATATGTTACCTCCAAACATGACCCCAATTCATCCTACTTATATAACCATCCAATTCCTTGCTCACAGGTTGAGTGTCAAATGACCTATGCTCCCATGTTGGCTATGAGTTTGATAACGAATTACTTATTCTGATGCCCCATATTGCATGAAGAGCGAGAGGAACACATTGAGAAGCTAATGAAATCACACATCTTTTCACCCCCAACCATCGTTTAGGTCCCACCTTAGGAAGATACCTTACCTCCATTGTAGGATACAACTAGACACGTTGACATGTTTTTGATATCATCATCCATTGATTCTACAAATTATGACAAACTATTATCATCAACTATATTCATTACTAATACTTTGTTGGTAAACTCCTCGATGCCAACCCTTCAGCCTCAACATCCATCATTATACATTATCACTGAATTCATGGGATCATATAGTGTGATAAACACATTTCCTTCACACCATGTCACCATTTCAAAAGATCATACTTCAAATCCTAACACATTTGGACCCAATATTCCAAATAACTTCCTTGATTTCCTTTTTTCATTCAAATGAGGACATATTTGAAACCATGATTTCCCTGAGACACAATGGGATAATATTCATCGTCACTCCTACTTCCTTCCTCAAAACACATTCACTACCAAGATGTATTATCAATATGTCATTGAAATGAATGATTTCATACCTCTTGACCATGATGATTGGGTTAAAAAATCCTATCCTTTCCCATAATTATTTTGAGAAAGGAAACATGGACGACTTTCACACACCATTAAGGTGGATATTTTTTTCATTCGTTGCATATTTGAAAACATATCACTTGGATCCTCTTGTCCCCCACATGAAGTCATCTTATACAAAGCATTGGCCAAGATTTTAGATAGATTTTCTCCTGTATTTCAAAATGACAAGGCTCGACCTCCCCATCATTGAACATCACATTGACACATTTACCGATGCTTCACCAATATGATAGAAACACCAACCAATACACCTCTCCAAATCACTTTATATCAAAGTGGAAAGAGAAAAATCCTTCAAATAGTTTTCATCTATCTTATTTCGTACACATATTTGGTATTAAACCTCGTCTTCATTAATAAGAAAAATGGAACCATTCGTGTACGGATTGCTTTTAGAGATAAATCAAGGCGAACAATAGATTACATGCTATCTGACAACAAATGCGATAGTCGTTGCACTGTGCATCGTTGGATATCAACCAGGTTGAGATCCAACAATGCATAGTGTGACTGCCGTTGCATTTAATGCCGAATAGCATGTAATGTATTTTTTGTCATAAATCAAGGTTGTCCCAAAGACAACTTTCCAACCCCCTTTATTGACCAAGTTTTCGATTCTTGTGCTGGACATGAAGTCATATTGTTTATAGATGGATTATCTAGACACAATCAAATATATGTTTGCTAGCATTATTAGTACAAAAATACTTTTACTATGCCATGGGGCACTTTCTCCTATCATCTTATGTTGTTAAAAATTAAGAATGTTGGAGCCACATTCAAGCACTCTATGTTCTATGTGTTTAATGACCCGGCATGCATCATCCTAGAATACCTGAATGACCTTACGACCAAGTCTAAAAATTGTGCTGACCATCTCAATGAACTTTGCACCATGTTTTTGTGATGTTGATAGTACAACATTCACTTAAACCAACTCAAATTCATCTTTTTTTGTCACAACAAAACATTTACTTGGATTTATCATTTATCAGTATGGAATCATTGTTGATCCCTTGAAAGTTTAATCCTTTTTCAAATTGCACACTCTAAAGAAACGACGTTAGTTGCTGATCATTCAAGGAAAAACCAAATTTTTTATCGCTTTTTCCTTTATGTCACTATGCACACACAAGGATTCCTACAGATCCTTTGATAGGACATGCCTTTCCAATGGGACAACAAAGCACAAAATTCCTTCGAGGAATTAAAGGAGCTTACCTATGCTCCTTTGGTTTCACCACTTACTTTTAATAAATATTTTATCCTTTACATCTCAACATCCCCCTTCTTAGGTTGCTAGTGTCTTTGTTCAAATGTGCGAGGATCATTATAATCATGTCATTTATTGTATTAGTAAAACATTGTATGGACCATCACTCAATTACAACCATGATGATAAATTGGCCGTGGTTGTAATCTTATGAGTACATAAGCTATCCCACTACATCTTGCTATGCAAGATGACTATAATTGCTAACTCCAACCCCATGTAATGCATACTAGGGTGATGGATCATTATTCTCCAAATATTTGACTTAGAGTTTGTGACACCCAAAAGTAAGGAGGCCTTTTCTCTCACTGGGTTTATAACTACTCTCGCAACGATCGTAGCAGGAGCCCTTGTAACCGATCAATTGTAATATAAACACTTATCCATATTTTTCATTAAAGACCCCAAGTATGGAGACATTCTCACATATCTCCGCACATAGAGGTCCACTTCCCATACCTCACAAGACAATTGTAATAGAATCCAACACAAATATCCTCATTGTATCCTCACTAGAGATATTCTCTATAAACATGACTCTAACACCATCTTATGACAATGTATGTCCTATGAAGAGGATGCGATTGTCAATGATTTCCATGGTAGTGCATGTGGTGACCACTTGTTTAGGTTGGATACCTCCCAAAAGATCCCGTGTGTTGGATATTTTGGCCATCACGCTTCAATGATTGTATTCATGTTGTCAAAAGATGTGAAAACTGTTAAATTTTCTCAAGAAAAATCATATCTCCTCCAACTCCTTTGACTAGTAGAAAAAGAGGAACTTATGGAAAAAAAAACTACTAAATTTGCATATAAATGACTAATTTTGGTCACACAACTATTAGTAGTATATTGCAAGTCACTTATAACATTATTGAATTTATGACTATTTTTTTTTATCATTTATTGATTGTTCTAATCCATCAACTTGGTAGTATATTTAGTAGTTTTCTTAGTCATTGATTGTTGTTGACTAGCCATTTATTTAATAGTTGTAGTCATTGATTGCCATTAATAAGTAGTATATCTATTCATTTTAATCATTAATTTTCGTCAGCAATTAGTATATTTAGTCCTTTTTATTCAATTATTTTCTTTGATTGGTAGTATATTTAGTCATTTTAATCATTAATTTCCATCAACTGGTAGTATATTTAGTCATTCTAATAATTAATTGCCATCAATTGCTAGTATATTTAATTTTTTTTAATCATTAATGACCATCAATTGGCAACATAATGATATATTGTTTATTAGTTGCATAATCATTATAGTTACTATTAGTTTAGTAGTAAATATTCATTTATATGATATGGATAATTTATTAAATACCATAAATTGTGTGATGTAGTTATTGCACAATATTATTGATGTTCATCTAATATAAAATAAGCATACTTATACTTACCGAAATTTAACAATATATATGTACTATTAAACTTGAATTAAAACATCAAATCAAATAAAAACATTACATACATGAATACGATATATCATGATAAAACTTACCGAAATTTAAGAGTATATATTATGTACTAAACTTGAATTAAAACATAAAATCAAATGAAAATATATATAATGCAATTTAGATGAACACGATATATATATAATGTGGTTCATTCCTGATGATCGGGCTGCTACATCCACCGAAATAATACATGGGGTCACACCTTGTTAGGCTATTTTCAGAGCCTATCCCCAACACCAACTTGGGTGCCTGACCCCGAAGGACCCAAAAAGAAATGAACCCTCGACCTCGACCTTATCCATCTTGGTCTCGAAATATTCAACCAATTAAGCTACCCCTCATGCTATATATATATAAGTCAAAGTAGAGTAATGTTACTAAGTTTTCAACTAGTCAAAACAATCTCATGGAGTTTCTAACTCTGCAAATACACAATAATAAAATATCTCTGAGAAACATACATTCAAACATTAAATAAACAAGCTACATCATGATAAAAATATACCAAAATTTAACAATATAGATTGTGTACTAAACTTGAATTAAAGAAAAAACATATACATATACTACATGAACATTAAGCTACATCACGATAAAAGATAAAAGATACTCGATTCAACATCATGATAAAAACAAAAATTATCTTGAATTACAACATAAAATCAAAATAAAACATACAATGCAATTTAGATGAACAAACTAATAATATTTTTTTTCAAGGGAACAATACATAAGGGTCTTACCCGAAGGGGCCTCGCCCATTTCTTCTGATTACGGAGCTAACCCTATGAGGACATCAAGTGAGGCCATTATATAACGATGTATAGCCACCCAAATATTTGACCTCAAGACCTGTTGCTCACAACTTACTTCTCTCAACCACTTGAGCTTTCCCACTGAGCTAACAAACTGATTATGTATATATATATATATATATGTATGTATGTATGTATGTATGTATGTATGTATGTATGTATGTATGTATGTATGTCAAAGTACAATATTGTTACTGAGTTTTCAACAAGTTGAAAAAGTATCATGGAGTTTCCAACTCTACAATACACCATAATAAAATATCCCTGAACAATATACATTCAAATATTAAATTGTTGCATAAAGCAGTGGGCCAAGCTATCAATAGCTAGTACATGATAAATATCATCAACTATGTCATATTTTCCAAATATTTTAAAGGCCATTGCATGAAGCTTCCTTCCATCTCTTTTAGACGGCTACATCCATCTATTTTGTCTTCATGAGGAAGGGTTATGCTACTTGTGACCTTTAAAATATTCACATTTTCATATCCTATGCTCAATTTCACTCCATGGATAATTAACAATGAGTGTATCTGTTTAATTCCCATGAGAACACCATCATAGAAATCCAATACCTTTAATTTATTGCCTTCATGGAGTTTATTTTGACATTTATTTAAAAACAGAAAGGTACACATTATATTGAGGTTTGAAAAATGTTACAATAACATATATATACTTATCATATTATTGGAATAAATTATTGAACACACTCACCAAGCTATCACCATTTGAAATATCATTGTGTAGCTCTAATGTTGATTGCGCAATGTCGAGTGATACCCACACTACTAATTTTGTAGGGTCTAGTTTAGAATCACTATCATTTTCATCCTCACTAATTGTGTTCAACATCACTATGAATCTTATCATTTTGTGCTTCAATAACAATAATTACTTGGCCCTTTGGAGTTTTGATATTTCTCTATGTGTTGTTTCATCATGCAATTTTTTTTTTATACCAATATTGTTGAACAACATTTAAAAGTGCACCAATTGACAAAATAAGTGTTAAGAGCATATAAAATACTAATACAAAATGACTAATTTGATACTAAAATAATAATCAAAATTCTCATATAAACAACTATTTTTGAGTTGACGACTAATAGTAGCTTATAACATGACTAAGTTTTAGTCGTATTTCACTTGGTCATTAATTGCTTGACTTGATTGATCATCTAGTTGCACTGAGAGGCGCTCTACAGCCCAGTATGGGGGAGATCTTGTAACGTGATGTAACATTTGTAACGTTTGTAACATGTCAACAAAAAATAATAGTGATAGTGAATATTATGGGAGAGATCTTGTAACGTGATGTAAAGTTTGTAACGTTTGTAACATGTCGGCAAAAAATAATAGTGATAGTGAATATTATGGGAGAGATTTTGTAGCACAAAATAAAAAATAATATCACTTTCGTAATGTTATTTTTATTCATAAAAAATAAATTTTCTAATAGGCCAAAATAAATGTCAGCCACAAACACAATCTAATATGGGGGGAGATGTTGTAATCTTCCTACCTAACAAAACAATAGAAAAGTAAAAATTTAATTATCCGTAAAAAAAATATGTGGGTCAAGAAAAAAACACAAAATTGAATTATCAGCAAAAGAAATGTTGGCCTTGCACATGGTTTTAAAACCATGTGCAAGGCATTCTAAACAACCCATGGTTTTATTGTACATGGTTTAGGAGGCCTTGCACATGGTTTTTAAACCATGTACAAGGCCTCCTGAACAACCCATGGTTTTATTGTACATGGTTTAGGAGGCCTTGCACATGGTTTTTAAACCATGTACAAGGCCTCCTGAACAACCCATGGTTTTATTGTACATGGTTTAGGAGGGCATTGCAAATGGTTTTAAGACCATGTGTGGGGAAATGATGCAATGTTCATTCCTAAAAAAATAAATAATAATAGAAAATATTATGTCAACCATAAATAATATTAAATTTTAATCATAAAAATATTATATGTGGACCTTAAATAAAAAGATGTGTCTTTTGGTTAGAATCAAATCAATGGATACCTAAGAAGAGGTTTGCACCTCGAGATATTTGATCCATCTCGGCTCTTGATAGAGCCTAGGATTTGGATCTACGCTGGTAGTATATTTAGTTGTGTATTTGGTTATTAATTTACTCATTGATTTAGTCATTAATTGCCATAATTAATGACCAAATACATGACTAAATATATTACTAGATGATAAATCAAGAAAACCAATTAATGACTAAAGAAATACGACTAAATGTTGGTCACGTTAAAAGATACTGTAAATTAACTACTATTTGTCGCCACCTTGAAAACAATAGTTACGTATATGCAAATTTTAGTTGCATTTTTAGTCACATATTTGTCGCTTGTAATAATGATTTATTACCAAAGTAGTAGCATTGAACTCATTTCATTTTTGTTCATTATTTCTCAATATAAACTACTAATTTGGTAGTTTTATATTCATTTTATTTGTGTTCATTATTAATCAATATAAACTACTAAGTTAGTAGTTTTATATTCATTTTTTTTGTGTTCACTATTAATCAATATAAATTAATTAGTATGGTATTGTGAATAAATTAAAAAAATATGTCATACAATATTCATTCTCGTCTAATATGAATACACATGTGAATTATGAAAAGTAGCATTAGTTAATTACAACACTAAATAATATCAAATACAAATATATATAATTTGAGCCACAAAAATTATATTATATGAAAATTCAAGTATTACAATATGTATGACTTTCTAATTGAATATCACCTAATGGATTAGTACTGGTCCACGAAAAAAATTATCCCCATACTTTACATGCAAATCATTTACATCGATGACTTTTCCAAATATTGTAATGGCCACTGAGTGAAACTTTATTCCTTCTCCTTCAAATGACTACATCCAATATCTAGTTTATCTTCATATGGAAGGTGGATGCTACTTGTGTCCTGAAATAATCCAATAATGAGTCGTTAAAACTAAATCAACTTAGTAATGAATTATTATAACATATCACAATCACTAGAAATCCATACTAGAAGCTAACATATTGTCAAGTTGAGATGCTATATACAACACTAGTACAATGTATAGTACTCACACATGTTTCTTCTCTACATCTTAAAATTCACCTTATCAAAAATGTTGTTAATTCAAAAACTAGTCATTAGGAATACGACACATGGAATTCCACCCATGCCCAAGGAAAATGTTGTAATATAACACTAATAAAAACAAAAGAAAAACAATCCATAAGCACCATGATAAGATGTTGGGAAAAAGAGTACTCCCAGTAAGTCTTGAAATTATCCACTTAAACTATTTCTCTGTTACATTAGCAATAGAAAAAATATCAAATAATAACTTCAACAATGGTATATGCATGAGACTCGTGAAAATACCACCTAGATCCAATATGATCACCAAGTCTGTGAGATGAGTATCATTTCTATGTCCCTACCGTAGATAGAAAATAATGTAAAGGGAATATATAAACTAAAATCAATATAATTACCTAGTTCTTTTCAATTGTTTGGATTCCACTGCTATACCAGGAGCTAAGGCATCAATCACATGAAAAGTTCAATTGACATGACTCATATTTTGGTAGTCAAACCTCACAATGTCCTACCTGAGGTTGTAGCATACTTGAGATCATTTCCTATATAGTTGGTGGCTGTAACATTGGGTACTTATGTGTTGTATGATTAATATAATGGAATTAGGAATGTACCAAAATCAACAATGTTTATTCCAAATATGCTAACAAAAATTCTTAAGGGTGTATATTTTTTTTATAGTTGTTCTGGAAAATAATGGTGACTGTTATTATCTGATCGTCTTGGAAATGAATAGTAATTGTAAATGCATGTAATTGTTTTGGTAGAATAACAAAAGTTGTAACTTATGTTTACTATATTGTTTGGGGAGTATTAATGGTTGTAGCGTTTAGTACCACAGTTCATCCAAATGCATATGAATAAAAAACATGTGTTCATTTGGATTCCATACAATGTATTCATTCTAACATTAATATTATAAATTATATATTGGTCTTACCATAAAAATTAGAAACTCAGTGTTCCAATGTTGTTGTTGCTTGAGGTGAAGGAAAGAAACATGAAGTTTGGAAATGAAAACCTAATGACATGTAAAGATACCAACTATTTGGATTCTCCAAGCTATTGCAATGATAATTCCATGGAGGTCTCATGTAATACATAAATCATGTGTTACCCATATATGAATATAGTTTTCACTCATTAATTTTTATTTCATTGAGGCTTTTGGGAAATTATATTAAGGCCAAGCTTCTGAGTTTGTGCACAAGTCCACTCAGATTTCTAATCAATATAGATTCAAGTCATGGGAAAATTGTTACAACTGCATATAAGTCATTAGAACCCATGGTGGTATAGGTACGATGTATATGATAGGAGGTAGCTTGATATGCAACAAAGAAACTCCTCATGCAACTGCAACACCACTAGCACCTGATCCTATGAGAAACATTTAAACAAAGAAACTCCATATACTTGTACAAAAAAAAAATCATTAGCACTTAACATCCCAAACCATTATATGGTACATTTATAAATGTGTTCTAGGATACAATATTAGATAGCAGAGTATATAGATTCGATGCACCCATTGGTCTAAAATTTCAGCTGCATTTTTCAAGAACACTAGCTTATTGTCATAGTTTGTTGGGATGTAGAATGTGTGTTCCACGTATCCAATTTCGAAACAACGCCTTCAGTTAATTTCAATTTGATTCTATAACAATTTCAGTTTTACAGATCAAACACAAAACTGGATAGCCATCAGTACATCATTGAGTTACGGCATATTACATCCTCTATTGAAAAAAAAAAGACCAACTGAAGATATTAGTCACTCCTTACGATGTCCTTTTCTTATCCTCAATTGAGAAACATATTCAAATACCTATTTGATGGTCTACCCAAGACAAACATATACCATTATCCCATTGTAAAACATCTATATAGACAAACACTAGAAACAAAAATGAAAATCCCCAAATTGTACATCTTTCAAACCAATTACTTTTCCTTCTCAGCAAGGAAGTTACCCTCTACATGATCCATTATTTGTGAATCATTATGCTGTTGAGAAACTTGATCACCCAAACCATTCTCCTTTCAACATTAAACAACTATATGGAGCTCAAATGATGTCANAGGCAATTTGAAATAAACCAAGTTTAATTAATATGACCCCCCCCCGCCCCCCCCGCACACTATTTAAGAATTTAAGCTTAGAATCTTTTAATTCGTAAGATTTTCCAATGACAAGGTGAGCTCCATGGATGTCACTCCAACATAAACAAATCTCCTAATTAAAAACAAAATTATGGTTAATAAAACAAGTCCATGTCATACATAAATGTGAAAAAAAAACTAGATAATCTTAGTAAGCAATTAATGGCATTGTACTCAAGTTAATCATTAACATATAGAGATTCCCAAATAATGAAAATTAATCATTGACTTTGAGAAAAAGTTACAACTTAAAAAACGGGTTTAAATTTTAGAAATAAAATCATCATATAAGACGTCCACCTTTTCAAGATGATCAAATTCCACGGCAGGCATCAATATGGAAACTTGACTATACCACCACACATATTTTGTTCTCCCAAAACCCCATAACCATTGTTTCAAAGGATAAGAAAAGATATAACACTAACTAAAAACACTACATATTTGGATAAACCAAGTGAATACTAGATA
Organism: Pseudotsuga menziesii; assembly: GCA_001517045.1. Taxonomy (NCBI): domain Eukaryota; kingdom Viridiplantae; phylum Streptophyta; class Pinopsida; order Pinales; family Pinaceae; genus Pseudotsuga; species Pseudotsuga menziesii. The sequence goes on along the minus strand of LPNX010351746.1, from coordinate 197,190 downwards.
TAGCCAGTATAATTATGTATATAATATTTCAATAGCATTTATGCATGGGTACAATCCTCATCACTTGTATCTTTAAAATACCCATCAAGAAAGATCTCCTAATCTCATTTTTAAGAGATTTTATATTAACTATGAAAAATCTTAAAATAGAATTAAAAAAGAAAAATCTAAAATTTTCATCCTAATTTTCCATTGGCTCTAATTTCACTTGTAAGAGGTCTACATTTCAAATAAACCTTTGCTTGCATTGATATGAAATACAACCTTAATTAAACTTTGAATGCACATGTGCTTGCAATCATATGGAATGCAACTTTATTTACATTTTTCTTACATAGATGAGCAGTTAGCAAACAAACTAACCCCTAATGTTTAGAAGCGACAAAGGCATGCATACACCATGGAGAAGTGACGCAATAAAATATCTCTTTCACATGTTCTCAATTATTCTACCTCTTTCACATGTTCTCAATTATTCTATTTTACCAAGGAATTACACATAGACAGTATCTAAACATTGACAAAACCTTTGAAAAAAGCATAAAATATTACCCCTAGTAAAAAATAAATCCCTGCCAAGTAGTGATGAAATTTTAACTAAAATAAAATAATAATTGTTAGAACTTAGGCTGGATAAAATCCATATAAATCCTTTTTTGAAAAAAAAAGTCCATATAAATCCGAGATAGAAAAAAGTAAACATGGGACTAGATAAACTGTAATGAATGTATCAATCTGACATAATTAAAAGAACAATTATTAAATAAAGGAATAACAAAATATGCTTGACAAAGCTAAAGACCATATTGATCCCAAACAACAAAAAGGTGTTTAGAAAATTCCATGCTCTTGTAGCGAGGCATACATAGGAGAGACTGGACGTTCGATCGAAACTAGGTTAAAAGAACATAGTGATGATGTGTGACATGATAGAATAAAAACTCAGCAATTGCAGAACACTCTCACACCACAAAACACCATATATGCCTAGAAGATTCGAGAGTCTTTAGCAATTGCCCCTAATTACTACAAAAGAGAAATTCGAGAGGCCATAGAGATTGAAAAATGCACTAAAAACTTCAACCATGAGGATGGTTTAAAATTAAAAGAAGCATGTAAACCTATTATAAAATATTAAAAGATAAATAGTAACCCTAGCGGACATTGATTTCAACAAGATTAGGGTTGTTGATTACTATTTATCTTCCTTTTTAGAAACAAGATTAAGAAGCGTGAGCCTCATTGAGTCTCTTCTGAGGATGAACCTGCTTTAAGGTTTGAAAGTTGTTGAGAAACAAAAACCCTACCACAGATTTCCCGAAATCCCGTAATAACAATAGTATCAAGTAATTGGACACATAATTCTTACTTTGCAAATTCCAACATACTAACGTTGTCTCGATCAAAATGGGAAAATAGAGCAAGGTAAATATATGAGACACTATATTTAATTTAATTTTTTTTAATTTAGTGTTGTCATTGATGTCAAATAAAAAGTATAAAGTCTAGAAATTAGTTTGAAAAAGTATATAAGAAATAATTGTTAAAGGGAATATATGTGTAAGTCCCATCAAGATGTGTATGTCACACAAATACTGCGTAGTCGGTAAATATATCAAAGTGTGTAGATTACAAGCCGACAAAAGAATAAGATATGTGGTTGGTTCAAGTGAAATGTTTGGGTAAACTTGATCATGAATAGAGGAAGAAGGGGCGTCATTGACATAGAGAAACCCCCACTTATGGACAAGATTAATTGAGTCAAATAAATAAGTATTGATTCTAGAATGATTATAAATGGAAAAATGATTGATGTACTTTTTTGTGACCGTGGGAGTGAAGAGTACTTCGGGGTGGAAGAGAAAACAATGGCTTGTTTATTGGTATACGTGAGCGACAATATATAACTAAGTAATATACAAAGTCATAGTCGCAGAAAATTTGAGCATGCAGAATAAAGGGAAAGCAGAGGACGTGGTAAGGAACACAAGTTCACTGCAGTACATGGTTAGGCATTCAAAATAGAAGAGTAGGAGTATCTGCACAAGAACAGAACACAACAGAATTTGTGAAGCCATGTGTACAGAGAAAAGGAGTGCTAAGGAATTTGCGCAAGAACATACGTTACAAATCAAGAAGTGTGGAATAACACAATTATAGCCATCTCTATTGAAGGGAGGTAGGAAGGGAAAGGATAAGAGATTGAGGTCTCCTATAAGTTGGTGCTTGTTGATTAATGAGTTGGTTCTCATAAGAGGATTAGTGTCCTCATAGGTTGGTGCCTACAAATTTGAGTTGGTTCTCATCCATTAGACAGGTCGGTGCCTAACTGTGCAAGTTGGTGATTACTGATTATGAGTTGGTTCACATAATATGATTGGTTTCCTTACAGGTTGGTGCATATAAACAACAATTTGGTGCCTACAAACAACAAGTTGGTGCTTTCACAAGGGATTTGTGTCCCTATCATATTGGTGCCTACAAATTATGTGCGAAGGTGCTCACACAGTTATTGGAGATTGGTGTTCCCCAAAAATATATGTAATAAAGGATTCTATATATAGAGAGTTTTCTTATAATTGCTTTGCACATAGTGTTCTCATGTTTTTAATTGCTTTGGTATTGCTGTATGATCCATAAAGTGAAAAATTGTATAAAGTGTCAAAATTGCACTTGATACTGATTCACCCCTCCACATCAGTATCAATTAAGGGCCAACAATTGGTATCAGAGCAGGTTCCTTGAAAAGAAATTTATTCACTAGAAGGAAGATCATTTCACAAATCAGATCACAACATAGATATGGATAAACATGAAGGTCTCTCAATAAGTAGGGCGCCGCATTTTTATGGAATCAATTATTATTTCTGTAGCATAAGACTCGGAAGTCTTTTTATAGTCACTTGGAATTGATATTTGGAAAGCAGTTGAAGATGGTTATAAGGTTCCAAATACTCCACCAACAGATGCAACCAAGAAAAAATTGTATGAATGCAATGCAAAAGATAAAAACACAATATTATCTGACTTGTCTGATTCAAAGTTTACAAAACTCATGCAGTGCAAATCAACAAAATAAGTGTAGGACAAACTTGAGAATGTTTATTAAGGATATGATACAATAAAATGGGAAAAACTAAACACTCATAGAGGACAATTTGAGAGTCTCAAGATGAAGGAATATGGAAATATTGCATCCTACTTTCTTTGTGTAGATGAAATAGTCAACACAGCTAGAGGTTTTGGAGAAGAAGTTTAAGAAGAAATGATTGTACAAAAAGAGTTGAGATCTATACCTATGGGATTTGATTCTAAGGTCTCAGTCCTAGAAGATAGGAAAGATATTGACAAACTAACAATGGATGAACTCCATGGAATTCTCAGTGCTTATGAAATTACAATTGAAAAGGAAAAATCTACTAGAAGGGAAACACCATTCAAGGTTTCTAAAAGGACAAAACGAAACAAGCAAGTCATAAGTTAGAGTTCCTTCGATGAATCTGATGATGAAGAATCCAAATCTATGAAGAAAATTAAAAGAGGTTATGGAAAGTACAAAGGTAAGCTATATTTTAAAGGCTTTGAGTGTGGTAAAATATATCACTTTCATTTAAATTTTCCTTATAAGGAAAATAGAAACAATTATGACAAGGAGGATCATAATCACAATGAAAAAAGAAATACATACTGTTTTCGCTTTTCACACACCTAGGTTAAGCACAACCAAAATATTCAATATGCTAGGTGTGTCCTTGGGGGAAAGTCTCAAGTCAAGTATTGTCACTTGATCTTGACTCCTCCGTTTAGAAAAAACTCCTAACAAAGCCAAGGGGGGAGGTCCCTAAGAAAGAGTTGTCTAAGGATCTTTAATTTTTAATCGTTATTGATGGAAGTAAAGTGTTTAGGAGTTTTTTAAAGTAAATTCTAATACAAGATTGTTTGCAAATTTAAGTAAATATTCGGCAGCATAACATCAACACATAAAGCGGGAATACAATAATTACAAATCATATAAGTGTTAATGGAGTCAAAGTGAAATAATGTTGTTGAAGTAAAATGTTTTGAAAATGTGCCTTAGTCAGTTTTAATTATTAAGAGATGAGTTGAATTACATAAAGGGAATTCTCGATATACTGGAAGTACTGAGGATGTGTTCAAAAGATGATTAAAGTGGTTCCTCACTCAAAAATGTGGGTTGAATCGAAGTCTATGAGAAGGTGTCCAACACTAGACCAACAAGGGTGTAGCCTAACTGTATCTCGAGGTCACTACTCAGTTGTTCTTGCTTCCTTTGAAGAATTTTCCCATGATTGTCAACTATCGTACACTAGAGTTTCATAATTTTTCTAAGGGGAGTTGATTTTAATATTGAATTATTAGATTAATGTGAAGAAATTAGAAAGTCTCAAAAACTGCTTTTGATTTCCCAACGACTAGGGAAAGCCCGTAGAGAGAAAGAGCACACATGAGTTGACGACAAAATGTTTATTTCAATTTGATACAACAAATAATTTTGTAAAATCAAAGGATTAATGACAAATTAGAACCGCGACTATGTGTCACTTTCTGATCATCCACCAATAATCGATAAAACCTTTAGTTGGTGGCAAGAGCATACTTCATGGAAATGAGTTGGGTAAGAAAGTAAAACTTATTTTAAGATGAAATTAAATAAAAACAACTAATCTATGCATCCTTTCAAGAAGGCATATTGTGTGCAATTGTTGATTAGTAAAATGAAAACCATGAAAGAGATTGTGAATCCCCCCAGAGGGGATGGAGTGTGGGCATTGTGTAGCCCAATTGATTTCTTTATTGATGAGTTTACAATATGATAAAAAAAGGAATTATGATTTGCACTTTGATCCTTTAAAGGGATCGAAAGGATTACAATGTCACCGAGAGAGAAAAGGAAAGAAGAAAAGGGATGGATGATGGAGTTTTTGATGTCCCAGATGACCCAAGACTCGAAATTTGAGCAGTTGTCCTCCTCTTTTTCTAAAAACCTGCTAAAAACTAGTGAGTTAAATGTATTAGAATATTGTAAATTAATAAAAACAAATACATAATCTATACTACTCAAAATGCTCATAAAATTGTAGATGACATTTTAGTGAAAATGGCACATTGAAATTGATATCAATATGAGATTGATTTACTTCAATCTAAAATTGCTCTGCTAGGGTTTTGGAAACCTCTTGCCACTTCTAGTTCGTTGCCTCTGCTTGCCATGGATCCTCCAGACCCCGATCCAGATGGATGGCTCACTGGCTTGGTCGATGGGTTCCATAGGATGGTGGCCTCACAACCACCAGTCAAGCACGCCTCCAACAACTCACGCTTCATCAAGCTTGCTGAAGTTCCAAATGTTACTCTTTCGTCTATGGAATCCAAGTACAAAGTTTCTTCCCTTCACAAAATAGGTATGGTAGGACATTTCATGGGTCTTTGGCCCTCCCTGCAATCTATTGAGATTAGGCTGAACAAAAACTTGCGTCCGCTAATTCAAGGAGAAGTTCAGTAAAAATTCTGTGGAAGAGGGTTTTTTGTTCTTCTGTTTGAAAAAAAATAAGACATGGATCTAATCTTCAGAAATGGGTTGTACTTCATGGGCCCAAGAGGAATGTATCTTAACAAATGGGACCTCTCCTTTGATCCAGAAAAAGACATTCCCTCTTTGGTCCTAGTATGGGTCAAGTTGTCGCACCTCCCATTACACTGTTGGAATGATGAAGATATGAAAGCGATCGAAAACTCCCTAGGGAAATATATAGACAAATCTGAGCCAAAACCCCCAATGTTCTCTTGTTCCAGAATTTGTGTTGAAGTGGGTTTGGAAAAAGGTGTGCCGAAGGCAAATAATCTCAATATTGAAGGTTGGAACCATCTCCAAATAGTAGACTATGAACAAATTCCATTCAAGTTCAAGGTATGTCACGAATATGGTCATTTTGTGAATTCCTGAAAAAAGAAAACACAGTTAGAAGAAGGATAAATCCCAAGAGAGGAATGGAACGAAGTCAACATGAAAAAGGGGAACAGACCAAGCTCAAGTCAAGCAAACTCACCAGTAAAAAGGAAGAAATTCCAAGAAAATAGATTCCATGTATTGGTTTCTGAAGACCAAGGAAATCCATAAGCGATCATATTAGAAAATGAAAACAGCCCCAAGAAAAACAAAGAAAGCAAACCTGTTTTGGAAGAAATCGGCCATATCCACGAACCGCAACTTCCAACATAGCCTTTTGTGGAAGTAATGCCAGAGTTATCTCAGAATTCAAGAGCCTTAGTCATGAGATCCAGATCCAAGGCTCAGATGGAGGATAGTTCAGAAAGAAAAGAGGAAGAGCTAGAGCTGCTTATTAAAAAATGCAAGAAACCAAACAAGTTTCATAGGGAGTAAGAGACAGCCAGGGAAAATGCGGTAGGAAAGAAAACGGACTTAGATCATATGGCGAAGGTCTACCCCACAGATAAGCAAATAGGATAATAGACAAAAGGGAGAAAGGAAAAATAAAAACCCTCTTCTACCAGGAAATAATGAAGCTAGTCTCCTGGAATTGTATAGTTCTCGGAGGAAACCAAAAGGTAGAAGCTATTAAAAGACTCAAATTATTTGAAAAAATGACAATCCTCACTATCCGGGAGACTAAAATGCAAGAGAAAGACAGTTTGTCCATTCTAAGCAAGATCTAGAAGAATGGAGGAGGGAAAGTAGTAAGTTCGCAAGGATCTTTCAGAGGTATTCTAACCTGGTGGTATAAAATTATCTATAGATTCATTTTTGCTTCGGTAGGAATTGGCTATTTGTTGAGTTAGAACATCTAGATAACAATGAGAAATTTTGGATAGGAAATATTTATGGTCCTACGGTGTATGGGGCCAAGGAATAATTTTGGTAGCAGTTAGAAATGCAAAGGAATGGGAAGATGCATCTCCCATGCATCTTAGCTGGTGACTTCAACGTCACCGTCTCCCCAGATGAAAAAAAAAGGAGGTTCCAAAGTGAGATATCCCTTTGGGGAAAAGATCAAAGATGTTGTTGCATCCTAGAGGCTAGTTGACATAAAAAAAGGAAAAGGAAAATATACTTGGAACAACAAGCGTTCTGGTCCAGGTCATATTGTGGCTAGGCTAGATCGAATCTTGGTAAGTTCATCTATCATAGAGAAGCATTTCATTTCAGTTTCTAGACTCATAGTTTCAGTCGTTTTAGTCCACAGGCCTATTTTGTTCTCTTTAGAGCTTATAAGTAATTTAGGACCTCAACCCTTCAAATTTTCCCCTGGTTGTATTTCTGATCCTGGCTTCCCTGAATTCATCTCTAGAGCTTGGGGGGAATTTATTCATGGTTCCCCTAGCTACATATGGGAGCAAAAACTAGCAAATGTCAAAAAGGAGCTAAAATCATGGCAGAAGGGAAGATGTCATTCTGGAAAGGAAAAAACAAATCTTCTCAAGGCTTTAGAAGAAATTCAAGAGGATACAGAGGAAAAAGAGGTTACCAAAGAAATGCTTTTGAAAGAAAAAGAAATAGAAGGGAAAATATTGGTCCTTGAAAGAAAGGAAGAGTCAGAACTTCGTTTAAAATCAATATGCCTATGACTGAAGGCCGGAGATCATAACATAAATTTTTTTCATTATCAGTGCAAAGAAAGAAACGGGAAGAATACCAGCAAGAAAATAACTATAGACAATGGGGGGGAAATCAATGACCGAGAGCAAATAAAGACAAAGATAAAAGAGCATTTTGAAGACCTTTACACAAGAGAAGAACATGTCTCAGAGGAGGTCCTTCTATCACTAAGTAACGAAATCCCCCAATTGTTGCAGGATAACATATCAGATATCACCAAGCCCATTTCCTTTGAATAAGTTTTCAAAGCAGTTTGGACGTTACATCCAGACAAGGCTCCAGGTCCGGATGGGTTTTCTTAAGTTTTTACAGAAGTTTTGGCACATTATTAAAAAATATCTTGTCAAAATGATAATCTAGTTCCAAGCAATAGATAATATTGGAGGAGAAACTAACTCCACCTTTCTATATCTAATCCCAAAATAAAGGAATCCGTCCACCATCAACAGGTATATGCCAATTTCTTTGTGTAACTCCTCCTATAAAATCCTCTCCAAAGTTATTGCAAACATGATAAAGAAGGTAATCCCGTTTCGCATTTTTGAAAATCAAGGTGGCTTTATAGCAGGCAGACAAATATATGACAACATCCTGATGGTTCAAGAAGCGATGCACTCAAGCCAAATCCGTAGAGAGGCAGGTATGGGAATTAAATTAGATCTTGCTAATGCTTTTGACATAATAAGACATGCCTATATTTTTCAGATTATGAAAAACTATGGATTCCTTGAAGCCTTTATAAGATGGTTCAAGGCTTGTATTACTGAGCCTTGGATAACACCCCTCGTTAATGGTCACTCAACCCCTTTATTTCAAGCTCGCCGAGGGATAATACAAGGCTCCCGATGTCTCCCTTTCTTTATATTCTGGTAGCATATTCTCTTAGCATGAGACTCAATAGACTCATAGTGGAAGGGATTTTTCCAGTATTAATATAGCTATGGGAGTGCACATCAACCATGCCCATTTTGATAATGACACTATTCTCCTGGGTAGTGATTCTATTCAAATTTCAAGGCATTTCAAATCTACCCTGGATCTCTTCTTAAAAGCTTTAGGAAGTCAAATTAATATTAATAAATCTTAGCTCTATGGCAAGAACAACAATCCCAATTCCCTACGAGAGTTAGCCAGCATCCTGGGAATCCAGGAGAATCCTCAATGGTCATCTTTCATTTATGTGGGAGTGCCCATTGTTAACAAGAAGAGCTCCATCTCAGTTTAGGGACCCCTAATTCAAAAACTAAAAAAAAAACCAGGCTTGGAGTAATTCTTGGCTCAATCTGGCAGGAAAGGTGGATCTGATCAAATCGATTCTTTCCTCTTTCCCCATTTTCTCATGTGATATTTTCCTGGATCCTAAAGCAGTTATCAATTCCCTCAACAAAGAAATAAGGAAGTTCTTATGGAAAGGAGGTAAAACCCAAGGGATAAAATTCAACCCGGTCAAATGGGAAATTGTCACAAAGGAGAAGCGTAAAGGTAGGCTTGGAATCATGGATCTAGGGGAAATGAACACTGCTCTTGGAGCCAAACTGGTTTGGAGGATGATCTCGGGTGGAAAGGAATGGTGGAATAAGGCTATAAGTAGAAAATGCATCAAAAATAAAAATTCCAAAACTTTGGATGACCCTTGGACATGTAAGGGTACCACAATTTGGAACCTTTGTAAAAATTCCATGGGTCTAGTTAAAGACAATCTATATTGGATTCCCGGAAATGGAGGAAAAATAAATATATGGGAAGATTCGATCTTGGGTATGCCTCCTCTTTCTACGCAATACACGATTCTTCCACTTTGATAGTGGTTGGAAGACCACAACTTCATCAAGCTTAATGATTTTTTTTCCTGGGGGTCCAAGGGAGACTAGAAAGGATGGAAGGTACTTTCTCCCCCACTCCACCTTCTCTTGGCCAATGATGCGTTCAAGTCCTTTATTCATGGAATAGATCCTCTTAATCTCAGGGTGAAAGATCCCAGGGGGTGGGGGGAATCTGGGTTCTATACTGTGAAAGATGGTTATCATTTCTTGCAAAGCAATGGGAATGAGCCTCAGAATAGCAAGTGGACGAAGGTTTGAAACTATAAAATAATCCCCAAAATCAACATATTTTTTTGGCTTTTGGTGAAGAACAAGTTGCTTACAACTGATAATCTTAGAAACAAGGTATTCATTGGCCATCTAGATGCTCCCTTTTCCTCGAGTAGGAAGAAACATCTCAGCATATGTTTCTATAATGTTCCCTCACTGAGCAAGTTTGGAGTCTTTTCCTTGGACACATTGTTAAGAAATTTTCTCTTCCAGGTTCACTCTTCGATATTGCAGCGAATTGGAGAAGCAATTATCCAGGAAAGCAGGGGAAAAGATGGACCATCGGGAGAATTTGGAATGCAGGTCTTAAAAATGTTTGTTGGCAAGTATGGCTAGCCAGGAATAGGCTTGTCTTTGATAATAAGAAACATGATCCTCTACGCACTTTGCTTCAAGGAAACCAATCTGACTAGGGAAAAGTTGAGCTCCAAACAGGTGGTCCTTCCCAACATTGAGAAACTCAATGCAAAATAATTCATTTGGTGTCAAAATCTTCTAGCACGAAACTCCCTTCAAATCAAATTTCAACCTCCCTCCAATATATGGGAAATCCAAAAAAGTTCAGAGGAATTTTCCCTCTGGAGGGCAAAGCAAAACACAAAAAATCTCTTTTTTATGAAGCATCGAAAGGCAACCTTGGGCTGGCAGGTGCGGGTGGGATTCTTTTTTATCCCAGAGGAAATGCAGTGTGTTAGCACCTGGCTCGCACTAGTGCTAATATTTCGAAGCAAACTGGCATAGGGGAACTTCCCCATCCCAAGCTGATAGGACAACAAGGTGGACAGGTTGAATCAGAGACGAAAGCCCGCAGACGTGTCTAGACCCCACAATTGGAAGGAAGGTTTGTGTTCCTTTGTGTTCATCTCTCCAGCTCGTCCCTTCCTATCATGGTAAGACTATTATTTGTGGGGACTTGGGGAAGGACCACACTATTTTTTATAGTAACAAGTCCTTGAGGAGTCTTTACAATCTTGTGCTTCTCTTCTCCTAGGAGGAGGGTCCTCCTATAGGTCATACGATGCGACACCTCAATGGATTCATCATCAGCCCAGCTACGGTTGGCAAGTGGAATCCACAAAGATGATGACGAAGGCCTTCAACCTCCTCTCCTCCCGAATGAGCATTCGCTCCAACGGGTTTCCTATAGCAATGGTCACCACGTATTGATATTATGGAGACAACAACTACATCCAGAGGTTTTGGAGGGATACCCATTTGACAGGAAATTCCAGGCACAACTCCCATGGGGGTGTTATATTTTATTAGGACAACAATTCCCTCAACAGCCTCAGGAGGTCCATCTAATGTGATGAACATCCTTGCATCTAATGTAATGAACGTCCTTACCATGATGGTTGAGTTCCCCTAGCATGAAAACTTAAGAGCATTGGAATTCTCAGCCGAGGCTCCCCAACTAAAAGAACACCTTAATAAACAAGCTTCTTAATCAATGCGACCATTACAAACTTTCTTAAGACTCTCGGGATTCTCTGCAAACTAATATTTAACCATCCTAACCTCTCTTCAACATTCACCCAGTCTATGTCTTCAAATGGCTCTGAACGTGGCGTTTATAAAGAGCTGGGAGATCGAACTTGACGATGGCCCCGTTAGCACCCTCACACATGCCATCATCGAGTAGCATGATGAAAACACGCGCGGTCACATGGGTTTGGGATCTGACCCTTATGCTGAGATACTAGTCAAGTCATCATTTCTACTGTGGTGCCATATTATCAGCCATGGAAATTACTTTTGGCCTCAGTCTTCATCATCCCTCATTTGCCTCAGGGCACGCGGACTAGACATCCTGCATCCATTTGCCCTTCCTGAAGACGGTATCAGAATATTCTTGTTGATTGCGTCTCACACTTCATGTGGAAGACATACTTGTCTTCTTTCGTTCAATCATTAGGATACCTTTCTGGCAATACTAGACATCATACGCTTGATGCAATGAACTTTTTAGATTGTGGGGAGTTATCTGTGCAATGAAGCTGATTTTTTTAGTTGTAGATCCACTCCAATGGTGTCTAGATATTTGATTGCCTATAATTTCGACCCTTTGCGCACTTACCCCAAAATATCACATAGACAATGACTCTTTGGAATGAGCAGATCGTACCCCAAACCGCATCCTTTGTCTCTGGTAACCGGTTCTCCCTCCTGCAACTTTCGACGTTCAGAATCATCTCCACTTAGACAATTTGTGCCATTTTCAAGGTGGATTTTTCATTTCACCAAAACCATGAAAAAATGATACCAAAGGATGTACGACACATCACTGAGCACAACACAACTTGTCTCACCCTCAAACTCTTCTTTATTTGCCTTAGGCGTGCATTTTACTTGAGTAATGCAAATATGGCTAGGAGGCACTTTTAGAAAATTGATATCTTCTTCCTCAGAGACTCTTTAGTCAATCTGTTGACATGGTTGGACTATACATACAACAATATAGAGTTCGAAACTCTCAAAATATTTTTATCATCATTCGATGAGATGTGGAGGGCATTTCCCTGAGGCCACTTAGGAAAATTTACACTAATTAGAGAATTTTTGCTCTCTTAAACTAGGTCCAATTTTCATAAAACTCTTATTTGGCAGGTCCATAACTTCTCCCTCGGGAACTTTCAGAACAATATGAAGATATGCTCAAGTAGAAAAAACACCAATCTACAAGACCCCCATGTGGTGTGAGCATTTTATTCAACACACAATTTGTGGCGGGCATTTTCCCAAGGCCAGCTGAGCCAGTATTCCAACACTTAGTCACTTTTACTCGCTTTACTCGTTTTGATGCAAAACCCTATTTTGAAATACCTAGAACTTTCTCCTCAGAGGTGATGAAGTCAAACTGAGACAGTGGTTGGATAGCCACTGTAACAAGTTGAAGCCTAGTACCATGGTGCAGGAATTTTTCTCAAAACCCGAATACTGGTGCAGGCATTTTTCTGTTTTTAATTCCTATAGCTCACCTTTTTTTTTATTTCAGCAAAAGAACATTCTGTTTTTTTTCTAACCAAATTGGCAAACCTATTTTCCACACATGTGATCTCCAGAACATAAGTTGACACCATGGATAGATGCACATATCAACAGGCTACATCCTGAGAGTCTCATATTAATTTTATCATTAACACCTAAGATACGACGTGCATTTTCCCGAGCCAACTTAGGCAGATTTACCAGTACTGAAACAGTGCAAATCCTACTAGAAGGCACTTTTGGAAAATTAGTAACTTCATCCTAAAAGGCCTTTTTGACAATTTAATGATATGGTTAGGTGTACCAATCAACAATATAGAGGATTGTGCCTTGATAATAATTTAATACATCAAATAGAAATTATAGCGGTTATTTTACAGAGGCCACTTAGGCAGATTTACCAGCAGATTTTCATTTTACACTTGGACAATTTGTGCCATTTTCAAGGTGGATTTTTCATTTCACCAAAACCATGAAAAAATGATACCGGAGGATGTAGGACACATCACTGAGCACAAAACAACTTGTCTCACCCTCAAACTCTTCTTCATTTGCCTTAGGCGTGCATTTTACTGGAGTAGTGCAAATATAGCTGGGAGACACTTTTGGAAAATTGATATATTCTTCCTTAGAGAATCTTTGGTCAATCTGATGACATGGTTGTATTATACATACAACAATATAGAGTTTGAAACTCTCAAAATATTTTTATCATCATCCTATGAGATTTGGAGGGCATTTCCCTGAGGCCACTTAGGCATATTTACACTTAGACAATTTTTGCTCTCTTAAACTAGGTCCAATTTTCATAAAACACTTATTTGGCAGGTCCATAAATTCTCCCTTGGGCACTTTTAGAACAATCTAAAGATATGGTCAGGTAGAAAAAACACCAATCTACAAGACCCCCATGTGATACAGGAATTTTCTTCAACACACAATTTGTGGTAGGCATTTTCCCAAGGCCCGCTGAGCCAGTATTCCAAAGTCATGTTTACTTGCTTTGATGCAAAACCCTGCTTTGGAATACCTAGATCTTTCTCCTCAGAGGTGATGAAGTCAAAATGAGACCATGGTTGGATAGCCACTATAACAAGCTGAAGCCTAGTACCATGGTGTGGGCACTTTTCTCAAAACCCGAATTATGGTGAGGGCATTTTTCTATATTGAATTCCTGTAGCTCACCTTTTTCTTATTTCAGCAAAACAACATTCTGTTTTTTTTCTAACCAAATTGGCAAACCTATTTTCCAGATGTGCGATCTCCAGAACAAAAGCTGACACCGTGGATAGATGCACATATCAACATGTTACATCCTGACAGTCTCATATTAATTTTATCATGATTAACACCTAATATATGGCGGGCATTTTCCTGAGCCAACTTTGGCAAATTTACCAGTACTGAAACAATGCAAAACCTGCCAGAAGGCACTTTTGGAAAATTAGTAACTTCATCCTCAGAGACCTTTTTGACAAGTTTATGATATGGTTAGGTGCACCAATCAACAATATATAGGAATGTACCTTCATATTAATTTAATACATCAAATATAAATTATAGCGGGCATTTTATAGAGGCCACTTAGGCAGTTTTACCAGCAGATTTTACACTTAGACAATTTGTGCCATTTTCAAGGTGGATTTTTCATTTCACCAAAACCATGAAAAAATGATACCGGAGGATGTAGGACACGTCACTGAGCACAACACAACTTGTCTCACCCTCAAACTCTTCTTCATTTTCCTTAGGCGTGCATTTTACTGGAGTAGTACAAATATGGCTGGGAGGCACTTTTGGAAAATTGATATCTTCTTCCTCAGAGACTCTTTGGTCATTATGATGACATGGTTGTATTATAAATACAACAATATAGAGTTCCAAACTCTCAAAATAGTTTTATCATCATCCTATGAGATGTGGAGGGAATTTCCCTGAGGCCACTTGGGCAGATTTACACTTAGACAATTTTTGCTCTCTCTTAAACTAGGTCCAATTTTCATAAAACACTTATTTGGAAGGTCCATAACTTCTCCCTCGAGCACTTTCAGAATAATATGAAGATATGGTCAGGTATAATAAACACCAATCTACAAGACCCCCATGTGGTGTGTACATTTTCTTCAACACACAATTTGTGGCGGGCATTTTCCCAAGGCCAGCTGAGCCAATATTCCAACACTCATTTTTACTCACTTTGATGCAAAACCCTATTTTGGAATACCTAGAACTTTCTCCTCAGAGGTGATGAAGTCAAACTGAGACCATGGTTAGGTAGCCACTATAACAAGCTAAAGCCTAGTACCATGGTGTGGGCATTTTTCTCAAAACATGAATTATGGTGCAGGCATTTTTCTATATTTAATTCCTGTAGCTCACCCTTTTTTTATTTTAGCAAAAGAACATTCTGTTTTTTTTTCTAACCAAATTGGCAGACCTATTTTCCACACGTGTGATCTCCAGAACAGAATTTGACAACATGGATAGATGCACATATCAACAGGATACATCTTTATGATCTCGTATTAATTTTATCATTAACACCTAAGATATGGCGTTCATTTTCTTGAGCCAACTTAGGCAGATTTACCAGTATTGAAAGTGCAAAACCTGCCAGAAGGCACTTTTGGAAAGTTAATAACTTCATCCTCAGAGACCCTTTTGACAATTTTATGATATGGTTAGGTGAAAAAATCAACAATATAGAGGACTGTACCTTCATAATAATTTAATACATCAAATAGAAATTATAGTGGGCATTTTACAAAGGCCACTTAGGCAGTTTTACTAGCAGATTTTACACTTAGACAAATTGTGCCATTTTCAAGGTGGATTTTTCATTTCACCAAAAACATGAAAAAAATATACCAGAGGATGTAGGACACATCACTGGGCACAACACAATTTGTCTCACCCTCAAACTCTCCTTCATTCCCTTAGGCAGGCATTTTACTGGAGTAGTGCAAATATGGCTGGGAGGCACTTTTGGAAAATTGATATCTTCTTCCTCAGAGACTCTTTGGTCAATATGATGACATGGTTGTATTATACATAAAAAAAATATAGAGTTCCAAACTCTCAAACATAGAGGATTGTACCTTCATAATAATTTAATACATCAAGTAGAAATTATAGCTGGCATTTTACAAAGGCCACTTAAGCAATTTTACCAGTAGATTTTACACTTAGACAAATTGTGCCATTTTCAAGGTGGATTTTTCATTTCACCAAAACCATGAAAAAATGATACCAGAGGATGTACAGCACATCAATGAGCACAACACAACTTGTCTCACCCTCAAACTCTTCTTCATTTTCCTTAGGTGGGCATTTTAACTGGAGTAGTGCAAATATGGATGGGAGATACTTTTGGAAAATTGATATCTTCTTCCTCAGAGACTCTTTGGTCAATATGATGACATGGTTGTATTATACATAAAAAAAATATAGAGTTCCAAACTCTCAAACATAGAGGATTGTACCTTCATAATAATTTAATACATCAAGTAGAAATTATAGCTGGCATTTTACAAAGGCCACTTAAGCAATTTTACCAGTAGATTTTACACTTAGACAAATTGTGCCATTTTCAAGGTGGATTTTTCATTTCACCAAAACCATGAAAAAATGATACTAGAGGATGTAGGACACATCAATGAGCACAACAAAACTTGTCTCACCCTCAAACTCTCCTTCATTTTCCTTAGGCGAGCATTTTATTGGAGTAGTGCAAATATGGCTAGGAGGTACTTTTGGAAAATTGATATCTTCTTCCTCAGAGACTCTTTGGTCAATTTGATGACATGGCTATATTATGCATACAAAAATATAGAGTTCCAAACTCTCAAACATACATTCAACAATGCGCAATAACATACATTGGTGACCATTGACAATTGGATGGGCTAACCTCTTGGGCTATGTGTACTTTGTAGCTTACGTGTATTTAGCTTATTGTTTTATAGAAAATAGAAGCACTCCATGGTATTCTTCTATTGTTGATTGTCGAGATGTAAAATCTTCTCCCTGTCCTAAATCAGAGAAGGCATAGTTTCACTGCAAATTATGTTCCAAAATATTAAATCTTTGATTTATGATACATTTGATAAAGTCACATGGAGCTCATATTAGCTTTTTCTATTTTCTTGGAGTGATTTATTTATTGCCATTACTTTGGTGAATACCCTTTCTGAAAGATTGGGTCCAATTTCATAATGTTCAATGCAGTAAATCTACAATTTTGACCACCTTATAATAAATTGGATCACCATTCACATCTTAGTGTCTGCTGGATGGGTGCATGATTGGAAGGTGTGCAAGTATGTTTCTGTTGACTTAAATCTAAATGCTAGAGATGATAAAAAATATATTACATAATAGCCACTATGATGTTTTGGCCATTATGTTACAATCATCAAAACCTCGTTTTGACAATCTAATATCTTGATCCATGCAATCAATGTCCAGACCCCACAGGTACATGTAATTCTTCTAATTGGGTTTCTTCCTTATTTTAATGTTCATGCTGCTAGTTCATATGTTGTCAACTTTTAATTGTCTGATTCATGTGGTATGAAATCCATGCAATGGATGGAGTCTGTTGGATTTTCTTAGACTATTCTAATAAAATCTTGCATCCAAGTAACTAATCATGCTTGACCTTTACATATTAAATTCTTTGGGAACCTGCCCTTTTTTTACTAATTTAGTTGGCTTCTTTCAGAGTATTAGTGAGCTGTGACTAATCGCTTGAGATATTAATAGTGTTCCATGGGGACTTGTCCCCAAGGGTTGGGATTGTGTTTCCCGTGTTTCCTGCATCCTTGGGACAAAGGAACGATGAGAGAAATGTTTCTGTGTTAATATTTCCCCTTTCCCAAATTCTTACAAGGTTCTAGCTCAATGGTAGAGCGCCTGATTTACAAGCAGAAGGTTGAAGGTTCGATTCCTTCGTGCCCTAATGATATTGCAATATTTATGTTTTAAATTATGCCTACGAGGGGGGTTCTAAACTGACTTCATATGTCCCTATGAGGGGGGTTCATAACCGCCCCAACAGTTTGTAAAGTGTTTTAGGGGGGGGTATCGAACCGCCTCCGTAGGTACCTACTAGTGGGGTTTTGAACCATCGTTGTAGGTACCTGCCAGGGGGGTTTTGAACCGCCTTTGTAGGTACCTACGAGGGGGTTCTGAACCGCCTTAGTAGGTACCTACAAGGGGGGTTTTGAACCGACTTCGTATGTACCTACGAGGGGTTTTACAACCACCCCCAAAGTTTTATAATAGGAACTTTTACGGGTGGTTTTGAACCGCCCCCATAGGTACCTACAAGGGGGGTTTATATCTGCCCTTAAAAGTGAATTTTGTAGGGGGTTTAGAACCGCCCCCAAAAGTCACTTTTAGGGGCAGTTTTGATCTCTTCCAGGGCCACCCCTAAAAGTTAACACTTTTAACATCATTGATATTCAGGGTGGTTTTGTAACAACCGCCTCCAAATCTAAAACAACCCCAAATCACTTTTTTCGGGGGGGGGTTAGAACCACCCCTAAATCTCAGTTTCAGGGGCGGTTTTGATCTCTTCCAAAACCGCCCCTAAAAGGCAACATTTTTTATGTTGATTCTATTAGGGGAAGTTTTCTAACGATCGCATCCAATTTCAAAACCGCCCCCAAATCACTTTTCGGGGTGGCTCAAAACGGCCCCGAAAAGTCACTTTTAAGGGCGGTTTTGATTTCTCCCAGAACCGCCCCTGAAAGTCAAAACTTTCTGCATCGGTACTATTAGCGGTGGTTTTGCCAAAACAACCTCCAAATTAGAAACCACCCCCAAAAGTGACTTTTGGGGGGGGTTTAGAACTGCCCCCAAAAGTCACCATTTGGAGGCGGTTTAGAACTTCCCCTAAAAGTCACCTTTTGGAGGTAGTTTTGATTTCTTCCAGAACCGCACCTAAAAGTGAAAACTTTTAGCATCGGTGCTATTAGGGGCGGTTTTCTAAAGACCACCACCAAAGCCAAAACCGCCTCTAAAAGTGACTTTTGGAGGTGGAAGAAAAATGCCCCTAAATGTCAAATTTGTTGTAGTGATAGCCACCCAGAGATTTGACCCCGAGACTTGTTGCTCACAACTTACATCACTCAACCACTTGAGCTATCTCACTGAGCTAACAAACTGATTATATGTGTGTGTGTGTGAAAGTACAGTACTGTTACTGATTTTTCAACA
The DNA here is from genome assembly GCA_001517045.1 of Pseudotsuga menziesii. NCBI lineage: Eukaryota > Viridiplantae > Streptophyta > Pinopsida > Pinales > Pinaceae > Pseudotsuga > Pseudotsuga menziesii. Next base: position 178,251 of record LPNX010351746.1, on the reverse strand, counting down.
AGTTAGAAAATTCTCATGGAGTTTCCAACTCTAAAATACACCATAATAAAAGATCCCTGAACAATATACATTCAAATATTAAACAGTTGCATAAAGAAGTGGGCCAAGCTGTCAATATCTAGCACATGATAAATATCATCAATTATGTCATATTTTCCAAATATTTTGAAGGCCATTGCGTGAAGCTTCCTTCATCTCTTTTAGATGACTACATCCATATATTTTGTCTTCATGAGGAAGGGGTATGCTACTTATGACCCTTAAAATATTCACATTTGCATATCCTATGCTTAATTTCACTCCATGGAAAATTGACAATGAGTGTATTTGTTTAATGCCCATGACATCACCATCATACAGATCCAATACCTTTACTTTATTTCCTTCATGGAGTTTATCTTGACATTTATTTAAAAACAAAAAGGTACACATTATATTGAGGTTTGAAAAATGTTACAATAAGATATATATAATTATCATATTATTGGAATAAATTATTGAACACACTCACCAAGCTGTCTTTGAAATATCATTGTGTATCTCTAATGTTGATTGCACAATGTCGAGTGATACCCACACTACTAATTCCATAGGGTCTAGTTTAGAATCACTATCATTTTCATCCTCAACATTGTGTTCAAAATCACTATGAATCTTATCATTTTGTGCTTCAATAACAATAATGACTTGGCCCTTTGGAGTTTTGATATTGCTCTATGTGTGGTTTCATCATGCAAATTTTTTTTGATACCAATATTGTTGAACAACATTTAAAAGTACACCAATTGACAAAATAAGTGTTAAGAGCATATAAAACACTAATACAAAATGACTAATTTGTTACTAAAATAATAATTAAAATTCCCATATAAACAACTATTTTTGAGTTGACGACTAATAGTAGCTTATAACATGACTAAGTTTTAGTCGTATTTCACTTAGTCATTAATTGGTTGACTTGATTTATCATCTGGTGGTATATTTAGTCGTGTATTTGGTTATTAATTTACTCATTGATTTAGTCATTAATTGTCATAATAAATGACCAAATACACGACTAAATATATTACTAGATGATAAATCAAGGAAACCAATTAATGACTAAAGAAATATGACTAAATGTTGGTCACGTTAAAAGATACTGTAAATTAACTACTATTTGTTGCCACCTTGAAAACAATAGTTGCGTATATGCAAATTTTAGTTGCTTTTTTAGTCACAAATTTGTCGTTTGTAAAAATGATTTATTACTAATGTAGTAGTATAGAATTCATTTCATTTTTGTTCATTATTTCTCAATATAAACAACTAATTTGGTAGTTTTATATTCATTTTATTTGTGTTCATTATTAATCAATATAGACTACTAATTTAGTAGTTTTATATTCATTTTTTTGTGTTCATTATTAATCAATATAAATTAATTAGTATGATATCGTGAATAAATTAAAAAAATATGTCATACAATATTCATGCTCGTCTAATATGAATACACATGTGAATTATGCAAAGTCGCATTAGTTCATTACAACACTAAATAATATCAAATACAAACATATATAATTTGAGCCACAAAAATTATATTATATGAAAAGTCAAGTATTAGAATATGTATGAATTTCCAATTGAATATCAACTAATGGATTAGTACTGGTCCACGAAAAAAATTATCCACATACTTTACATGCAAATCATTTACATCGATGACTTTTCCAAATATTGCAATGGCCACTGAGTGAAACTTTATTCCTTCTCCTTCAAATGACTACATCCAATATCTAGTTTATCTTCATATGGAAGGTGGATGCTACTTGTGGCCTAAAATAATCCAATAATGAGTCGTTAAAACTAAATCAACTTAATAATGAATTATTATAACTTATCACAATCACTAGAAATCCATACTAGAAGCTAACATATTGTCAAGTTGAAATGTTATATACAACACTAGTACAATGTATAGTACTCACACATGTTTCTTCTCTACATCTTAAAATCCACCTTATCAAAAAGTGTTGTTAATTAAAAAACTAGTCATTAGCAATACCACACATGGAATTCCACCCATGCCCAAGGAAAATGTTGTAATATAACCCTGATAAAAAATAAAAATAAAAGCAATCCATAATCGTCGTGATAAGATGCTGGGAAAAAGAGTACTCCCAGTAAGTCTTGAAATTATCCACTTAATCTATTTCTCTGTTACATTAGCAATAGAAAAAATATCAATTAATAACTTCAATAGTGGTATATGCATGAGACTCATGAAAAGACCACCTAGATCCAATATGATCACCAGGTCTGTGAGATGAGCATCATTTCGGTGTCCCTATCGTAGATAGAAAAGAATGTAAAGGGAATATATCAACTAAAATCAATATAATTATCTAGATCTTTTCAATTGTTTAGATTCCACTGCTATACTAGGAGCTAAGGCTTCAATCACATGGAAAGTTCAATTGGCATGACTCGCATTTTGGTAGTCAAACCTCACAATGTCCTACCTGAGCTTGTAGCATGTTTGAGATCGTTTCCTATAGAGTTGGTGGTTGCAACATTGGGTACCTATGTGTTGTATGATTAATATGATGGAATTAGGAATGTACCAAAATCAATAATGTTTATTCCTAATATGCTAAAAAAAATCTTGAGGATGTAGATTTTTTTTACCGTTGTTCTGGAAAATAATGGTGATTGTAGTTATTTGACCATCTTGGAAATGAATAGTAATTGTAAATGCATGTAACTGTTTTGGTAGAATAATAAAAGTTATAACTTATGTTTACGAGATTGTTTAGGGAGTATTAATGGTTGTAGCGTTTAGTACCACAGTTCATCCAAATGCATATGAATAAAAAACATGTATTCATTTGGATTCCATGCAATGTGTTCATTCTATCATTAGTATTATAAATTATATATTGGTCTTACCATAAACATTAGAAATTCAGTGTTCCGATGTTGTTTTTGCTTGAGGTGAAGGAAACAAACATGAAGTCCAGAAATGAAAACCTAATGACATGTAAAGATACCAACTATCTGGATTCTCCAAGCTACTACAATGATAATTCCATGGAGGTCACATGTACTACATAAAGCACGTGTCACCCATATCTGAATATAGTTTTCACTCATTAATTGTTATTTCATTGAGCCTTTTGGGAAATTATATTAAGGCCAAGCTTCTGAGTTTGTGCACAAGTCCACTTAGATTTCTAATCAATATAGATTCAAGTCATGGGAAAATTGTTACAACTGCATATCAGTCATTAGAACCCATGGTGGTATAGATACGATGGATGTGATAGGAGGAAGCTTGATATGCAACAAAGAAACTCCTCATGCAACGACAACACCACCAACACCTGATCCTATGAGAAACATTTAGACCAAGAGACTCCATATACCTGTACAAAAAAAAAAAATCATTAGCACTTAACATCCCAAACCATTATATGGTACATTTATAAAGGTGTTCTAGGATGAAATATTAGATAGCAAGGCATATAGATTCGATGCACCCATTGGTCTAAAATTTCAGCTGCATTTTTCAAGAACACCAGTTTATTGTCATAGTTTGTTGGGATGTAGAATGTGTGTTCCACATAGCCAATTTGCAAACAATGCCTTCAGTTAATTTCAATTTGATTCTATAACAATTTCAGTTTTATAAATCAAACACAAAATTGGATAACCATCAATAAATCATTGGGTTACGACATATTACATCCTCTATTGAAAAAAAAAGACCAACTGAAGATATTAGTCACTCCTTACGATGTCCTTTGCTTATCCTCAATTGAGCAACATATTCAAATACCTATTTGATGGTCTACCCAAGACAAACATATATCATTATCCCATTGTAAAACATCTATATAGACAAACACTAGAAACAAGAACGAAAATCCCCAAATTGTACATCTTTCAAACCAAATACTTTACCTTCTTAGCAAGGAAGTTACCCTCTACATGATCCATCATTTGTGCATCATTGCGTTGTTGAGAAACTTGATCACCCAAACCATTCTTCTTTCAACATTAAAAAACTATATGGAGCTCAAATGATGTTAATAGTATTAACATGCAATTTGAAATAAACCATGTTTAATTAATATGAAACCCCCCTACACTATTTAAGTTGAGAAGCTTTTCATTTGTAAGATTTTCCAATGACAAGGTGAGCTCCATGGATGTCACTCCAACATAAACACATCTCCTAATTAAAAGCAAAATTATGTCTAATAAAACAAGTCCATATCATACATAAATCTGGAAAAAAAAACGAAATAATCTTAGTAAGCAATTAATGGCATTGTACTCAAGTTAATCATTAACATATAGAGATTCCCAAATAATGAAAATTAACCATTGACTTAAAACAAGTTACAATATGAAGAACAGGTTTAAATTTTAGAAATAAAATCACCATATAAGACGTCCACCTTTTCAAGATGATCAAATTCCATAGTAGGCATCAATATGGAAACTTGACTATAACACCACACATATTTTGTTCTCCAAAAACCCCATAACCGTTGTTTCAAACGACAAGAAAAGATATAACAATAACTAAAAACAAAACATATTTGGATAAACCAAGTCAATATTAGATATAGCCAGTATAATTATGTATATAATATTTCAATAGCATTTATGCATGGATACAATCCTCATCACTTGCGTCTATAAAGTACCCATCAAGAAAGATATCCTAATATCATTTTTAAGAAATTTAATATTAACTATGAAAACACAAAATAAAGTTAAAAAAAAGAAAAACTAAAATTTTCATCCTAATTTTCCAGGATCTCTAATTTCACTTGTAAGAGGTCTACATTTCAAATAAACCTTTGCTTGCATTAATATGAAACACAACCTTAATTAAACTTTGAATGCACATGTGATTGCAATCATATGGAATGCAACTTTATTTACGTTTTTCTTACATAGATGAGTAGTTAGCAAGCAAACTAACCCCTAATGTTCAGAAGTGACAAAGGCATGCATACACCATGGAGAAGTGACGCAACAAAATACCTCTTTCACGTGTTCTCAATTATTCTATTTTACAAAGGAATTACACAACATTGACAAAACCTTTGAAAAAAGCATAAAATAATTACCCCTCGTCAAAAATAAATCCCTCCCAAGTAGTGATGAAATTTTAACTAAATAAAATAATAATTGTTAGAACTTAGGCGTGATAAAGTCCATATAAATCCTTTTTGTGAAAAAAAAAGTTCATATAAATTCGAGATAGAAAAATAATAATCATGAGACTAGATGAACTGTATTAAACAAGAGCTACGAGGTGGCAATATCCCCAAGGTTAGATTTAAGATTGAATGCAAATAAAATTGCTCCATGTAAGACTGAGTTGCTTTTAAGAGGACTATATGTCTGAAAAGATCCCTATTAGGTCAGGATGTTAAATGATTCAAAAACACCATATTGTGATAACTAACAACACACTATGGGGAAGTCAGCAGCAACATATCTCTTTTTTGTGCAGGAATGGGTGGAGGAGGCATGTCTCTAGATGCATTAGAAAACATCATAATACATTTACGCAACATTTGAAAGCTTGTGGGTAGACAATCCAATGACTTGATTATAAGACATATAGGGAGAAAGTCCGTTAATAATCTTCGCAGTCTAATAACATATTTTAAGGTGAAAATAAGCCAAGACAACTCCATCATATTCCTCGTTATACCTGTAAACAACAAATGCAATCAAACTGTAGATAATCTTTGTTCCAAAATTTTACAATTTTAAATCAAATACCTCAAAAAAAATCTAACGATTTCGTATCTCTAACTAATATTATAATTTATAGCAATCATAAATGAACCAACAAGCTATATTGTGAACAAAGTTTATTCCCCCTATTTCATGAAAAATCTAGTAACATAACATGCTACAAAGTCATTCAAGCTGGTTTTAATAAAGAAGTTAACGTCATAATCATAACTTTCAAATGTGTTCAATACGGTGTACCTCCAATACGGTCAACCAAACAAATAAGATAGACACCACAAAATTAAATTGTATAATTTTTAAAATATAAAGATTTATAATAATAATAATTTCACTAAAAAATTTAAAATTCCTAGTATGAAACTCAATTTTACAACAAAATCTGAATGCTTTTAGCATTCTCAAAACTCGATACAAGACAAATACTCCAACTGCATTTATCCCTAGTTTGTTGTTCGGTCTGGACCAAATATGAATGTTTAGCGTTCCCAAAACTCAAAACAAGCAAAAAATATCATCTGCTTTTAACCCTAGTTTGTTACTCAGTCTGATGAGTGGACATGTTGACTGACTTGGCTACATTTTGGTCATTCTTGTGCAGCCACAAAAAGGAACTAGCTAGAAAAACGATCATCTTTTGTTACTATGGTTGAATCAGAATACATATCCAGGTTCAAAAACCCCTAAGACATGTAGTAGTACTATTAAAACTACTGAGTTAACCTGAGTGGGAAGTGGATGTTGCGCACCTCAACGGACGAAAGTGGGTGGAAGTCCTAGGTGAGTTTTACACAATAGATACCTCTGAGTCCTAGTAGCTAAGCAATATGTTTAACATAAAAAATTTAGTAACAATAATTTTTACAAAGTTGAAAAAAATTATATAAAGAGGAGAGATGATTTCATGGTAGTAGAAACAATTTCAAGATGCCCACACATAGAGGTATCCCACTGTTAGAGGTATCTCACTGTTAGTATTGGCACATATGCACAAATACCACACGAAAAGGCTAGAAAGCAAGCATAACAGTCCATGGCCAATCAACCATTCCGTCAGTATGAAGGCCACTCTATGAAGAGAAAAGCTTACCGCAAAAGTAGAGAACTTAGAAGCTCAAGGACTCCTTGTTGCACGTCATTAGTTTTAGAAGGATGAAGAAAAGCTAAGAGATCATCTTTTACAACACTCAAAACCACCATTTCTCTCCTAATAGATTTGTTGTGTGTAGCCACCACACTATTCATCAATGACGGATGTATTGCATGGAATTGAGAACATGGAATTAGTTCACCGACTACATTTTTTTGAACTATGGGACACTTCTATCTCCCATACAACATAAATTCAATTAATATTCACTATCAAATCCATTCGTTTCCTTATTTGCACATTATTTTGTTAATTTGTTTTTTTTAGAATAATCAACAAACACATTAAAAAAATGGCTTCAGAATCGCTCCTGAACCCTACAAAGACCATTTTCGTGTTCCTGTGTAGTCTGAGTTGTTTAGACAAATTAATAATTTTGATCACAAAGATAATAAAAAAAATTGATGGTGATCAAGAGGGACATATGATTTCTTTGAGGGTAAGAAGTCCTTCCTTTCAAAGAATTTTCTCCCGGTGTCTGAACTCATTCATCCTGGGACAGGTTTTCTAGGTTTGTTGAGGTGTATCTCTCCTTATAACAGAGTATAAAAAGGCCTAGACCTGAGCTTAAGTTCCCAAGTCGAACACCTATCGGTTCCCGGAGGCAGAGAGGCGACTAGGGTTTTAAAGTCAAGCATGAGTTCACACCCTTTACTGGATTATAGAGGTAAAGCTTTCGCAATTCTCTGGTTTTATTTTGGTTTGTTTAAAATTGGACAAACATTAAGCTTCTCTATCTGTCTCCTCACTAAAGGATTATGTTCTTGCTGCTATGATGATATACATATCAATTTATGGGCTTCGAGTGTGGAATCACCACCCCGTACATTACTTTCCATGTCAACGATTAACCTTTTGGTTCCATCATTATTCTTAACAGATCATTGTACTTCTGTTTTTAGATCCTTGTTCTCTTCTTCTAAGTTGACTAAATTTTTGTGCAAATCCTTAATCTCCCTCTTAAACTTCTTCCCTTTTATGATCTCATCTTGTAATTCTGCTTCAATCTTAATGATTTTTTTTTTTTTTTTTTTTTATAATTTCTGGAAAACATCAGTACTTTCTAAAGGTTCCTTTTTAATAAATTATGAATCAACCTTCGAATCTAAATCAATATCTCCCATGGTCTGGAAACTGGCACCATGCTCCATTGAATTCATTCTTTGACCCAATTAGCCAATCATCATTTTATGAGGGACCTTATAATCTTCTTTCAGCTTGGGAGTTCCCATATGGAACTACCTGATTTTTTGCTCCAGGACCCCATACTCATCTATGTTTTTCTCAGATCCAGACTTTTCCCTTTCATCCCTCTCTTTTAAATTCTGGAGATCAAGCGTCAGTTTGAGTAGGTTCTCTATCAAGGTATCTGAATTCGCAGTGCCATAAATATCATCTGAATTACCGTGACAATATCTATGATGTTTGATTCAAGCCTGTCATCAAACCCAACTGCTCGGTCTTTCTTTTTGGCCAGTTGTCTAATCATACATGAAGAATAAATTAGCATTGTACACTTAGGTTGATTACTTTTAGCACATAATGGTACAACCCCACATCTAGAAATCAAATTCACAACTAACTATTGCTAATAACTATAAATATGATACTTTTTCCACAAAATTGTAATAGAAAATAAAACTATTTTGCCTCAATTTTTTTTAGCTATTGAAACGATTTCATTACTTAGCCATCAAATCAATTTCTTAGTGTTTTGTTGAAACAAACATAATTGGAAAAGATGCAAAACATGTGCTAAGCACCCTTCTTCATGATCAAAGACCCAATTTGTTACATCTTAAATATAGATACATCCACTTACACTTAAAAAGTGTGTAACATAAGTGTAGACTTCATTGAAATAACTAAAACAAATAACCTTCACCGTGACCACTAAACCAAATTCTTAAAATAATTGCAACAAATGTTAAGCTATCATCCCAAATGCTTAAACTATTAAGAAGAAAACTACTCAAAACTTGGTCAAACTTTATTGTTGTGGTCCAATAAAATATGGATACAAACGAGGAGGAATGGAGGGTGATGATGAATGACAAAAAAATTGAAAACATTAGAAATTACATTTTCCTTAAACTTGCTAATGAACTTATAATGACCACATAATCTTACTTTCATTTTCAATAGTAGAACAAGGTAACTAAATTGTACTTTATTGTTACAACCAAAGTGTATTGAAGTTGACAATATATTCGGTTGGTTCTTTATAAAATATAATTGTAACTTAAGATCAACACGCGCAACAAGAAAGTCAAAGGCACCTAAAGCAACTGGAAAGGAAAGAGTTTAAGTAAAATCATCTCCTTACCCAACACCCCAGTTATCCATCAAATTACAACTAGGGCGAGAATGAATCAATGTGAGCTTCTTTGCTTTCTGTTAGGAATGAAGAACTCATTGAATGAACAAGATTGACAATCATCAAAGGCCTTTCTTAGTTTCCATACATGTCGAACGTGCTTTTTGTAGTTGAGTGCAATTGTGCTTTTATGTTTGCATGATTGATGGTAAGGTGTTCCAAGGCAAAGTTTGCGAGCAGGAATGCTTCTCATCATTTGATTGGTGAGAACTGTCCCACCCAGATGAAAGCTTCTCAATTCACTCCAGAGAGGTGTGAACATGACTTACCAACAAAAATCCAACGAGGACACCAACTTGATGGAGTAAGAACACCTCAGCACCACCACCAGCGGACAATTATTATGAAACGTAAAACTTGCAAACAGAAAACAAAATGGATTAGAAAAAAGAGAGAATCATGAATGATGAATCATAACCAATAACAATGTAACAAGAAGCAGAGAAAACATTACCCATGTGGGAAAAATTCATCATGTATAGATGCAACTATCCAAAGACACCAGAACGGCTAGAAACCCCTTCCTTGAACCAACGATCATCTTGAAACGCAACAGAACTAATTCAATTGCGGTAGCAACATAAGAACAAGAACTGATCATACTTCCGAACACTCCAAAGGGAACCAAGTCTAGGATCTGGAAAGCCCTTCTTATCCCAAATTAATAATAGAATGGCAGCATCATCAAATCAAGTGCAACGGGGTGTAGCTTTGGATGTTGTTCTTATTCTCACACATAGAGAATGATGAATGAATAAACTCTGAATAAACCAAAACTCTACAAAATTCAAACCCCAACAAAGCACTACCAGGATTCAAAGAGAAGTTGTGGAAGGTGACCATCATGTCAATTCAAGGAGGTGTGGCAGGAGATCTACATGAGCATCGTGTCAATTGAAAGATGTATGACAGGCCCCGTGCATAAACATAAACCATTGAAGGACGTGTGACAGGCTATGTGCATAAACTTAAACGTAAACCTTTGAAGGGGAACCCACCATATCTCTTTCATGCTTTATTTACTTTCGTCCACTGTTCAGAGACTAGACTTCTTTACAATAATTATCAGAAGAACCTGCACATCCTTTCAAGTGTACTCTATAAATAAAAAACCATTCAAGAAAATAAAAATAAAAAACAAAAAAACAAGAGCCTTAGAGAATATAGATCACTTTAGTTATATAGCTCATGATTCACAAATACCTTGATACACAAGCTACTGCTTCATTGGCCATTTTAACGTAATTTTCATTCCATCGGTCCTCACTCTTGTTAGAACGGGAAAATAATAAGAGAACAACAAGCATTAAATATGAAGATAATGACGTGATTAATCAAGTATTTCTTCAACAATTTCCATGTGCATTTCCACCAAACTATAGACTGTTAGATAACCAGCAAGGATTCTTCGAACAAGTAAATTGAGGTAATGGAGTAGAAAATGTGGATTGAAGCAATGGAATTGAAACTATAACAAGTAGACAATAACCGCTTCCTTTGTCAACATGAAACCACAAGTCAAACAAATGAGCAGAGACTAACAATTCTTTCTGGGTTGGCCATTCCTATAAGCATTAAAGACTAAATAGATTTAGAGCCCGTCAATAACCATGGCATTACAAGTTTAGCAATCAAAGGAGCGTTGCTGAGCAGAAGAAGGTTAAATCCTATATGCACGAAAGCCACCATCCATTACAATAACCCAATTCAATGGAAGGAAGAGACAACACATAATAATGCATATTCAGATGCCTATGCCTATGCCTATAGTCATCTAGAAAAACACTATCAAAGTAACAATATGGAACAAACATGAAAATTTTCAAATAAGTCTTCATCTAGTGATCCATTACATTCAATCCCATAGAATAGCTAGCTGGTATTCATCTAGAAATTGGCATTTATGTCATAAAGAAATGTGCCAATGAACTGCATTACTATTTTTTTCTTTAAAGTTCTTTGTGTTTTCATTTTCTTAATATTGAACTATTAATTGAGGAGACAAGTTGATAGATAATTCAAAGAATGTAAAGGATTATTTTTATTTTTATGACCGCCATTTCACTGCTTTGCATATGAAGTTATATTTATCAATAGAAAACATTATGGGGATGTTAGCTATAAATAAGAAATCATATCATATTTATTTGTCATAATTTTGTTGAATTAATTATTAACAGTGATAACATTTTGGGGATCTTTTCTATGAATAAGAGATCAATTTTCTTTGGCATAAATTTGTTGACTTAATTATTGACAGTGATAACATTCTCGGGATGTTTTCTATAAATAAGAAACCAAATTTCATTGGTATAATTATGTTAAATTAATTAGGAGCATATTCTACCTTAAACCCAAAAGTTACAGGGAAAAGAGAGCATGATTATTTTAAAAACTCTCAAATTTTTACGACTGCCAAAAAATTATCTTCGTCAAAGCCTTATTATTATGTATATTGTTTGCTTTGTAAATTGACTCTTAGCTAAGAACCTTGATGGATTCTGAATTTGACCTAAGAGGTCCACGATGGAGAAAAAATGTATAGTTAAATTATTATAATGAAGACCAAGATGAAAGAAATTATGGAACAAACATGAATTTTTTTTAAGATTTCCTAACATTCACCAATTTTGTAGAGGTTGGAGATAAACAAATGATATAAATTAAGAGATCACTATACACCACATCATGGCAGTCTACACTGCTCTCAAATAGAGATACCACATCCTACTAAAATTCAAGTTTATAAATATGTTGTTTACAAATGTCAAAAGCATGATCAAGTGGATCCCACCTAGGTCATAGAAACACAACTTTGACAAGAGAATAGCAACGTGGAGACATGGATGAGCGCCACCCTCACCAAAGAGGACTGGTGCCTCGACGAATTTCGAGCTGCTATAGGGAGAGTGAAGGCCATGGTCACGGCCCGAGTGCAAAATGTGAGCAAATTGATGAGTAATTCCCTTGCCTCGCTTTACTCAACAGATACGCTGCCACCGAAGAAGGATATTTGATCGTTGTATCACACTAAAAGCCTGTTTTTAATATTTAAATGTATTCTTAAATCTTGATATGTTTTTAATATTTAATGTATTATGCATACTATATATATATATATGTTTGTATATCTACATGTATGTATATATATTTTTCTTTCTTTGGATTTGGCATTATGATAAATCTAGGGTTTTTTGAACTGTAAAATTTGTATCATGGGACACAGAATATTGAGGAGGCTTCTGTAAGGATAAGGATCAAAGATTCAGAGTCGGCTGATTTTTTGAAGAGATTTTGTAAATCAATGAAATTCGACTTTCCGAAAGTTCTAACCTTTGTTCTTCTTCAGCCATTGATTTTGATGGTTATATAGGTATAAATTCAACACGTAAATCTGTTCTTCTTTTGCCGTTGATTTTGATGGTTATAAAGGTATAAATTCAACACGTAAATTAGAACTACTCTTAATCTACTGAATAAACATGGGCCACTCATTTATATGAGGAACCTAAACTATAGCCAGAGTAATTTGAACCATTAAATAGCTCTAAAACTATTTTGATGAAAGCGAATTTCTTTTTAGCACCAACTATGAAGACCTGGTTGCAGCTGCACACCGCTAGATGAAAATTTTGAATAATCGTTTCTCGTGTGTCTATCAGCATCCCTTTTCATAAATAACAGTTAGTTCAGGATTCGGGAATGTGAAACTGATGTAAGTATAACTATATAATTATGTATAGTACAAGCTAGGTTGTTTATCATCTGTAATCATTTTGTTCCATTTCCATACTTTTGTTTTTTAGAATAATAAAAAACTTTTCAGCCCAAAAATTAAGAGTAAAATTAAAAAAAAAAGATCTTGGTTTTTAAAGCAATCAATATCCCACTACATCTAATGACTCATTTTTCTTCAAAAAAGGATTCACTTTGCTGCAAGCATTGCAGCGCATGATCATTGTGGCCATACCAACCCGATCAATATTAGTTACCATAGATCGAAAAATTATTATTTTGTTGAGAGTTAAATCACAGTGGTGTCCATGGCTAAATTAAGACTACAATGTCACAAAATATCCAAAAACTAACCTATCAACGAGAAAATTTTAATACAAATTTAATATGTTTGTTTTCTGTTTATATCAAACATGCATGTGCCTCAACAATCGTAACCCAACCAATAACGTGTTAAAAGACACCAAATCCAAAATAAAAGGGAAAGAAGGATTTCAATTCAAGTGAACGTTCTTTTCAGGTCATCATTTAGAATAGTGAGATTCCTCCGCACAAATAATGAAAAGACTTAACCAGTTTTATGCTTTATCACTTGCATAATGTATTCCACATCTTAAGAATTCGAGAATTTATATTTAGATACTCAACAAATGCGATACTTAGCAATGATAGCATTCGAGAATTTATATTTAGATGAGCAGTGGTAGCATTCAAGAATTTATATTTAGATCAAACATAGCCATGGATGAATTTATTTGATAGTTTATGCAAAATAGTTGAAGGATATACCTGTCGATTAGGAAAATGCAAATAGCAACAGCTAGTGATATAAGCGCAAATAGTAGCAACCAATGATATAAGACCAAAACTTGTACCAAGTCACAATTTTTCTTCCCAAGGCACATTTAACATTGTATAATGATAATGGACAAGTGTAGCATGGAAGTATGAAACACTTACAGGTGGAGAAGCTTTGGCACCTGGTCACAAACACTTACAGGTGGAGAAACTCTGGCACCTAGTCACAGACCTTCAATCAAACTCTAAGAAGAAGGTATTTTGAAATACTAATGAAAAATAGTTGGAAAGCACCATACCATATCCCAAGATATCAGGCTTACACAACCCCGTCGCCAGGTCTTGGGACACAAATATCCACACCAACATCACTTGTACTGGGCCAATAGAATGACATTTAATTACAATTTTAAAAAATTACACTAAATAAATAATATTCCAACTATGGTGTAACTTTAGCAAAATTGAAAAATCAAAATTAACTAAACAGATTAATCGCTTTGAGCAATTCATATATATCCCCTCAGGGACATAATAAAGGAATAACAATAGTATCAAGTAACGGGACACATAATTTTTTTTTTAAATTTAGTGTTCTCATTGATGTCAAATAAAAAGTATAAAGTCTAGAAATTAGTTTGAAAAAGTATATAAGAAATAATTGTTAAAGGGAATATATGGGTAAGTCTCATCAAGATGTGTATGTCACACAAATACTACGTATCCGGTAAATATATCAAAGTGTGTATATTACAAGCCGACAAAAGAATAAGATATGTGGTTGGTTCAAGTTGAATGTTTGGGTAAACTTGATCATGAATAGAGGAAGAAGGGGTGTCGTCGACATAGAGAAACCCCCACTTATGGACAAGATTAATTGAGTCAAAGAAATAAGTATTGATGCTATAATGATTATAAATGAAAAAATGATTAATGTATTTTTTTGTGACCGTGGGAGTGAAGAGTACTTCGGAGTGGAAGAGAAAACAATGGCTTTTTGATTGGTAGAAGTGAGCGGCAATACAGAACTAAGTCATATACAAAGTCACAGTCGTAGAAAATTTGAGCATGCAGAATAAAGGGAAAGCATAGGACGTGGTAAGGAACACAAGTTCACTGCAATACATGATTAGGCATTCAAAATAGAAGATTACAAAGAGTATTTGCAAAATAACAGAACACAACAGAATTTTTGAAACAATGTGTGTAGATAAAAGGAGTGCTAAGGAATTTGCGCAAGAACATTGTACAAATCAGGAAGCACAAAATAACACAATTATAGCCATATCTATTGAAGGGAGGTAGGAAGGGAAAGGATAGGAGATTGAGGTCTCCTATAAGTTGGTGCTTGGCTACACAAGTTGGTTCTTGTTGATTAATGAGTTGGTTCTCATAAGAGGATCAATGTCCTCATAGGTTGGTGCCTACAAACACAACATAATTTCAACCCAAAACCCGACACCTTGCATGTCTGAATTTCAACACTTCTCTGTCGCATCTTCGACACATACAATTTTTTTTGCTGTCGGTGGCATAACGTCGGATATTCAACAGGCTACCAAAGTGGGTCGAAAATCTGACACACCATGGTGTCGCCTATTCGACAGTTTTCTCTTTCAAAGTGGCAATCAAAACTTGCATAAACCGTCGAAAATCCGATGCCTACCGACACTTGAAGGAGTCATGACACTGCCGTCGGAAGGTTAATACAAAGCATCGGTTGAGCGTTGCCTTCATGTGTCAGATGTTTCACAGAAGCATCGGAACACTGTCGAAAAAGCGATGCCTATTGGTAGATTTAACAAAAAAAAAATTGAAAGATTTCACTTAGAAAAGTTGATCACAAAAATAAATTGTATGTTTTTTCAAAGTTTTTGCTTAAAACTCCTACTTTAGCTTTGTTAATGCATTCTAATGATGTTAGTAAGTTATGGCATGATATGTTCGGGCATATTAACTTACGTTAATTGAATCACTTAATCATACAAGACAGGATAGTGGGGTTTCCACCTATATCCTTCTTAGATGGAGTTTGTCCAATATATACTCTTGGTAGGCACCTTGAAGAGAGATTTGAGAAAGGAAAGGCTAAGAGAGCCACATCACTTCTTGATTTTGTGACCGGTGATATTACTGGTCCCTTTCCTCACCTATCTATGAATAAATAAATATAAGTACTAAGTTCTAACCTTCATTGATTACATCTCTATATACATAGGGGTCTACTTCTTAAAACACAAAGCTGATGTGTTTGCTTTTCTTCAAGATTTTAAAGCTCTTGCAGAGAAACAATCTGGTAAGGGGATCAATATCCTTCACATAGATAATGGTGGATATTATTCCAATAAATATGTAAATAATCTATATCCTTTTCTTTTACAGTTCTTTACCTGACAACTCTTACGACATATCAGTATAGTATGCTTATATATATCCTTTTCATTCTAGAGCACACACTTTGTCGGTGATCTTTGAATTTTATGCATCAAAATGATCTAATTAGTGTTTTAGATATGATATATTTTCACTCAACATGTCCAAATGAGTGATGATATAGTATCATTTTGTCAAACATATAAATAAAATGCATGCTCAAGTCCAAGTCAACCGAAGGACTAAAATGTAAAATATAAGTAGTTTGTGGATGTCCAATGGAGATATAAATCACTTAAGAAGAACTCATGACAATATAAAGGATAGAAAAATAATTTAGTTGTCAATTAAAGATAAGGGCCAGAGAGAAGTTCTATTATTTACAAACAACTTCATAAATGCAACAAGTGCAGAAAAAGTGACTGATATGCTATATCATATCGTGCAATAGCATATTGAACCTTAAGGAAGAAAAGGCCAACTAGGTCAAAAGGGTAAAAAAAGGCATGACCTTTTCCAAAATATAAAATTGGTCAAAATTTCTAGGGAATTCCAAAAAGTAGAGGTTAGAGGTGCTCTGCAGTCAACACCATTTTCAAAATCAGGGGAACTATCAAAACCTCTCTGTGTCTACTACTTCTCTTGGACCATCATATAACATGAAATCCTCTGCAGTAGTCAGGAAACAGAGGGAGAAAAAATAGGTATGGCAACTCTTTCTACCTTAGTGACTGGAATCAATTCAAGTGATCTTTTGCAGAATGAACAGGTCCAGCCTTCAATTTCATTTGGCCAAGATAGATCAAAATCTCTTCTTATGGTCCCCATTGCAAGAAGAGTTGCATCAACTAGAAGTACTACAGATTCAGTAACACCTTTGAACATTAATAGTCCTTCCACCGAAACAACACGTATGCCTAGTTTGGTAGCTAAGGTAGATCAACCTATTGCAATTGTTAGTGGATCCTACACACTAGGGTGGTGGATCCACTAACACAGCTAAAATCAAGTTATATGCAACATAATTTCACTCTATGATTGTTCAATAGAAGAGATGGGTGATTGTCTTTGATCCTTTAAATAGTTGTTGGGATTCTGGTAAATGTATGCTTGCTTGTCCTTTTACGACTGGTTGAGAATCTATAAATGTTTGTGAATTTCCTCTTGCAATTACAATACTGAATCATGTGGAAGCACCATTATCTGCAAATCAATGGATCTAGCAAAATATTTCATGCGAAGAAGATGCTCTGATATAGGCTTGCCTATGGATTCACAGGGGAAACTTATCAAATATATTACTATTTCTTCTTTGGATTTATGGTAAAATGATGGGTGTATTCTAGGGTTTCATGCACATGCAAGATTGATGCTAGCATTGTTGGGAGAACACAAGCACAAGGAGGATCTAGGGTTTTCTTGGTTTCTCCATTGGTAAAGTTTGGTGAAATTATGCTTCGATGGATTGAATGGTGGTTGTAATGCTGTGTTTTCTCTGAATTAGGGCTTTTTACCACCTTTTGTCAAATTTTACATGTTATAAAACATCCTCTTGAAGGATTTTTATCTTGTTTGTCCTTAGATCTCTGAATTTTTCCCTAATTAGGATCCTCCAACAAACCCTAGAGGTTGTTTTTGGAAGTCCTAGTTGGTGAGCCTTAGGGAAATATTCCAAGAGGGAGGTTGATCACCATCCCTCATGGCCTTGGGTTTGAAGTAAATTTCACAAAAACCCTAAGATTTGTCATTTTGATCAAATTTTAGTATTTCATGTCTAAATAGACGCATTTGCGTGATTAGTGTAGTGTTAGATTAGATCTGCATTTTTATAAACTAGAAAACCTTAGGAATTTATAAAATTCAATAATCCAAAAATAACAACAATTTTCAAATTCTAAGCCACCTCAAATTTTGGCTTGCCTATTTAGCACTAGATCCTCCAGTGCGTCACCTATCTTCTTGTCTACATCCATGAACTTGAGAAGCAACCTAAAAATACCAGTCAAAAGTCAGAGTTAGGGTGTCATATTTGACATGTTTCAGGGGTTGGGATAATTTGGCCTTATTAAAAGGTTACTTTCTGCCTTACAACGACCCCATTTAATTGTTTAGTAGGGAAATTTAGGGAGTCTTTCCTTACTTGATCAGTGTTACTATTGTTTCTAGCCCTAAAACCTATCAAATAGACCTGCAAAAGTCAACCAAGTTAGGGTCATATTTGAGTTATGGGGAAATCTCAACAATATCATTGAATTCTGCCTTCCAAAAGCATTCTTTTCAGGCTAAGGAGTACTTGTATAAACCCTTAAAAGGATGGTTAACTCAGCTAGTAATTCATGTTGACATACAATAGTATTTACTGTTAATTTAAATGATGATAATAATGCCTATATGATGATACATGATGGTTGTTAATACTTACACTTGCTAGCTGATAAAATTGTCTACTACTGTTGATTTCAAAGAAAAGTGGTTTAAATGATAATACTCTATTGGTTATGATTTTGAAATAGGTTTTTCTGCCCTATATCCTTGGTGTGGCTATGAAACACTTATGCTTTACAAAAATAGCATATCGTGCACAGACCTAGAAAACACCACTAACTTATATAAGAAATTTACAAAAGATCAAAGGTATGCATGCTTTACCGATGGACCAGTTAGCAAAGAAGTTCCAGAATATGCAATAGAAACACAACCTCCATCACATAAATCTGCAACAAAATGTTCATAAAATGGCATCAATATTTTTACAAGATTCCTTAAGAAGCAATAATGTGCCCAATTAAATAAGATGGACTGTATGCTGACTCGTTGATTGATCATCAATGAGGAAGTCTCCCATGTCAAACTGAAGGAAATAGCAAAATCGATTTATTAGAGTATATTAATCCCATGACATACCTACTAGTAACTATATTGACTCATACAAAGAACATGGTATGCATGTGTTTATCCTTAAATACAGTCAATCTTAAACCTGGAAAACTAACATGATTCTATTACATACCTTCCAGTAACAATTTAGAGTAACATGAGCATATTGATGTTTACCCTTGAAGTGATTAGGATCAACACCACCAAAATTCATGGTTGCAAATGGGATTTCTTCAATAAAAACATATTTTCCTTGGGAAAGAACCTCAAAACTGTTTCCAACAAATGTGAAAGTGTTGCCTTTAGTGAAAAGATGTCATACCAAATCTAGTGATCTATCATTGTAAATCAGTGAAAATGTCTGATACTCTTTTTCAGGTCGTGGATACCTCTGGAAGATTGCCTAAAAACAACAAAAATAAACAGTTTTTATAACTTAAGCATTCAAACAATGCCTTCCAGAAATAAAGTAGCAAATAGATCTTTATTTTTTCAAGAAGATATCAATACTTTGTTACCATAATTATCAATGCAGTCATTCTACTTTTGTATTCCAGAGTTGAGATGTTTTCTCTAAGTGAACACTTTAAACTCGGTGATAAATTGGAAGCAATACAGAAAGATATAAATGCCTAATAAAATATTTGCACAAAGAAGACTTTGTAACAAATTAGCAATTATGAGTAATAAAGTGCACAGTGATGTTGGGGTGAAAAGTTACAATGGAAACTGAAAATACCAATGTGTACCATGCCCAACTCACAATCGACAGGGATAAGCACAAATATAAACATAGGTTTTCCACTGCACAATCAAACATGAAAGTTGAACAAGATTGAGATTAAGAAACAAATTAAAAAACTACTGGAGAAAGATAAACTAGGGCAGATAACAATATACTCATGTGGAATAATAGGGAAACAATGCTTCAAATACCATTTTCCTCACAAGTCTATCTGTCTTTTTCTATCTTTTGACCTTTCATATTCCCATCAAACTCAAATGCCTATCATATTTCTTGTAATGAAATGCCTACATTTAATTTTGTTGTCCTAACTATATGGTATTGGTAAAGTCTTACCAAGGGGCCAGTTATCATGATAAATCAAAATATTTAAGGTAATTGTTTAGATCAGATAGAACAAATTTCACCTCAATGTATGGTAATCATCATCATCAACTAAATGCATGTGTGTGCACATGCATAAATACCCAATACACAACTCAATCAAACAAAAGAAAACACATTTATACCTTGATTTGTGGATCTTCACACTGTCTTCTTATGCTTTACCTTTCAAAACATCATTCAACATACTTCATTTTTTGTCTTGTTGCAATAGTTTCATGTTAGGACCCATCAAATAAATTTATGTTTGTTTATGAAAATAACAAAACCAATCTAAATAAATACAATTCTATTACAATGTAAATTACAATACTATTCAACTATTCAAGTAAATTAATTGTTAAGAATATATCACCTGATAAAACATGGATAACCAAAAATACTATGTATATAAGGCCATCGATCTAATCAAAACGCCATTTCTTGCCTCTTAACTATAGAAATGTTTCTCAACGCTATTTGTAACAAGTTCCAATGGAGGATTCAAATAGCAATAGTGAAAATTATACACTAAAATTATAGAAATAGATGTTTTTTAATGTATTCTTCCTTACCATTCACTGAGCTCCTCTCTGTTTCGAGAATAATTTAATATTCTCTACTAAACAGGACCAACCACGTGAAGGTGGAAGCTCTTATGGCCCCTCGCCCCCCTCACATCACTCTCAACTCCCCAAACCCAACGCATTTACTTGCAAATAACAATTTATTTCACTATTTCACAATCCAAATAACAATGCATCTACTGCAAATTATTTCACTCAATAGTTGAAAGATGCTTTCCTTAAATCATTCATTAAACCATTCGATCATTCAAGAGCTGAAAAAACCATTCATTAAACCATTCATTAACTCATTCATTAAAACATTAATTTAGTCAATGGCAGAAAAAAAAATCAGTAAAGCATTCATTCATGAAACAGAGGAAAAAACCATTAAATGTTTTTTTTTTATAAATAATAATTACTCAAAATTTGTTTAGTCACTTCCTTTTTACTTTTCTTCTCTTTAAATATTTAGTTAGAGTCACATCTTCAGGAATCTGATCATCGGTATCCCTACTAGTCTGCTTGCAAGGTTGAACTTCAGGCGAGGGGTGATGGATTTTTGCAATAATGTCTAAATATTTCATTAATATATTCATATTTTGATAAATAAGAGTAATTCATTTAAAAAAAATTACGAATGTGTGTTTTTACCTGCCATGGGCACATCAACATGTTCAACATTATCTCCGATACAGGCCCAACTTGTTTCGTGTTATGATCTGCATCTACATGCTCTGCAATTGAATTGTGTAGAATTAGAATTAATGTTCATCATCTGCAATGGTCTATAAAAAATAGTAGCACATTAATAAATTCATTACCAGGATGAGAAGCATGATCTTCGTTTGGTTGGTCATGTACTACATCCTCGACATGAATAAGATCATTACTTTCCTGCACAAAAAGGAATAAATAATTTATGTTAATTTATTTATTGAGGAACAAATTGCATAAGCATTAATAAATTATCATTAAACTATACAGTTTTCACATACTTGGGCACCAGATGGATCAACAGAAGATCGTGTAGTATTCCCAGACAAGCTTCTCCGGTGTTCAACAATGACGTCAAAGCTTTGTTCGAAGCCAAGCCTCATGTAATCCACACTGGGCAATTCTTTGAACCGGTCGGCCTTCATATTTGCATGATGTCATTAATTTTAAATCCTTTTGTCAGAACAAAATAAAAATAATAATCTGTATGATATTTGGATGTGGATTTGGGTTTTGCGATACTTACATATCGGGCCTCCAAGTTGGAGTAACCACCAGGCCCAACTTTGTGTTGGCCAATTTTTTCAATTCTTTCCTTTGTGGCCTTAGATGTGTCTGAGAGCCTAATTAAGTTTTTAAATACATTAGTTGATGTACCAAAATTGATATAAAAAATAGTAATAATAAGGCTTACCACTACATTTTGGAATGTATTTCATACCTCCCTGTTCCACCCGATGGTATCTTTCTTGATTTTCTCAGGCCCTTCTCTTTTCCATCTTCCACCAGGGATTTCCACTCCATAGATGGAATCATTGGAGGGCGCTCATACCTAGGGTTCTTTTCTAGGTGAACCCTATACTGGTCTCGGACAATCTTCATATGTTTTCCAGCCTTCTGTAGGACCTTTGATGTATTGAAGATATCTTTTCCAAATAGACTAACCAAGCAATTAGTGAGATCATCCTTTAAATATTTTGGATACTTGTTTCACATTGTGCAGATGGTGGGCCTGAAGATCTCCAAGGACAAATCATTCATATGTTTATAAAATATATCATTTCCTGCAAAACATTAATTCCATCATTAGTCAACATTAGAAATTATTATCAGTAAATTAGACACAAATTATAAAAACTAAATTGAACAATCTATAATGACCTAGAATCCTCTCTATCTTTATTGGAACTAGTTCTTCATTCACCAAAAATGTACACACTATTGAACCAGTGCTAGTCACATGAGAAGATCTAGTAAATGCTTCCACATCTCTATCTAACCCTACATCCACCCCTTCTTCTGCAGCATTTGTTGTGGGTGGAGAAACATCGGTTGCACCCTCTGCTACCCTCGGGGGTGTCACAGAGCATGTTGCCGATTGTTCAGTGGAAAATATGGGAGTAGTATGTGGTGTACGTGGAGTGGTTTGGTCACTAGGAACAACATTGCCTTGAACACCACTGATAATCTCCATAGCCGGCTATAAATTCGAACCATTGTATTATAAGTTCAATAGCATATAAAATAAAATATTTTAATTTTTTTATAAATGAATTTGCATTTTTATTCAATAACTTACGTCCACTTGTTTACGTTGCTGTAACAACAATTGAATCCTTTGTTCGAGCCCTTCTGTTAGTGGAACTTCCAATGTCAGACGAATCAGTTCCTCATTTTGTTTTTCCCTTGTCCTTTGTAGCACCCTCAACGAGTTTGCAGAGTCTCTAATTTCACTATCTCTCATCAACCGAGAGACCTTATTCTATAATGAGTTTTGAGACGTTGTTTTATAAATGAAATCCCCTGTCTGCAATTGAAATATATAAAAAATTGCTTAGTCTTTGAAGCAATAGTGTACGAAAATAATTATATTAGGGATTACATCTAGGATTACTTGACGCCTAGACAAGGGTGTGGTTTGATCAACAGATGGATATTTACCTCGATCATCCACCTACAAAAAAGTAGAGAACATTATCACAATGAACGCAATATGTAAAAGGTAACAAATATAGAACAGAAATAAACACTATGCTGCATGTTTTATATGTGTACATTTTTGAATTATTTAGAATGTGGAATTACATTTAGGTTTACTGGTTGCCTCGAGGCTCCAGTCGTCTGATCAACAGCTGGGGACTTTTCCTGGTCAATCTACAGAAAAGGTAGATAACATTACCATCATGAACGCAACCATAAAAACGAAAGAATACATAACAAAATAAACATTATGCGTCATGATATACATGTTTATGATTTTAAAGTATTTGAAATGGAGAATTACATTCATGTTTGGCTGTTGCCCTGATGCTGTAGTCGGCTGATCAATAGCCGGTTGGCTTCCCTGATCAACACTCTGCATGGAAAGTAGATAATATTATATAAACGAAAATAATATACTAATGAAAATACATTAAAATGTATCTGTATGTCCATCTTAAATTTAATATTACATTGGAAATATCGATGTATACCTGTTGCCTTGACTCGGGTCGACAAACATCTACGGAGATGGAGGTGCCTCTGAGAGAACCATACATCAAAAACATACTAAAAGTTACATAAGGAAACATGAAAAGTAGAAAATTTCAATTATATGCTAACAAAAAGTCCTATAGATATTAAAATAATTAATAAAAGGGTGGTTAAATTGTTTTTTGTACCACAACCATACTAACATTGTTTGTATCTACATGATTCAAATTGTAATAAATAAGAAGTTCTTTGCCAGCAGCTATTGATTTAATTGCACATACAAAGACATGGTTTCCTTCACGCGACTCGAATATGCAGTTGGGTTGCT
The DNA here is from genome assembly GCA_001517045.1 of Pseudotsuga menziesii. NCBI lineage: Eukaryota > Viridiplantae > Streptophyta > Pinopsida > Pinales > Pinaceae > Pseudotsuga > Pseudotsuga menziesii. Next base: position 153,984 of record LPNX010351746.1, on the reverse strand, counting down.
TTAGTGTAGACCCTGGTTGTGTACTGTTTATAAACCCCGCAATATTACTGATTTTTTCTGGCCTTCCATCCATGTACAACGTTGCTCCTTTATTTTGGGCTTTGTCTTTCAGTTGTATATAATTCGTTGACAACCCATATCTATGCATACTTCGTGTATATTGGACCAGGTGCATCCAATCATTGTAGTTGTAATAGGTTCCAACATACTCCATCAATTCTGTACATCTAGCATATCCAAACTTTATGCCGTCCATGCAAAACAACCCCAATCCATGCAATCACGACAGTGCAATTCTATATATCCTCTCATTCACACAAAAATCAGTGTTTACTTGAGGAAGATCTCTAGGCACCCATTGTTTCACTAGGTGTTGGTACCTTAAGGGCACGTCGATGTCTCCCATTGTCTCATCATCATAGGAACATGACCCCCCTCCTTGGAGAAAAAAATACATGCGTTTGTCGAATTTTCTTCTGATCTTCTGACATCTAGTTGATCTAGCCCGTGTAGACCTACTGCATTTCTCACTTTCCTCTAGCCTTCCCAAACTCCCTTTGCTGGAGGAAGACAAGTCTGACAAATACCTATTTGGTTCCACCTACACCATGGCCGAACAAAATTTTGGCATAAGGATAGCAAAATACCAGCAAAAAAGCTTGGAAAGACTTATAAGCAAAAAAACTTGGAAATAGTTGTAAGCAAAAAACTTGTTAAAGAAAAAGCTTGTCAAGAATGAGTTTGGTTAATAGGTGTGGGAATTGGTAGCCCTAAAAATTCTAATGTATGCCCCTCTTTTAGTTACATACAAGTCTCCATTCTCACTTATTGTTTGTATTGCCTTTTCCTAACATGAATTGGGTAGGCTTCATAAGCTTCATATGTATGCTTGTGGCCATTGTACTTTGGCCTTTCAATGTTGTCAAGCTTGAGACGATATGTTATGCATATGCATCAAATATGACACTGCAATTTATGCCAATATATGTATGTACAAAACCCAGAGGTTCTCCTTTAATGGACTATCTCCTTCAAAGAACATATCTTCGCATTCATCTACATTTACTTCGGATAGAAGTGATACGGAGTTGGTATGTTGGTCACTTCCATCAAAAAAGCATCTTTGACATGAGTTCCTTTTTCAAGGAATCTTGATTAATCACTTCTTCCAAACTTCTAGCTGGTCAATTTTCCACTCTACATTGGCCCGATTATTCATTTTCCTGGCCATTCCTCTCTCCTTACTCTACACTCGTTGTTGTTGTAACCGTTACTTTTGATGGTTGTAAGTGGTTTTTAGTTTTCCCATGAATGATGTTGTGATGTTGTAGATGATTATCCACTTTACCTAATATGTTTTATGATCGTTTCCATGTTTTCTAGGGTGCACATACTTGTTGTTTATGGCTTCTTTTGCTTGAAAGTTGAAGGGTCTAAAAGTGCACAGATCTCATCTAGGACCATTTAAGAGTCACAATAACAACTATTGTTATAGGATTTTATTCTCCAAATGAAACACCAAAACCATACTTATCGGTTAATATTTGTGTAGGGATGTTTATCCGATCTCTCCCATAATTTATGATACTAATGGGATTGTGACTATCAATTCAATGCCTTATTTGCATAGTGGCATTCCTACAACAGTACACTGGAAATTCTAAAAAATTCTAATGTATGCCCTAAAAATTCTTATGTATGCCCCTCTTTTAGTTACATACAATTCTCCATTCTCACTTATTGCTTGCATTTCCTTTTCCTAACATTGCCTTTTCCTTTTACTGGCCTACCCCCTTTTCAACAATAATAGTTGTAGATTTAATCAAGTGTGTTTCTACCGAGGTGGCTGAGTCAACTGAGTTGACTTGGCCTTTGAAACGATTCGAGTGAGAATTTTGGTACCGAACCAAGCAAATCAGGGTATGACCGAATGGATCGGTGACAAAATGGTAAATTCGTCCCAATCCATACTAAATTGACCAAGTGAATGTGGGAATGCATAGGTCACACACATGACACTTAAATTCAAAAAAAAAATTAACCTATAAATATAAACATCGAGACTCTAAACCTACTTCATTGTCGAGTCAATTAGCTTTGTAGGATTCCTATACATCATAACACTATTTGGAGTAAAACACAACTTGCTTTGTAGGCCCTAGATGCCACCCATGTGCAAAATAGTCAATCTATAAAGCAACCCCCAAATACAAAAATTTTCTTCACAAAATAGGGCATGAACCATGTGAACAACCTTCCAAGTGGACCAGCTTAATGAGTAACCTCCAAGCATGTAATATCTCTCATGAAATGGTGTATAAAAGAGTGTAAGCATGCTTCAAATGATGACTTTCTCCTTTGGCAAGGATGAAAAATACCCTTATGCATGTGTCTCCAAGGGCGAATGTTCCTCAAATAATGAGAGAAGGCCTTCCTCTAACAATAAACCAGTACACCAAGGTGAATTGGCCCTATTTAGGGCTTCCATAACAAACTTGGTATTTTCAATGTCACACTAGGAGAAATGTTGGGTAGTCCTATGGGCATAAACAACTCTAGAATCAAGTATGACCATCAAAGGGACAAATCTGAGCACTTTGGGAGCATTCTGAAGGTCACAACAAATAGTAAAGCATCTCAAATCAGCTATAATTAGGCCAAATTTCAGATCTGGGCACATTGTAGCAATAAAAGATGATGATCAATGGAAAAGGGAGGCTGTCTTTGCACTTATGGCTGTGAAAATGAGAAATCTTTGGGTGAAAGCAACCCTAAAATCTCATTCATATGCCTTATAGCAACATCCACATGAATTTTGGGCATGTTGTGCCCCCCGCTCAACAGCCTTCTAAAATCGTTATTTCATCGAACAAAATCCCATTTTGTTCGATGAAATGTTTAAATTTTAAAAGGGATAAATTAGGCTACTGAAAGGAGGATTTTTCCTTGGCTACTGATTTATTGAAGTCAACATTTTTTGAACAAACTTTGCAGGTTACATTGGATCAATGATATCAATATCTCTGAGTTACTGGTTTGGATGAATTGTAACTAGGGATGTTAATACATGAGTGTTCATGGTCTTTATGCTTGATGCTATATATCCTAGTTGTGCAGGTTCTCATAAAACATTAACACCGTTTCTGGTCGATTTCATTGATAAGAAATATTACTAAGGTCGTGTATCATGATCTTTATGCAGAATCAGGTAATGGTGATCAAAGGTTTGTCGAACTCTATAGAAGCCTAGATACATGATTCGCATGCCATATCCTAAAGTTTGTTAACCATTATTTGCACTGATATTAATTTGCATGTGATAATATGCAAAGGTCTAGTGTCGAGTTATATGATAATTCACCACCTTTGATGAATGAGCCGAACACATTATGGGGAATGATCTATGGCACGAGTCACACTCATCATGAATTCAGAGTGTTATTATGACACTCGTACTTACCCTGCTGTCCACGTCTCAGCTCTCGTACCTATTCCTTGTCGTGGCTGTTTACCATTGGAGCACCTGTTATTACGTACACCTCGAGCTTTCCTGTCATTTAATTCAGGCTTGATTGAGATAACATTAGTCTTTCAGGGTTTCAACCGTCATTTGCGTTCAGCACTCCGAGTAGTGATGGCTCTGCTCATGCCGAACCCGCAGGGGTTTCGCCCCCATTCACGTATGGCTTATCCTGTGTATTATTTACTACTGCCGAGTCTCGGTTCCAAGTGCTCTCAACCTGCTCTTCTGTCGTTAATCCGGTGGTGGCATGTATTCTGTGCATGGTTTCGCGTTTATAAACAATCAGTAATGGCCCCTGTTGTGAGAGTCGAACCCTATGAGTTAACCCTGTTGAATTCGAACCCTGGGCTTTTGCAAAAGGTCAAAGATGTCGGGTGGCTGCCATTCCTTGAGAAGTTCTCTGATTCTAATCTAGAGGTCACCAGAGTATTCGCTTTGTCCCTGGTAAAATATCAAGCCGAAGTTGGAGACTTGTGCTTCCGGGTTGATGAGAATTCGATTGCAAATGCAACAGGTCTGCCTCTGTCTAGACAAAAGTGGTTTAAGTATCAGAGAATGGAGATTACGGAATGGAGGAGTCTATTGAAGAACCCGGCGCAAGAGGTTTCCTTTCGGACAGGAGTTGCAAGTAAGTATTTCCTCAAAGAATGGCGACCAGTGCTTGAGTTAATTCATAGGTATTTAACCTGTGAAGGTCGGTTGTCATCGGCCTATGTATACCACCTTCGTTTGATGGCTGCTTTCATAGGATTTCCCATCAATCTCCCTTACTATCTTCTACACAGTTTGTTTAAAATGTCAAACGCTATAAAGAAGGGACCAAAACATGTAAGCCACAGTTTGTTTCACCATGGGCTAGTCCGTATGTTGATTGAGAATGAACTAATGAAGTCTGGTCGCTCATGGGAACAGTTCTTAGAATCAAATGGTTTCTCAAAGTTTTGTCATTGTATGTTCGACAGTCCAGATGACTGTAGCAAACATAGGGTTTCAAGTTCGGCTCCTTTGAGCAAACCTACATTAAACCCTAGCCTTAAGAGTGCAGAACCCTCTCAGGCAACTCTGGGTAACCCAGAGACTGATTCCCATGCCTCCTTACAGCCTAGACGTATGAAGAAAATTTCAACCCTGTCACCCGTTACTCCATCAAACGGTAGCGACAGAGTTGGAGATCGTCGAGGAAATATACCTAGGTCCAAGTTGGTTAGAAGGCTAACCAGGAGCATGGCGAAAGCCAGGATGGCGCAAAACCCTGTGAATGTTAAGCTTCCAGTCGAAACTGTTGTAATTGATGAAGAGGAAATCAGTACTCCTTTACCTGTTAACGATGAAGCGATTCATTGTGATTTTGATACTGATCTAGCTGGACAAAATCACCCCGTAACTGCTGAAGGCATCTCTGAAAATCCTTCGCTGTCTGTAGAAGTTCAGCCTGTTCGGCCTGATATTGATATCACTCTTGATCGTGATAGTCCTTCAACAGTGGATAAGAAAGTTCAGAAGGTCCTAGTTGATTGTACGACTGATTCAGTTGTAAAAGAAAAGCCTGTTAAAACAACTTCAGTTGTTTCTCCTAGAATTGGGGAAACTATTCACCCTATGTTCATTAGTTGTCTGTTAGACAAGGTTCGCTGAATGGAAGATAAGATGAACGAAATAGTAGCGAGTCGAGACTTATTGAGAGCTAATAATGAGGGTTTAAAAGTAAAAGTTGATGAAAGTAATCAGCATCTTGTGCGACTGAGGAACCATAAAAACAAACTTATCAGGCGGGTGCTTAAGTTACAGGATGAGAATGAAAAGAGCGAAGAAAAATTACGTGAGCTCAATGCTCAGATCGCCTTAATGCAGTTTAAAGCTCCTTCACCAAGTCAACCTAGTGGGGTTAATATTCAGTTTTTCAACGCCCCAGTCAATCTGTAGTGTTTGGTGATATGTTGTTATGTTGATCAAGGTCAGGTATTTGATTATTTCGAGTTTATTTGTCGATGATTTTATTTGCTATTATTTCAATTATGTTTTAATTATAATTCTTGTGTGTTGTGTCGCAGATAGTAACATGAATATCTCTTTTCCTGATTTTGAGGATTTTGGATATATTGGCGATCCCTGTATTTCTGGAGACAAATCGATATTGGACGGATTGTATTACAGGTGCCATTTTTTTGTTTTCGATCCCTTGTGATGGATGGAATAGTTGTGCGTTCGCTGAAAAAACGACATGTTCCACTTGTCGTTTTTTTTATTTGATATTAGTTAGGGATCACGATCTGGATTATCAGCTTTTGATAATGTTATTTTGGGAAAACTCAAAATGTATTTAAAGGGCTGATAGTGAATATGAAAGGGGTCGATACTCTAGGGAAGCAAGAACAAAACTGCTGGTTCGTTCTATCTGTGCCTCTAGGCAGTTATCTGTCAGTTGTTACAATGTTTGAACTGGTGATGTTTTACACACATTTACAGTTTTAACACTTTT
>LPNX010351746.1:56675-138402 GCA_001517045.1 Pseudotsuga menziesii | reverse complement strand
TATACTATGTTTTATTTTATTTTATATACAAAGAGGGGGGTGTATCTATGTGAGTCTTTATGTGTGTAGTGAATCTATGATGATGAGGATGAGGATGTCGCTGACGATGACGATGTCGATAATGATCATGATGTTATCCATGACACCGATCATTATGATGATGATGATGATGATGTTGATGAAGATGAGGATGAAGATGAAGATGATGCTGATGATGATGGTGATGACCATCTTGATATCATATGAAATGATGAAAATGCTAACCATGTTGATGATGATGATGATGATGACGCTGACGATGTTGTCGATGGCGACGATGTTGTTGGTGATGATGACGATGACGACCTCGCCGACAGCGACGACGGCGATGATGATGATGGATGATGATGATGTTGATGATGATGAAGATGATCATGATGATGATTATGAAGATGACGATGAAGATGGTGATGATGATGATGAAGATGATGTTGATGATGATGAAGATGACGATGATGATGATGATGATGATGATGATGAAGATGATCATGATGATGATTATGAAGATGACGATGAAGATGGTGATGATGATGATGAAGATGATGTTGATGATGATGAAGATGATGATGATGACGATGATGTTCATGATGATGACGACGATGATGAACCACATGATTATGATGTTCATGAAGATGATGATGATGATGATGAAGATGATGATGATGATGATGATGATGTTCATGATGATGAACATGATGATGATGATGATGATGTTCATGATGATGATGAGGATGGTGATGATGATGACAATGATGAACCACATGATGATGATGATGACAATGATGATGTGTGATGAAGATGATGATGTGTGATGATGATGATGTTGATGATGTGTGATGATGTGTGATGATGACGATGTTGATGATGATGATGTTGATGATGATGATGTTGATGATGATGATGATGATGATGTTGATGATGACGAAGATGATGATGATTATGTTGATGAAGATGATGATGAAGATGATGATGATGATGATGAAGATGATGATTATGATGATCATGATCATGATGATGAAGAGGATGGTGAGGATGATGACGATGATGAACCACATGATGATGATGTTCATGAAGATGATGATGATGATGATGATGATGATGAAGAAGATGATGATGATGATGATGATGAAGATGATGATGATGATGATGATGATGATGATGTTCATGATGACAATGAGGATGGTGAGGATGATGATGATGATGAACCACATGATGATGATGTTCATGAAGAAGATGATGATGATGATGATGATGATGAAGATGATGATGATGATGATGAAGATGATGTTGATGATGATGAACATGATGATGATGATGCTGATGATGATGATGAACATGATGATGTTACTAAGAACCTTGAAATATATCTTATTTAATAGCTATGAGGCACAAATATGCTATTGAGGAGACTCAAACTTTGGTGGGTGGAATGACAACAATTAGGAGAATCAAACTTTGGTGGGTGGAATGACAACATTTAAACGACTTAAGAAGCCATTGTTATGGCAATTTAACGAAGTCTAAATATCTAAAATGATTTTGATGTTTGTCACCAAACTATAAAGTTGCGGTAATATCAAAGATATATGAAAAAATTGGAATCTGATATCCTTTCGTGAGCGATAAGGTATGTAAAAGATTTAAAAAAAAAACATTAATGTTATGTTCTACATTCTTAACATCGAGATCTTTTTATTATAGAAATAAACTAAGTAAAAAATTTCGGCATCAATTTTGCTAACTACATTCTTCTATATAAATATCTTATTTAAATTAAATACTATTTTAAAATAAACTTAAAACATTCAAAACAAAAATATAATGATAAATGCTAAAATTACATATAAAATATTTTATGGAAATTAAATATTTCAAATATAAATAAAATTAAATATTTATAGCTATAATCACTTTATTTTTATTAGCAAATATCACGTCAAAAGAAAAACATGTGTGTTACTAACTAGAATGTAGCTTATGTGCATTATCAAATGATAAAGGTTTAGGCATAAATCACTTTAAATTAGTATTTATTTATAGTATTTAGAAATATAATTAACTCACACTATCAAGATATTAGTGTTTTAAAAACTAATCTTCACGCTATGATGATGATGATGACGATGATGAAGATGATGATGATGACGACGATGATGAAGATGATGATGATGACGATGATGACGACAACGATGATGATAATGATGATTTTGATGGAAACAATGATAATGATAATGATGATGAAAATGATGATGGTCATGATGATGAAGACGATGATGACGATGTCGATGATGATGATGAAGATGACGATGAGGGTGATAATTATGATGATGATGATTATGATGATTATGATGATGATGATGATGATGATGATGATCATCATCATATATGATGAAAATGATGATGTTGAGGATGGTGAGGATGATGACGGTGATGATCCACATGATGATGATGATGATGTCCGTAACTCTTTTTAAAAAGAAATAAGATAAAAGAATTGGTCTAATTAAATATTTACCTTTCATTATATTTCATCGTTAACGATGATGATGACAATGATGAAGATGATGACGATGCTACAGATGATGATATGAAGTAATTAATTTGATCTAGGTTTAATTTTAATGATGATGATGGCGATGAAGATGATGATGATGGCGACGATGATGAAGATGATGATGATAATTATGATTTTGATGACGACGACAATGATAATTATGATTTTGATGACGACGATGGCAATATTGATAATGATGATGACAATGATCATGAGGATATTGATGTCATATTCATCGATTATGATGAAGATGATGATGTTGGTGATGTTTATGTTGATGAGGATGACGGTGATGAAGACAATATGACGATGACGATGACGATGATGAAGACAATATGAAGACGATATGACGATGACAATGACGATGCTACAGACGATGATGACGATGATATGAAGTAATTAATTTGATCTAGGTTAAATTTTAATGATGATGATGGCGATGAAGATGATCATGATGATGGCGAAGACGATGACGATGATGATGATAATTATTATTTTGATGATGACGAAGACGACGACGACGATGATATTTATGATTTTGATGACAATGATGACAATATTGATAATGATGATGACAATGATCATGAGGATAAGTCATCATCTTCTTCATCCATGTCATCGTATTCTTCATCTAAGTCATCATCTATAGCATCAGATCCAGAGTCAACATTGTAAGGGTTGGCCATATCATCATCAGCATCATCATCGGTTATGCTCATCGTTTCATCATCAGTATAACTTTCATTGGCATTGTTTGCTACATCATCATATTCAACTGTTTCTTGGAGTACATCTTCTGTTGGATCATCATCATCATCCAACTCATGTTTATCATGCTTTGCATCATCATATCCTTCTTCCAGAGAACCCTCTTCATTAGCATCATCTAGGTTATACTTTACCGGCCTTCCCCTTGGATCGTGTCTCACAACAAATGACCAGCCCACTTTACCTGGAACCTCTAAGTAAAATACTTATTCACATTGGCTTGGAAGAACACAGGGATCTGTTCCTGGCTCAAACAACGTTGTGTTTACCATGGTAAATCCATTATCATGTTCAATAATAGTTCTATCGGGATCACATTGATTCAATCGTAACCTGTACCATTTGACAATGAATAGAACTCCCTTAAAGGATTTAAGGTCACACTGTATAATATATTCCAAATACCCATAGTATCAATTTTCTGAGACTTTTGAATGTCTATCAGTTCTAGATGAAACATTGGTAACCTCAAAGACAGCCAATACCCCAGAATTTGATGTTTTCTTTATTTCATCCATTTTTTTGATTCGATATATACCTCCATTGTAAACCATAGCCTTATGGTGTTTTACCTGCAATAAGCAATACACGAAAATATTACACAACCATTCAGTCCCTATACAGCAATACATGGAAAAGAAGAACATGTACGTCAAAATGTAATTTGAAAAATAAAATATTTAGAGGGATTGATTAATTATATGCTTGCCATTTTAGCTTTTACACCATATGCCAAATCGATTTCCCTTTCTGTTAGATTGCTATCTCCATTGTGTGGTGCTACTTTTACCAATGAAGCCACACCTTCCCATGATATTCCATGACCCAATTGTTTGCATCGTTCTATCCATACCTTCATTTAGTCAATATTGTTTGTGATGTATAAATGAATTGCATCCCATTCTCAGCCAACTGTTTAATGACAATAACCATTAAAATGAAAGAAAGGTGTAAATCTCTTGAACAAAGTATATGCTCTTAATTGAAGAAATTATGACTAGAAAATACAATTAGAATATGAAGGATATAATAAACATCCACTAGCTAATAATGACCTTTCAGCTTCCTCAATCTACCTTTCCCCTTTAGTTGCTCCCCTTCAAATTTTTTATTGGAGTCTGGATCACAAATGCGACGTAAATTGAGCTTTGATGCTAAAATATGAATATATTCACTAACATACAACATGTTTTGGTATACCGTATATCCTTCCATCATAGAACCCTCCGCATGTGCTCGTTGTCTCACTAAACCCTTCATAAATTTCAAGTGCCTCTCAACCGTCCACATGGTCCTTGAGTGCATAGGTCCACACAACTCAATCTCCTCAACTTGGTGTATGAGGTAGTGTTCCTGTGCATTGAAAAATGCCGATGGTAGATGCTTCTGCATTTCACACATGAGACGAGGAATTTCTCTCCTCCAATACTTTATATCTTCTTTATGGATTTCTTTATATGTCAACCATCTACAAGTGACACAAACCAATAATGATATTTAACAAAAATAAACATTAAATTACAATATATGCTGAAATAGTGAACAAAAAAAACAAATATAAATTATACGGAGAATTAAAGAAACACTAAGCACGTGCAAGTAATCGCTAGTTACCTAATGTATTTACCAAGATTATATATAACTTGTTTGACATTGTTGTCGAAGTTGTCCAAGAGAGAGAGAGGTAGAACATATTGTATCAATATACAAACCACACCATTTATTAAACAAAGAGTATACAAACAAGAAAAAAAATATACGTAGTAAATTGACAAAAAAAAATTTATATGGACATAACAATAATAATTACCTTGATTAAGACATGCCAATCATGTGTTTTGACCCCCGCAAAATCACCTTTTTTGGTTATGATATTCTTCAAGTTTGCACAAAATCCAGTGGTAAATTTAATTTTCCGCGTTACTTCTTTGACAACATTGCGTTGTTGCTCCGTAAACATCCATGGAATTGAGTTTATATTAACTTGTTCTCTGTTGGTATGAAATTGGATGACGTCTTTCATTGCATGGTTGCTTTCTTGAATGTCTTTGCAAGATTTCACAACTTTATCTTTCTCCCTCCTTAGCTCTAGTAGTCACCATAAGGTTTCAGTAACATTCTTTCCAATATGCATTGTATCAAACAAATGAGCAATTTGTAGGTGCTCATAGTAGGGCAACCTGCTGAATTGAATAGGATAACTTTTCATTCCTCGCTGAAGCCCATTAATGCCTTCATGATCACAATGGACATCATGAATATTAGTTTATAAATCAATTACATCATAAATAAAATATGGCCACTACAATAAACAACTCATAATAAAAATAAAAATACAAAACAATTCATATACGATGATCCATACATACCATGATGACGATTTCTATTGTATTGCATCTTCCAAAGGTGAGGTGTCATTCTCCATGGTTTTAATGTAGTCTCCTAATTCCCATTGAAAATATTTTTTTTAGTTGTTCTATACCTGTGATTCTTAGAGAGGAAATGCATATACTCATCAAACACCTCCTTTCTTAAGTTGTTTGAACAACGGGATTTTATCTTAGGACCACAAAATGGACATGCAAATTTACCCTTTGTATGAAGACCTACAATATTTAGATATGGAATATCTATGTCAAATATATTCATATATAAACTATTCTAACTACTCCATATCATTAAATGCAATTAAAGTGGAACTTAAAATTACAAACCACAAAATGAAGTTAACCCATGGGGCATCGTGTATTGTCCATACAACCATTGCATGGAATTGAAATTGTTTTTGTCGTATTGGTCTAGATACGTCATACATAGTTATGCCATTCCATATCTTCAGTAGCTCATCTATAAGAGGTTCGATGTATACATTCATATCTTTGACTTGTAACTTACCTGATTCATTTGAAGTACATATTAAATATATCATTATGAGAACCATTAATATATATAAACCATGCACAAGAGTAAAATAATAGATATATATATGAAATTAAGAAACATAATACGACAAATGAGATGCCACAACTACATTATAAATAAAATAGTTTTCGACAAAAAAACCTGGAATAATCATCGACAACATTATGTGCTCCCTCTTTATTGACAACCATGGAGGAATGTTATTGTTGATAACAAAAATAGGCCACACCGTGTAAATGGATTTCATCTGTGCAAATGGATTAACACCATCTGCTGCCAAAAGAAATCCTAAGATTACGTGGTTCTTCTTTAAAGTGAGGCCACTTTTCCTCCATATCTCTAAAAGAAGAACCATCTGCAGGTATTCAGATAACATCATCTTGACTTCTGTTCCTGGCATGGTAATCCATAAATTATGCTATTTTTTTTCACCTAAACAGTCGTTGCAAATGTGGAATGATGGGAATATAACGAAGAACCTTCTAAGACACCTTTTTTGTTACTTTATCTGTACGATATCTACTTACATGACATTTTAGACATTCTGTTGAAAATTCATGCTGATTATAATATATAACATGGTCATAGGGGCATGCATGAATTGCTTCATAATGCATTCCAATCTCTTTCATGATGGAAGATAAATCTCAATATGTGCGAGGTAAAATATTTGATGGTGGTAACAAAAATTCAGCTATCTAGCTACAAAAAAATAAAAATAAAATTGTTAATGTAATAAATAAATAATATTAAAGAAACATGCTTCATTCGTACGATGATCAATAATGAGTTAACAATACAATTATTAGAGGAATACATATAAACTTTATCATGATCCTATATATGTGATGGATTATTTTACATACCTTAGCATCTGTGTGAATGCAATGTTTGAAAGACCATTCATAACCTTCAAGTTCATTATCAACAATACAGTAGAGAGAAGATTTGTTTTGGAGCCTTCATAAAGGGGTTTCATATGCCTTATCGAGAAAATGTATATCGTGAACATCATCAAAGTCATCATCATTTTCACTATCAACGTCATCGTCATCATCCATTCTAACGTTAAATGAATCATGGATCAATGTATTTGTACCATCATCTTCAATTTCATTATCAGTATGATCATCTTGTTCAATATGATCATTCACTTGTTCTCCATTAAACATACACGCTCCATGATCCTGATCCTGAACTTGTTCTGAAACCACTTCCTCTGGACGATATGTTGTAGGGTGTCTTTCCTTTAATATAAATACATGGAAACATCAATAGATATACATTAATGTATGAAAAATAAAAATAATACATACAATTACCAAAAAAACGAATATAATAAACTTTATAATGCTAAACCTACAAATGGACGATATTCGTTTCCCCCCTCAGCATGTCCATGTTCCCTGCAATGTTTTGTGGCTGTTGAGATCAATATTCTTCTCCTCTTAAATCCCCTGCATTGAGTACATGGACAATAACATTTGGCATCACCCCTTCGTTTTGCTGCATCCCATAGTCTAGCAAGCAATTGTCGGTTGTCTTCGTTTGGATCTGAAATATTTCTATTTGACATTTTGTCACAAACTTCGTTAATGAATATAACCGGTTGTCTTAAAAAATCAAGTTCCATGCATCAACATTTTGTCAAACGGAGAGAAGTTGAAGAATAAAAAATTCCCGGCAAATTGTCTATCTATGAAAAAAAAAATTCCCACAACCGCCCGTTGAAGAATAAAACAATTCCTAAAAACGTCCGTCGAGGAACAAATAATTTTCGCAAATCATCCGTCATTTATACAACAAACATGTCGAAATGTTTAAAACAATTTATATTTATAATGGCCATGCGTCAGATATTTGACACCTTGGACATAGTTACCGTTGAAAATATGGGACCATAAATTTAAAATCATGTAAACCTTACATTTAAAAAAAAAAAAAAAACCTATACATCTCGTCGGATCTCCGATGCTAAGGTGTCGGAGATCCGACACTATTGGGTTCACAGACCATCGGTTATTCGACACCATGCCATCGAATATCCGACATCTGACCATTGGAGATCCGGCGCTTAAGGGTCGGATATGCGACACTCTAGGGGTCGGATATCCGACGCCTTTTGTGTCGGATATTTGACAGCACTATAAAACTTTTTTTATCGGCATTCTTTTCAATGAGTTCTGTCTGACACATCTGTACAAAATTTCGGATGAAATCGGATTCTGATGTTAGATTTCGGGTTCAAATCCTGTTTTGAAATTTGAGTTGGTGCTCATCCATCAGACAGGTCGGTGCTTGACTGTGCAAGTTGGTGCTTATTGATTATGAGTTGTTTCACATAAGATGATTGGTGTCCTTACAGGTTGGTGCGTATAAACAACAAGTTGGTTCCTACAAACAACAAGTTGGTTCTTTCACAAGGGATTTGTGTCCCTGTCATATTGGTGCCTACAAATTATGTGTGAAGGTGCTCACACCATTATTGGAGATTGGTGTTCCCCAAAAATATATGTAATAAATGATTCTATATATAGAGATTTTTCTTATAATTTCTTTGCACACAATGTTCTCATGTTTTTAATTGCTTTGGTATTGGTGTATGATCCATAAAGTGAAAAATGTATAAAGTGTCAAAATTTCTCTTGATACTGATTCACCCCCCCATATCAGCATCAATTAAGGGTCAATAATCGGTATCGGAGCAGATTCCTTCAAAGTAAATTTATTCACTAGAAGGAAGATCACTGCGCAAATCAAATCACAACATACATATGGATAAACATGAAGGTCTCTCAATAAATAGGGCACCGCATTTTGATGGAAGCAATTATGATTTCTGGAGCATAAGACTCGGAATTTTTTTTATAGTCACTTGCAATTGATATTTGGAAAGCAGTTGAAGATGGTTATAAGGTTCCAAATACTCCACCAATAGATGCAACCGAGAAAAAATCGTATGAATGCAATGCAAAAGATAAAAACTCAATATTATCTGACTTGTCTGGTTCAAAGTTTACAAAACTCATGCAGTGAAAATCAACAAAATAAATGTGGGATAAACTTTAGAACATTTATTAAGGATATGATACAACAAAATGGGAAAAATAAACACTCATAGAGGACAATTTTAGAGTCTCAAGATGAAGGAATATGAAAATATTGCATCCTACTTTCTTTGTGTAGATGAAATAGTCAACACGGTTAGAGGTTTTGGAGAAGAAGTTGAAAAAGAAATGATTGTACAAAAATAGTTGAGATCTATACCTATGGGATTTGATTCCAAGGTCTCATTCCTAGAATATAGGAAAGATCTTAACAAACTAACAATGGATGAACTCCATGGAATTATCAGTGCTTATGGAATTACAATTGAAAAGGAAAAATCTACCAGAAGGGAAACACCATTCAAGGATTCTAAAAGGACAAAAGGAAACAAGAAAGTCACAAGTTAGATTTCCTCTGATGAATTTGATGATGAAGAAGCCAAATTTGTGAAGAAAAATAAAAGAGGTTATGGAAAGTACAAAGGTAAGCTACCTTTTAAAGATTTTGAATGTGGTAAAATATATCACTTTCATTTAAAATTTCCTTATAAGGAATAGAGACAATGATGACGAGGAGGATCATAATCGCAATGAAAGAATAAAGGCATATTGTTTTCACCTTTCACACACCTAGGTTAAGCGCAATAGAAATATTCAAGCTGGTAGGTGTGTCCTTGGGGGAAAGTCTCGAGTCAAGTAATGTCACTTGATCTTGACTCCTTCGTTTAGGAAAAACTCCTAATGAAGCCAAGGGGGGTGGTCCCTAAGAAAGAGTTGTCTAAGGATCTTTAAGTTTTAATCGTTATTGATGGAAGTAAGTTGTTTAGGAGTTTTTTGAAGTAAATTCTAATACAATATTGTTTGAAAATTTAAGTAAATATTTGGTAGCATAACATCAGCACATAAAGCAGGAATACAATAATTACATATCATATCAGTGTTAATGGAGTCAAAGTGAAATAATGTAGTTGAAGTAAAATGTTTTGAAAATGTGCCTTGGTCAGTTTTAATTATTAAGAGATGAGTTGAATTATAGAAAGGGAATTCTCAATATAATGGAAGTACCGAAGATGTATTTAGAAGATGATTAAATTGGTTCCTCACTCAGAAATGTGGGTTGAATCGAAGTCTCTGAGAAGGTGTCCAACACTAGAACAACACGGGTGTAGCCTGACCGTATCTCAAGGTCACTACTTAGTTGTTCCCGCTTCCTTTGAATAATTTTCCCATGATTGTCAACTATCGTACGCTATATTTTCGTAATGTTTCTAAGGGGAGTTGATTTTAATAATGAATTATTAGATTAATGTGAAGAAATTAGAAAGTGTCAAAAACCGCTTTTGATTTCCCAACGACTAGGAAAATCCCGCAGAGAGAAAGAGCATACACGAGTTGACGAAAAAAATGTTTATTCCAATTTGATACAACAAATAAGTTTGCAAAAGAAAATGATTAACAACAAATTAGAACTGCAACTATGTGTCACTTTCTGATCATCCACCAATAATGGACAAAGCCTTTAGTTGGTGGCAAGAGCATACTTCATGGAAATGAGTTGGGT
Source organism: Pseudotsuga menziesii (assembly GCA_001517045.1). NCBI lineage: Eukaryota > Viridiplantae > Streptophyta > Pinopsida > Pinales > Pinaceae > Pseudotsuga > Pseudotsuga menziesii. The sequence continues at coordinate 127,511 of LPNX010351746.1, read as the reverse complement.
AAGAAAGTAAAACTTATTCTAAGATGAAATTAAATAAAAAAAACTAATATATACATCCTTTCAAGAAGTCATATTGTGTGCAAGTGTTGATTAGTAAACTGCAAACCATGAAAGAGATTGTGATCCCCCGAGGGGGGATGGAGTGTGGGCATTGTGTAGCCCACTTGCTTTTTTTATTGATGAGTTTACAATATGATTAAAAAGGAATTATGATTTGCACTTTGATCCTTGAAATGGATCAAAAGGTTTATAATGTCACCGAGAGAGAAAAGGAAAGAAGAAAAGGGATGGAGGATGGATTTTTTGATGTCTCGGATGACCCGATACTCGAAATTTGAGCAGTATGTCCTCTTTTTCTAAAAAACTGCTAAAAAGTAGTGAGTTAAATGTATTAGAATATCGTAATTTAATCAAAACAAATACATAATCTATACTAATCAATATGCTCATAAAATTGTAGATGACGTTTTAGTGAAAATGGAACTTTGAAATTGATATCAATATGAGATCGATTTAATTCAAACTAAACTCGCTCTACTAGGGTTTTGGAAGCCTCTTATCGCTTCTAGTTCACCACCTCTACTTTCCATGGATCCTCATGACCCAAATCCAGATGGCTGACATGCTAGCCTGGTAGACGGGTTCCGTAGGATGGTGGCCTCACAACCACCAGTCAAGCCTGCTTCTAGCGACTCACACTTCGCCAAGCTCACTGAAGTTCCAAATTTTACTCTTTCCTCTATGGAATCCAAGTACAAATCCATTTCCCTTCACGAAAGAGGTATGGAAGGAAATTTCACGGGTCTTTGTCCCTCCCCCCGATCTATTGAGATCTAGCTGAACAAAAACTGGCGTCCGCTAATTCAAGGAGAAGTTCAACAAAAATTATGTAGAAGAGGGTTTTTTGTTTTTCTATTTGAAAAAAAAGAATATGGGGATCTAATCTTTGGAAATGGGTCGTACTTCATGTGCCCAAGAGGAATGTATCTTAACAAATGGGACCTCTCCTTTGATCCGAAAAAAGGACATTCCCTCTTCGGTCCCAGTATATTGGGTCAAGCTGCCGCACCTCCCGTGACACTGTTGGAATGATGAAGATATGAAATCGATTGGAAACTCCCTAGGGAAATATATAGACAAATCTGAGCCAAAACCCCCAATGTTCTCTTTTTCCAGAATCTGTGTTGAAATGGATTTGGAAAAAGGTCTATCGGAGGCAATTGATCTCAATATGGAAGGTTGGAGCCATCTCCAAATAGTAACTAAGAAAAAATTCCATTCAAGTTCAAGGTATGTCACGAATATGGTCATGTCATGAATTCCTGACAAAAGAAAACACAGTTAGATGAAGGAAAAATCCCAAGAGAGGAATGGAACGAAGTCAACAGGAAAAAGGGGAACAGAGAAAGCACAAGTCAAGCAAACTCACCAGTAAAATGGAAGAAAGTCCAAGAAAATAGATTCCATGTACTGGTTTCTAAATACCAAGAACATCCAAAAGTGATCAAATCAGACAATGAAAACAACCCCTAGAAGAACAAATAAAGCGAACTTGTTTTGGAAGAGATCAACCATATCCATGAACTACAACTTCCAACGCAACCTTTTGTGGAAGTAATTCTAGAGTCATCTCAAAATCCAAAAGGCTCAGTCACGAGATCCAGATCCAAGGCTCAGATGGAGGATACCTCAGAAAGCAAAGAGGAAGAGCCAGAGCCGCTTATTAAAAAAGGTAGGAAACCGAACAAGTTTCATAGGGAGCAAGAGACGTCCAAGGAAAAGGCGGTAGGTAAGAAAAGAAACTTAGATCATTTGGTGAAGTTCTACCCCACATAAAATCAAATAGGAGAACAAATAGAAGGGAGAAAGGAAAAAAGAAACACCCTCCTCTACCAAGAAATAATGAATCTAGTCTCCTAGAATTGTACAGGTCTTGGAGGAAACCAAAAGGTAGAAGTTATTAAAAGAATCAAATTCTCTGAAAAAATTACAATCCTCACTATCCAGGAGACTAAGATGCAAGAGAAAGACAGTTTGGCCATTCTAAGCAAGCTCTGGAAGAATGGAGGAGGGAAAGCAGTCGGTTCGCAAGGAGCTTCAGGAGGTATTCTAACCTGGTGGGATAAAAGTCTCTATAGATTCATTTCTGCTTCAGAAATTAGGCATTGGTTGTTTGTTGAGTTAGAACGTCTATATAATAATGAGAAATTTTGGATAGGAAATATTTATGGTCCTACAGTGCATACGGAAAGGAATAATTTTGGCAGTAGTTAGAACTGCAAAGGCATGGTAAGATGCATCTCCCGTGCATCTTAGTTGGTGACTTCAACATCACTATCTCCCTGGATGAAAAAAAGGAGGTTCCAAAGTGAGAGATTCCTTTGGGGAAAGGCTCCAAGATGTTGTTGCATCCTGGAGGCTGGTTGACATAAAAATAAGGAAAGGAAAATATACCTGGAACAACAAGCATTCTGGTCAAGCTCATACTATGGCTAGGCTGGATCGAATCTTGGTAAGTTCATCTATCCTAGACAAGTCTTTCATTCTAGTTTCTAGAATCATAGTTTCAACCGTTTCAGATCACAAGCCTATTTTGTTCTCTTTACAGCCTATAGGTAATTTAGGACCTCAACCCTTCAAATTTTCCCTTGGTTGGATTTTCGAGCCTGGCTTCCATGAAGTCGTCTCTAGAGCTTGGGGGAATTTTTTTCATGGTTCCCCTGGCTACATATGGGAGAAAAAACTAGCAAATGTCAAAAAGGAGCTAAAATCGTGGCAGAAGGGAAGATGTCATTATGGATAGGAGAAAACAAATCTTCTCAAGGCTTTAGAAGAAATTCAAGAGGAGATAGAGAAAAAGAGGTTACTAAAGAAATTATTTTGAAAGAAAAAGAAATAGAAGGGAAAATCTTAGTCCTTCAAAGAAAGAAAGATTCAGGACTTCATCTAAAATCAATATGTCTATGGTTGAAGACTAGAGATCATAACATGATTTTTTTTCATTATCAGTGCAAAGAAAGAAACAGGAGGAATACCATCAAGGAAATAACTATAGACAATGGGAGAAAAATCAACGACCCAGAGAAAATAAAGACGGAGATAAAAGATCATTTTGAAGACCTTTACACAAGCGAATAACATGTCTTGGAGGAGGTCCTTCTATCCATAAGTAACAAAATCCCCCAATTATTGCAGGATAATCTAGCAGATCTCACCAAGCCCATATCCTTTAAAGAAGTTCGCAAAGCAGTTTGGACGTTACATCTGGACAAGGCTCCAGGCCCAGATGGGTTTTCTATAAGTTTTTACAAAAGTTGTTGGCACATTATTAAAAATTATCTTGTCAAAATGATAATCTGGTCCCAAGAAATAGATAAGAGTGGAGGAGAAAGTGACTCCACCTTTCTAGCTCTAATCCAAAAAGAAAGGAATCCATCCACCATCAACAGGTATAAGAAAATTTCTTTGTGTAACTCCTCCTATAAAATCCTCTCCAAAATTATTGCAAATAGGATAAAGAAGGTAATTCCTCTTCTCATTTTTGAAAATCAAGGTGGATTTATAGCGGGCAGTCAAAGATATGCCAACATCCTGATGGTTCAAGAAGCGATACACTCAAGCCATATCTGCAGAGAGGTAGGTATGGCAATTAAATTAGATCTTGCTAATGCTTTGGACATAATAAGACATGCCTATATTTTTCAGGTTATGAAAAACTATGGATTCCCTGAAGCCTTTATAACATGGGTTAAGGCTTGTATCACTGAACCTTGGATAGAACCCCTTGTTAATGGCTGCCCAACCCTTTTATTTCAAGCTCGTTGAGGTATAAGACAAGGCTTCCTGATGTCTCCCTTTCTTTATATTCTGGTAGCATATTCTCTTAGCAGGAGACTGAATAGACCCAGAGTGGAAGGGCTTCTTCCAGGTATTAGTATAGCTAGGGGAGTGCACATCAACCATGCCTAGTTTTCTTATGACACTATTCTCCTGGGTAGTTCTTCTATTCAAATTTCAAGGCGTTTCAAATCCATCCCGGAGCTCTTCTTAAAATCTTTAGGAAGTCAAATTAATGTTAATAAATATTGGCTCTATGGCAAGAACAACAATCTCAAATCCCTATGATAGTTAGCCAGCATCCTGGGAATCCAGGTGAATCCTCAATGGATATCTTTAATTTGTTTGGGAGTTCCCATCGTTAACAAGAAGAGCTCCATCTCAGTTTGGGGACCCCTAATTCAAAAACTAAAAAAAAAATCCAGTCTTGGAGTAATTCTTGGCTCAATGTGGCAGGAAAGGTGGTTCTGATCAAATCGATTCTTTCCTCTTTCCCAATTTTCTCATGTGTTATTTTCTTAGCTCTTAAAGAAGTTATCAATTCCCTCGGCAAAGAAATAAGTAAGTTCTTATGGCAAGAAGGTAAAACCCATGGGAGAAAATTAAACCTGGTCATATGGGTAATTGTTACAAAGGAGAAGCGTAAATTCGGGCTTAGAATCAAAGATCTAGGGGAAATGAACACTGCTCTTGCAGCCAAACTGTTAGGATTATTAATCCTCCCTTGTAAAAATTTGGTCATATGTCTAAATCAGGAGTCATGTCTAAATCGGGATTCCATCCAGTCTATTTATAGTCATTAGCACCATTGGTTAAACTTGACCTAATTGGGGCACATGTTTCAGTTACCAAAGTGTGGGGAACACTAATTGAGGCTCACTGCCACTTATTGCACTTGATTGCATAAGTTTAGGAGTCTCCTAGATCAATCCCTACAATTTAGGAAGCAACTGGGAGTGCCGAAACCAACCAAGGTCAGTTAACTTCAGTTGATGACTAGTCAAGCCAAGTTAGGAGTCAGTTACATTCAGTTCTAGCTCTCTACATTCAGTTAAATAATGGTTTAATTAATTGCACACATGTGGGGCGTTTTTCTCACCTACCACAGTCAGTTAACCATTATTTAATACTAAATGTAACAGTTGGTTGTGTTTTAGAACTCCGGTTATGATTTAGACAAGGACAGTTAACTACTGGGTCCTTAACTTCAGTTGATGACTAGTCAAGCCAAGTTAGGAGTCAGTTACATTCAGTTAAATAATGGTTTAATTAATTACACACATGTGGGGCGCTTTTCTCACCTACCACAGTCAGTTAACCATTATGTAATACTAAATGTAACAGTTGGTTGTGTTTTAGAACTCCAATTGTGATTTAGACAAGTCTTGGTTACCTACAGTCAAGTAGAGTCATCAATTCGAACTTCCTCATGTGGATTCGAATTGCTTGTGGCTATTAAATCCATTTTACATCATTGTAATTATTATCTGAATTACTTTTTGATTAATGAAAGCATTCACAGCTGCAAGCCTTTTGCACTGTTTCATTCTTCAATTGCTGAGTAAATTGTGAGATCTTCTTTGTGAGTTTTGTTTTTGTCTACAGATCTATATGCTCAAATTTCACATCTAAGACTTGGACACTCCCAAAGAGGTTTGGGACAATCTTGCTTCCTTTTTTGATAAGCATGATGAGATGAGGATCCACCAGCTAGAAAATGATCTGATTACTCTCAATCCATCAGATTTCGAATCTCTAAATGAATTCTTCTCAAATTTCAAGAACCTGATATATCAGTTGAAGCAATGCAAAGTAAATAAGGATGAAACCCAGCTCATCCTTGCTATTCTCACCAAGCTCAATTTATACTACTCAGTCTTTGTATCCACCTTCCAAACGGTAAGGCTCACTACTCCAAATTGGAAGATGCCCACTCTTAATGATTTCATTCAATCTCTTATTTCTGAAAATGATAAATTGATCCAAATGGGGATCATTCGATCTCCCAAAGATCTAGCTCTTATTGCAAGATGAGATAAGGTAGTGAATGACAGAGGGAAGCAAAGAGATGAGTCTGAACAGTCAAAAGAACCTTCAAGTTCGAAGAGAAGCAAGAAGAATAGCAAAGGCAAGATCCTCTGCCCTTACTGTGGAAGGGGCTTCCATTCAGAAAGCTCCTGTATGAGAAGACAACTTGATGAAATGGCTCTTCTTTTGAAAAGGCACAACATTTCTGTAACTGCTAGCGCAAGGAAGGAAGACTCTGAAGAAGAAGAAGAAGAATACCCAAGGAAAGGACATGTACTGAAAGCTTGCTGCACATCAACACCTGCCTTCCTCATTGATTCTGGAGCTTCCAACCATATGGATGCATCCATAGAATCATTCTCTTCTTTTCAATCTTTTGATGGTCCTAGTATTCAGATGGGCAATAACAGTAAAGTACAAACCAAAGGGAAGGGCTCTATCCAACTTGAACATGGAAGGTTCAAAGATGTGTTGTTTGTTCCCTCACTAGCTTCAAATCTGTTATCTGTCTATCAGATGACCCATACTGGATCTCCAAAGCGAGTGATCTTTGGTCCTGACTCAGTGGAGATCACAGATATCTCTACTGGGAGCATCATAGCAAAGGGTATTGCGAATCATGCTTCAAGAGCATATGAGTTCTCACATTTCATGCCTCCTTCAGAACCAGTGCACTCTCAGCAGCCACCAGCAAGGGAAGGTAAAAACATTGCATCTACTTCTTTTACAGCTTCTACTAGTATTGCAGATCCATCTATATTAGTTTATGACATTAAGATTCAGGGTGAGTCAGATCTAGATTCAGTCCCTACTTCCAAACTGGAAGCTAGGAAGATGACTGGAAACTCACCTGACACTCAGAAAGAAAAGACTCTTGCGCTATGTCATACTGTTTTGCCTCCTTAAGAGAGATGCAATAGACTTCCTGTAAGATGCAATATGGCAAGGGATCAGTCTTCCTACATTCAGAAGAATGGATATGATCATACACCTCTTCATTCAGCAAGAGACAAAGGTTACATTCCTCCTTCCTCTCATCATCCTTTTCGGAGAAGAAGGAGAAGTCTACATGCCAGGCCCCAGAATACTTGTGCACAGCACACCATGCATGCTGCTTCACTACCTCACAGAGATGAAGATTGCAGCAACATATTTTCAAGTTTTTCAAACTTGAGACCTGATTCTACCTGCTTAGATAGAAAGAGGGTTTTTTTCCCATGTGGTTTTTTCCCTCGTTACTTATATTAAGCAGTTACTTTATTTTACTTGATGTAATGGGTGACCTGTAGTCTTAGTTACCAGGGCCCACAGTTTGTCCAAGTTAGCATTTAGGGGGGGTGTTAGGATTATTAATCCTCCCTTGTACAAATTTGGTCATATGTCTAAATCAGGAGTCATGTCTAAATCGAGAGTCCATCCAGTCTATTTATAGTCATTAGCACCATTGGTTAAACTTGACCTAATTGGGGCACATGTTTCAGTTAACAAAGTGTGGGGAACACTAATTGAGGCTCACTGCCACTTATTGCACTTGATTGCATAAGTTTAGGAGTCTCCTAGATCAATCCCTACAATTTAGGAAGCACCTGGAAGTGCCGAAACCAACCAAGGTCAGTTAACTTCAGTTGATGACTAGTCAAGCCAAGTTAGGAGTCAGTTACATTCAGTTAAATAATGGTTTAATTAATTGCACACATGTGGGGCATTTTTCTCACCTACCATAGTCAGTTAACCATTATTTAATACTAAATGTAACAGTTGGTTGTGTTTTAGAATTACGGTTATGATTTAGACAAGGACAGTTAACTACTGGGTCCTTAACTTCAGTTGATGACTAGTCAAGCCAAGTTAGGAGTCAGTTACATTCAGTTAAATAATGGTTTAATTAATTGCACACATGTGGGGTGCTTTTCTCACCTACCACAGTCAGTTAACCATTATTTAATACTAAATGTAACAGTTGGTTGTGTTTTAGAACTCCAATTGTGATTTAGACAAGTCTTGGTTACCTACAGTCAAGTAGAGTCATCAATTCGAACTTCCTCATGTGGATTCGAATTGCTTGTGGCTATTAAAGCCATTTTACATCATTGTAATTATTATCTGAATTACTTTTTGATTAATGAAAGCATTCACAGCTGCAAGCCTTTTGTACTGTTTCATTCTTCAATTGCTGAGTAAATTGTGAGATCTTCTTTGTGAGTTTTGTTTTTGTCTACAGATCTATATGCTCAAATTTACACAAACTAGTCTGGAGGATGATCTCAAGTGGAAAGGAATGGTGGAATAAGGCTATAAGGAGAAAATACATCAAAAAGAAAACTTCCAAAATTTTGGATGATCCTTGGATAGGTAAGGGTACCACAATTTGGAACCTTCGTAAAAATTGTGTGGGTCTAATTAAAGACAATTTATATTGGATCCCTGGAAATGGAGGCAAAATCAATATATGGGAAGATTCGATCTTGGAGAGGCTCCTATTACTACAAAATACATGATTCTTCCACTTTGATAGTGGTTGGAAGACCACGGCTTCATCAATCTTAAATATTTTTCCATCTGGGGATCCAGGGGAGACTAGAAAGGATGGAAGGTACTTTCTCCCCCGCTCCGCCTTCTCTCGGCCTATGATGCGTTCAAGCCCTTTCTTCATCAAATAAATTCTCTTAATATCACCGTGAAAGATTCTAGAGGGTGGGGGAAATATGGGTTCTATACTGCGAAATATGGTTATAAGTTCTTGCAAAGAAATGGAAACGAGCCTCACAATAACAAGTGGATGAAGGTTTGGAACTCTGACTACATCCCCAAAATCAACATATTTTTTTGGATTTTGGTGAAGAACAAGTTGCTTACATATGATAATATTAGGAAACAGGTTATTCATGGGCCATCTAGATGCCCCCTTTGCCTCGATCAGGAAGAAATGTCTCAGCATATGTTTCTAGAATGTTCCCTCACTAAGCAAGTTTGGAGTCTTTTCCTTAGACCCTTTGATGGTTTTCTCAATCTCATCCTTGTAACTTTTGGGATGCCTATAAGGAGTGGTAATGACTGCTTGTGTTCCCTCCTCTAGCTCGATGATGTGTTCAAAACCTCGGTCTGGTGGTCTGCCGGATGGAAGGTCCTGAAAAACCTTTTCATGTTTCTGTAGCAAGGCTTGAATGTCACTTGGGTGTTGTGTACTGGTATCTGGAGGTTTACTGAAGGTGACAAAACATTCTGCAGCCCATTCTATATCATCTTGTCGGAGCACTGCCTCCATTCTCTGTGACGAGACTGGTTTTGGGGGGTAAGTGTTCATGCCCCTCAAAACTACCCATTTGTCATCTGGCCCCTGGAACTCCATTTCCATTTCCGTGTAGTCTGTAGTGTATTTCCCTATAGAGTAAAGCCACTGAACACCCAATAGCACATGAGTATCTGCTACATCCAATACATAAAAAGATTCTTTCATCTGATAGTTACCTAAGGCAACATTCAATTTTGCAATCCATTAGTTGCACTCCATGCTGGAGTTCCCAGCTATTGCTACAGTGAATCCCTTGAACTTCTCGGTCTGAATACCTCTCTTAGATACCCAAGCGGAGTCAATGAAATTGTGGGTGGCTTCCCCATCAATCAATACTCCTACTCTATGACCCTGTACTACTCCCCTGACCCTGAGAGTATGGAATCTTGGTACTCCAGATAATGTAGCAATGACCCCCTCTGGTGTATCACCCTGGTGTGAATCCTCTTCTGTGGCCTCCTGCTCATCGTCATCCTCATCACTGTCTGAATACACCTTAATGTAGTGGGCCTTCACCTTCCTTGCACACCTGTGTCATGGTACCCATGGTTCCTGACAGGTGAAGCATAGCTTCTTCCTTCTCAAGTCTTTCCTAGTGTCCTCATCTAACCAAGTTTTCTTGGGCACATCCTGCTGGAAAGGTTTCCTGTCCTTGTCCCTAAAAGGAAAATTGGTTTTCAGAGGAAATTTGTTTTTGGGCACTGAATCCTGAAGATCCCTTGCCCTGCTAATAGCATCCTGCAGAGTGATGGGTTTGTAGGCTTTCACCCATCCTCGTAGTGGCTCTATGAGGGCCTTAGTGAATAACATAGTCAATCTGCTCTCTGACACATCTGTTACCATAACGGCTAGCCTCTGAAATTCTGAAATGAAATATTCTGCACTACTAGTCTGCTTGATTTGAGCCAACTCCCTAAAATGGATCTCTGGATCTTTCTTGTCAAACCTCTCTATGAGTTTTTGAGTGAACTCACAATAAGAATGTATGGTGTTGTGACCCAATGTCACCAATCCGTGGTACCACCATTCGTGAGCTTCTCCGTCAAGGTGAAGTGTAGCCAACTTAATGGCGTCTGTCTCTGTCATGGGGTTGAGTTGGAAATAGGTATCCAACTTTTGGACCCATGTTCTTGCTGATCCTCCGCGAGTCCCATCAAATTTTGGGATGGTTAACCTGCCCAAGGTCTTCTGTAGCTCATAGTTGTGATTGAAACCCCTGTTGAAATTCCTGGGCCTGTTCCTACTCTTCATGTTGCAGAAATCTGAGAAAGACATGGCAGCATGAAACTCATCCCCTAAGTCTATGTACTGCTGCAAATAAGCCCCAAAAGGATCGCTAGGTTCTACCTGCATGACCGGCCCCCCTACTGTATCTGCTAAGAAGTGAGGCATGGTAGGCCTAATAGTAGTTCTCCTGTATATGTGTGGAGTGTTCTGGATGTTAGTGTACACCATCTTTCCACTGCTGCTTGAAGATCCCCGATCTACTGGTGAGGGAGGTGTACTGTTGATATCTGTTTCCGGTTTCGCTGATAGTCTGTTGATTGCATTGAGGACTTCTTTTTGTCCTTTGGCTAAGTCTTGCAATACAGAGACCAAGCTACGAAACTCCATCTGATCCTCCTCTTCTCCCATTCCTTTTCCCCTATCTGAATGTATACCTGTTTGTTCCATGTCTGAATTGGTATCTTCTAGTTGGATATCTTCAAATTCTTATGTGTATCTACTCTTCCTCCTCCTATAGGTTACAAAAGGATCTCCTTCTGTATTCATCTACTTTAGATCTCTTAAGCCCACAGCTGGCCAAGAAAATAGCTCTGATACCACTGTAATATCCCAAATCTCGATATTTTCTATTTCTAAACAAATATGCTGATACAACGGAGCATGCAAACTGCCATGCAAAAATCCCTATTTTATAGGAAAAATTAGGGTTAGGGTTTGCAAGATAGAACGAACACTTACCACTGATAAGCCGGCTGAACTGCTTCGGAGAAAGTATGCAAGCACTGAGAACTGGATCGGAAATAGGCAGATCTCCTTTGCTTCAGGTGAACCCCCAGCAGCAAGACGCCCTAGTCAGAAAAGGGTGACGCCCTCAACGAAGGAGGTGTCCGATGGAATTGCAAATTTGCCGGGTTGATATTTTTTCAGTGCCGGAGAGAATTCCTGATGCATATGGAGGTTCTGAGACCTCTAGGCAGGGTAGCGAATTGCTTTAGAGAGGCAGCTACTCACGCCCTTGGAACCCCGAAACTACTAATAACGGCTTCAGATGAGCCCTGATGGATCTGATAATCACTGGGTACCGGAGTATGAAGCTGATGATGAGAATGGTGCCTGAGTTTTGGAAGGAAATTGAGATATGAAGGCCCAACAGTTGATTAGGGATTTCTAGCTGAAAACCCCCTCTTACGGCTGCACACGTGTCCCTGCAACGATCTATACCATGTACTAGATAACTGATGAATGAATGAAGAACAAGTGGTGAACCTGTATGGCTTACCCGGAATAAGACTAGGACAGATGTTTCACTGCCGAAATCCTGTTAGCTGAAGACTCCGTCTCCAACCCCAACTGCTGTGCTGCACGTTGTGCTGCTATCCAAGAGCTCCCAAAATAATCATAATCAAAAGTGAATTCTCCTTTCACTTTATCCTCTATTTATAAAGTTCAATTGCGCAAAACCTAATCTTTGACCTAATTAGGTCACTTTATCTTCTAATTTGTCATTGACTTGCATGCATGTGGATGGAGACTTAAAGAGTGCATGCACTATTAAATAATGCTAGGATGGCATGCACAAAGGTGGCCTTTGGCCCCGGTGGCCCTTCTTGACCAAATGATGATGCCCTAGATATTCTATGGATGGCATCAGTCCTTAGCTGATTCCCTAGCTGTCAATAACCGCTCAAACCCACAGGAATCACATAGGTTAGTGGTTTTGGGCCTTAAGGCCTAACTGGAAGAGGACATTACAGTCCTCCCCGCTTGAGATTGCTTGTCCTCAAGCAACTTCAAATTGGGATGCTGCAATACCTTGTCACCTTCCCAGGTGGCATCTTCTAGCGGTAGTTCCTTCCATTGAACGAAGTATTCCCTGATTACCCTGTTCCTGAGCTTCCTCTCTCTAGTCTGAATGATCCATTCAGGAATCAGTATCAGCAGTCCTTCATCATCTAAAGGAGGAAATTCGGTGGATGGAGCAATGTGTTTCCCAAGGGTCTTCTTCAGGCTAGATACATGGAACACGTTGTGAATTTTGCTTTCCTGAGGAAGTTCTAGTTCATATGCCACCTCTCCCACTTTCTGGATTATTTTGTAGGGTCCATAGAAGCGGGGTTTCAACTTCTCTGCTCCTTTCTTCTTAAGTGAGTACTGTCTGTAAGGCTAGAGCCTTAAGTATACTAAATCCCCTACCTCGAAGCTCCGTTCAATCCTGTGTTTGTCGACATACATCTTCTGTTGATTCTGGGCTGTTTGTAAATTATCCTTCAGTATTTTTAGGATGTCCTGACTGTCCTGTATCCAATCCTTAGCCTTAGGATCCCTACTATCTCCGAATGCCAAATCTGCATAGTCCAAGGCCTCGTATCCATATAATTCCTTAAAAGGAGTCATCCTAATAGACATGTGATAAGTAGTGTTGTAGCAATACTCCCCTAGGTGTAGCCATTTGATCCAGGTCCGCTGCTTCCCTGCTACATAATTCCTTAGATATCCTTCGATCCATTTGTTGACTATTTTTGTTTTCCCGTCACTTTGGGGGTGATAACTCGTACTAGTAGCCAGTTCAGTCCCCACCAATCTGAACAGTTCCTACCAAAAGGCACTCGTGAACCTGCTATCCCGATCACTGATAATGGTCTTAGGCAACCTGTGTAACCTGAAAACCTCCCTGAAAAATAACTCCGCTACTTGAGCTGCCAAGTAGTCTGATGGTATCGAGAAGAAATGTGTAAACTTGGTCAGTCTGTCAACTAATTAATATAAACAATCTCGCCCTTGGACCTTGGGCAAGCCTGTAATGAAGTCCATGGAGATGCTCTCCCACTTCTGTTCTGGAATCGATAGTGGCTGGAGTAACCCTACTGGATGGGTGTTCTCAATCTTGTTCTATTGACAGATGCTACATTCTCGGACATGCTGCATAATCTCCCCCTTGAGGCCCTTCCATGAGAACTTCTCTCTGATCTGCCTGTAGGTTTTCAGGAAACCTTGATGCCCTGATAAAGGAGAATCATGGGCTGCCTGAATGATATTTTTCCTCAATGTGGATTCTGGAACAAGGTATATCCTGTCTTTGTAGTAGATGATGTCATCCACAATCCTGTACCTGTCATCCTGAATTTGCTCGTCCAATAATTCGCAAGCGAATTTATTTTTGGAGTATTCCACTAAGAGAAGTGCCCTCCAATCCGTGGATATACTACTGAGAGATAATGGGGCTGGACGCCTGGATAATGCATCAGCTACTACATTAGTATTACCTTTCACATACTCGATCTCGAAATCATAGGCTTGTACCTTGCTGACCCATTTTTGTTGTCGCTCATTCAGTTCCTTCTGCTCCAGGAAATACTTGAGGCTGTTATGATTGGTTTTGATTTTTAACTTACTGCCCACCAGGTACTGTCTGAATTTTGTGAGAGCATACAAGATGGCTAGCATCTCTTTGTCATATATGGAGTAATGGCACTCGTAGTTCTTTAGTTTACGGCTCTCAAATGCAATAGGGTGATGATTCTGCATCAACACTGCTCCTAACCCTTCCCCTGAGGCATCACATTCTACTACAAAGGGTTGTGAGAAGTCTGGTAATGCTAGAACTGGACAAGAACTCATAATAACCTTCATCTCCTCGTAAGGTTTTTGTGCTAAGTCTGTCCAAGTGAATGCCCCCTTCTTGGTGAGGTCTGTGAGGGGTGCTGCAAATTGGGAGAATCCTTTAACGTACCGGCGGTAATAAGTGCACAGACCTAGGAACCCTCTCAATTCTGTAACTGTTTTTGGCGCGGGCCAATCCCTGATAGCTCGGATTTTATCCATGTCAACCTGTACTCCTTCGGCATTGATTACGTGTCCTAAATACAACATTTCCTTCATGCCAAACTCACACTTGGACATTTTCATGTAAAGCAAATGTTCTTCTAAAATACTCAACGTCTCGGCCAGGTGTTTCAGGTGCTCTTCCCATGTTTTGCTGTAAATCAGGATGTCATCAAAGAATACAAGCAAGAACTTACGTAGCTGTGCCCTGAAGGTGTGGTTCATGCATGGCTGAAAAGTGGCTGGAGCATTGGTAAGTCCAAAGGGCATGAACAAAAACTCATAGTGACCGTAGTGACAACGAAAAGCTATTTTGGGGATGTCCTGGTCTCTTACCCTGATCTGATGGTATCCCAAGCGAAGATCGATCTTGGAGAAGTATTGAGCTCCCCGAAGCTCATCCATGAGTTCATCAATTCTGGGAATGGGATACCTGTTCTTAATGGTCTTTTTGATGAGTGCCCGATAATCGATGCACATACGCAAAGTACCATCCTTCTTCTTAACCAAAACTACTGAAGATGCAAAGGGGCTAGAACTGGGCCGTATATAACCAAGCTCCAGTAATTATTTGATGGTTTTCTCAATCTCATCCTTGTACCTTTTGGGATGCCGCTACGGAGTGGTAATGACTGCTTGTGTCCCCTCCTCTAGCTTGATGATGTGTTCAAAACCTCGGTCTAGTGGTTTGCCGGATGGAAGGTCCCGAAAAACTTTTTCATGTTTCTGTAGCAAGTCTTGAATGTCACTTGGGTGTTGTGTGCTGGTCTCTGGGGGTTTCCTGAAGGTGACAAAACATTCTGCAACCCATTCTATATCATCTTGTCGGAGCACTGCCTCCATTCTCTGTGACGAGACCAGTTTTGGGGGGTAAGTGTTCATGCCCCTCAAAACTACCCATTTGCCATCTGGCCCCTAGAACTCCATTTCCATTTCCCTGTAGTCTGTAGTGTATTTACCTATAGAGTAAAGCCACTGAACACCCAATACCACATGAGTATCTGCTACATCCACTACATAAAAAGAGTCTGTCATCTGATAGTTACCTAAGGCAACATTCAATTTTGGAATCCAGTTGTTGCACTCCATGCTGGAGTTTCGGGCTACTGCTACAGTGAATCCCTCGAACTTCTCGGTCTGAATACCTCTCTTGGCTACCCAAGCAGAGTCAATGAAATTGTGGGTGGCTCCCCCATCAATCAATACTCCTAATCTATGACCTTGTACTACTCCCCCGACCCTGAGAGTATGGAATCTTGGTACTCTAGATACTGTAGCAATGACCCCCTCTGGTGTATCACCCTGGTGTGAATCCTCTTCTATGGCCTCCTGCTCATCGTCGTCCTCATCAATATCTGAATACACCTCAATGTAGTGGGCCTTCACCTTCCCTGCACACCTGTGTCCTGGTACCCACGGTTCCTGACAGGTGAAGCATAGCTTCTTCCTTCTCAAGTATTTCCTAGTGTCCTCATCTAACCAAGTTTTCTTGGGCACATCATGCTGGAAAGGTTTCCTGTCCTTGTCCCTAACAAGAAAATTGGTTTTCAGAGGAAATTTGTTTTTGGGCACTGAATCCTGAAGATCCCTTGCCATGCTAATAGCATCCTGCAGAGTGAGGGGTTTGTAGGCTTTCACCCATCCCCGTAGTGGCTCTATGAGGGCCTCAGTGAATAACATAGTCAATCTGCTCTCTGACACATCTGTTACCATAACGGCTAGCCTCTGAAATTCTGAAATGAAAGATTCTACACTACTAGTCTGCTTGAGTTGAGCCAACTCCCTGAAATGGATCTCTGGATCTTTCTTGTCAAACTTCTCTATGAGTTTTTGAGTGAACTCACCGTAAGAATGTATGGTGTTGTGACCCAATGTCACCAATCCGTGGTACCACCATTCGTGGGCTTCTCCGTCAAGGTGAAGTGTAGCCAACTTAATGGCATTTGTCTCTGTCATGGGGTTGAGTTGGAAACAGGTATCCAACTTTTGGACCCATGTTCTCGCTGATCCTCCGCGAGTCCCATCAAAGTTTGGGATGGTTAACCTGCCCAAGGTCTTCTGCAGCTCATAGTTGTGATTGAAACCCTTGTTGAAATTCCTGGGCCTATTCCTACTCTTCATGTTGCAGAAATCTGAGAAAGACATGGCAGCATGAAACTCATCCCCTAAGTCTCTGTACTCCTGCAAATAAGCCCCAAAAGGCTCACTAGGTTCTACCTGCATGACCGGGCCCCCTACTGTATCTGCCAAGAAGTGAGGCATGGTAGGCCTGATAGTAGGTTTGTTGTATATGTGTGGAGTGTTCTGGATGTTAGTGTACACCATATTTCCACTGCTGCTTGAAGATCCCCGATCTACCGGTGAGGGAGGTGTACTGTTGATACCTGTTTCCGGTTTCGCTGATAGTCTGTTGATTGCGTTGAGGACTTCTTTTTGTCCTTTGGCTAAGTCTTGCAATACAGAGACCAAGCTGCGAAACTCCATTCGATCCTCCTCTTCTCCCATTCCTTTTCCCCTATCTGAATGTCTACCTGTTTGTTCCATGTCTGAATTGGTATCTTCTAGTTGGATATCTTAAAATTCTTCTGTGTATCTACTCTTCCTCCTCCTATAGGTTACAAAAGGATCTCCTTCTGTATTCATCTACTTTTCATATCTTAAGCCCACAGCTGGCTAATAAAACAGCTCTGATACCACTGTAATATCCCAAATCCCAATATTTTCTATTTCTAAACAAATATGCTGATACAATGGGGCATGCAAACTGCCATGTAAAAATCCCTATTTTATAGGAAAAATTAGGGTTAGGGTTTGCGAGATAGAATGAACACTTACCACTAATAAGCCGGCTAAACTGCTTCAGAGAAAGTATGCAAGCACTGAGAACTGGATTGGAAATAGGCGGATCTCCTCTGCTTCAGGTGAACCCCCAGCAGCAAGACGCCCTAGTCAGAAAAGGGTGACGCCCTCAAGGAAGGAGTTGTCCGATGGAACTGCGAATTTGCCGGGTTGATAGTTTTTCAGTGCCAGAGAGAATGCCTGATGCATGCGGAGGTTCTGAGACCTCTAGGAAGGGTAGCAAATTGCTTTAGAGAGGCAGCTACTCACGCCCTTGGAACCCCGAAACTGCTAATAACGGCTTCAGATGAGCCCTGATGGATCTGATAATCACCGGGTACTGGAGTATGAAGCTAATGATGAGAATGGTGCCTGAGTTTTGAAAGGAAACTTAGATATGAAGGCCCAACAGCTGATTAGGGATTTCTGGCTGAAAACCCCCTCTTACGGTTGCACACGTGTCCCTGCAACGATCTATACCATGTACTAGATAACTTATGGATGAATGAAGAACAAGTGGTGAACCTTTATGGCTTACTCGAAATAAGACTAGGACAGATGTTTCACTGTTGAAATCCTGTTAGCTGAAGACTTCGTCCCCAACCCCAACTGCTGTGCTGCACGCTGTGCTGCTATCCAAGAGCTCCCAAAATAATCATAATCAAAAGTGAAGTCTCCTTTCGCTTTATCCTCTATTTATAAACTTCAACTGCGCTAAACCTAATCTTTGACCTAATTAGGTCACTTTATCTTCTAATTTTCTGTTGACTTGCATGCATGCGGATGGAGACTTAAAGAGTGCATGCATTATTAAATAATGCTAGGATGGGATGCACGAAGGTGGCCTTTGGCCCCGGTGGCCCTTCTTGACCAAATGATGATGCCCTAGATCTTCTATGGATGGCATCAGTAAATAGCTGATTCCCTAGCTGTCAGTAACCGCTCGAACCCACAGGAATCACATAGGTTAGCGGTTTTTGGCCTTCAGGCCTAACTGGAAGAGGACATTACAAAATGGATGACAACAAGGTTGTACTTAAGGAGATCCAAAATTCGCTCAAAGACATCAAACAACATCTCAGGTGGCTATACGACATTGTCGACAGAAGCATCACTTAATTCAGTCGAACAATGTATTGGATGGCCAAGAAAATAGAGAACTGGGACACCCATATTTAAGACAACCATCCTGATTTATATTAAATAATGGGCATTATGGGCTACATGAAGGATGAATTGCGGAAGCTGGTGAATATGAATCAAAGAATCCATATGTAAGAGTACCCTTCCAGAGACAAGGCAATGAAGGAAGCATTGGTTTTTCAACCCGTCATAGATCCAAAAGAGAAGCAGCAGGTGTAACCCTGCACAAATGGGTATTTTATGTATTTTTGTTGTCTAGTTTTAGGAGTTTACATTCACATATATACTACTAAAGGCATTAGTAGCAGACTCAAAAATTTGGCAATTAGCCCAAATGACTTTGTATTTTTGGGTTCTATAGCCTTCCTGGCTGGTTTTAGACTTCACCATTTTTGTATGCTTGGCTAGCTTTAGCCTTTTATTTGATATAATACTTTCACGGATTTTGTTAAAAAAAATGGCACTTTGAAAGATGGAAAAAGTTCTAATTTAAGATAAATATTTAAAAGTGAATCTAGATCTAATATATATGCTTGAATAAAATCGTATTTCAGATACATAATGATTTATCCAATTTTACTAATCATCAAGTAACCAAAACCAAGAAGAAAGCTTGAATTTTAGAGAGAAGAAGATTGAAATTCCCAAGCCCGTGCTTGAAAGAAATAAAGGAGAGAGGGATCTGGAAAACAATTGTATTAGAAACAATTAAATGGATGTAACACCATGGTTTTGACCCCATGGTATTAAATTGCATATGGTATAAATATTGTATTAAATCGTGGTGTGGAGCTCAAGGCAAAGGCCCCACAATGGATTTAGTGTTTTATGTTTTGGCAATTAAAATCGATGTCGATGGTTTATGTGCTAGCCAGACACAGTATATTTTGAGACATCATGTAAAAATGAAAATGAATAAAAATACCACAACTAGCTATGCGTCACAATGTTAAAGAGATGGGGGCATGATTTCACAAGGAATAGGGAGGGGGAAACATTCAAACCCTTGAGCCAATGGGGAAAAGCCAAATGTCAAAGGGAAAACCCATAAAGTTGTCATCTACCCTTTTTGTCTTTTTGTGCCCAGTCATTTATAAATTGGTTGGGGAAGTTAATGCATGGGGATGTGAAGAGTATGGGAGTCAAATTCGAATCTGGGAAGCCACCCATTTTTGGAAAACGTGTTTTTGACTTCTTGGGAAATTAAATGCTTGGAAATGGAATCCCAAGCCATTATTCACCCATATATTTCATTCCTCACTCATTATAATAAAGGTTGGGGCTCTCTCACGCAGTTGAATCTTCCTGAGCTTTCTCCCTCACGATTTATTGTTGTTTTCTTCATTTTCTCCATGCACATAATTCGTTTTCTGCGTTGCCGAAGAATGAGAAGAAGGGAACAATGATTTTGGTGTTTGAGGAGGTCGTATTTGCCCCTGTGAGCAATATGGGAGTTCTCCTTCACGTTTTTTGTCGTTGCTCCATTTTTATCCATTGCTAGGAAGCCGTTTTGGGTTGCTGAGTGCATGTGCAGCAGGGATTTACGTTTTGGGTGTGTGCTCTGGCTGGATTGCTCTGGAAATTCCCATAGGCGTTTTCTGATTTTGGAATTCACGATTTGGGTGAGAATGATGGTCATTTTTTCTCCTAAAATCTCCTGAACGTTGTGAAATCAATTTTGGTTCCCAGGGCTCTCTTTTCCCTTGTCCCATTTTCGTTTTGGCTTCCTAGGAACGTTTTGTTCATACCCAACAGTTGTGTGTGGTTGTGTTTTGATTAATTGGTTGAATTTGTGTTTGATGTAAAGTGTGGCTTGGATGATTAATTCCAAGGAACCCCTATGTTTTTGGGTTGTTTCCTTAATAGCCATGGAACCCGGTTGTTCATTGGCTTGGCTGGGCAATCTGTGAAACCCAACTGTGTGTTGGCTTAACTGTGGATGTATGGTATTACTATGTGTAATCCTGTTGTTCCCTAGTTCCTTGTGGAATCATTACCATCTCGGGGGTGGCAGTGATTCTAAGAGATTGATGAGCATGCTAGCCTATGGTTGGGTGGAACGTTGCAGCGACATAGCTAGTTGCGGGAAAAATTCTTCTCAAGATAAGTATTCTTATGTGTTTAATCTCTGCAATGAATTTTTTTAATGAATTATGAACATAATGAATACTTGAATGAAATGAATGATTTTCTTCCACTGTAGATTTCATGTATTATGCATCTGTGTATGTATACTTATGTTCAATGCATTTTATGTTTATGTTCATGGGGCTAGATTGCCCGGATTTGATAACAGCATAGTTGTGTTCTCTATCTGGTAGTAGAGGGGTGGGGATGTGATAATGGATGTTGTAAAAAGAAGTGGATGCAACTGAGCTCCAAGCCCCTTCACTCCAAGACAAACCTGCAAAAAACTAGGCAATTTCTCAAAAGAATAGGGTTAATCCAGTCATTTCATTAATAAAAAAGAAGAAGGAGAGACTAAGTATAACCAACTACAGTTTGATATTCATAAAAAAATATGAGAATAAAATGAACATAAGTAACTTGACAACAACAAATACTTATTTAAATTTAACTGGATCTAAACACATCATTCGAAATCAATAAAGCAGGAAATTCCATAAATTTCACCTCATATTTTGACCAAGTCACAATCTCACAATGAAATCACATAATAGCCTCTGAATCCTTCAATATTTATTAAAAAAATATCAACAACATAAGTACAAAGGGCATAGGTTCAATGCATCCTCCTGAATGAGGAAAAAACCCCTGCTTTTATAGCACAAAAGAGAGCTCAAACCCCAAGGGGGCGCAATTCCCAACGTGAGAGGTGGTTTAGGAGTTCAGAGAAGAGTGGGGGATTTTTGAATGCATGGGAGGGCATCCTTATATCTCTCTTGAGGTTTCTCACTTGGTTTGGGAAGCCTCCACTTCCCCTAACCACTCCTTCCAAGTGGCAACACAAACCCTCAAATATGAGAGAATGTGCCCCTCTTTGATGGAGGTGAGTTGGAGATCCTCCTCTAATGACAGGAGATGATCCTCTATGCTCATAATCCACCCCAACAATATCCTCAACCACCCTGACACCTCAGATACAAGTATCTGACAAACTACCTTTGATTTAGGAATTGGATTTTCACCAATTTCCCATTTATTTGACCCTCTGAGTCATTTTGGAGAGAAAATAATAATTGATAATTGAAAATTACTATTTTGACTCTCAAAAGTGGGTTTAGGGGTTAAGTGGGGGATCTGGGTCCAAAAAATAGCATCCCCATGACCAAATTATTTCCCCCCTATGCCCAACTTTATAACCTTTTAAACTTTTACAATTAAAATACACCACATTGATGATTTTATTAAAAAATCTAAAACTTTAAAAAAAATCCTATAAAAGACTTAGCACAAGTCCATGAAACTTTAGGAATATGACTAGAATGGTATAATACATAGACCCTAGGCTTTAATATCCTTTTAAGACAAAATCACCAATTTCACCATCCCAACTTTGGAGGATTTTGAGTGAAAAACTCAAAAATTATATGTCGCTTAAAAAAGCGTCACATAATCAACGAGGGAAAAAAACTCAAAGATGATGGCTTTGATGACCAAGTTCTAAGAAGGCCAGGCCTTTTACAAAATGAAACCATCATGCTATATCATTTATTACAATTCCCCCGAAGGGGTGTGAACATGGGAAAAAGTGACCACACCCGTCCCTGATGAAACCACATAACTTCTTGAGCACTGAGTAAGAACAATTGATCTGTTCCGATCCTTGGTGGCTCACTTAAAAGATCCCCTAAGTGAAAATTAGTGGATAACACATACAAAGGAGGCATATATGAAAATAACAAAAGGTCTATTAAACAAAATAAAATTTTGTATTCGAAAGAAAACAACAACTCATAAGATGATGATAGAAGAGAATTGCTCTTCATGACAATAGAAGAAGAACATGACAATGAGATCTCCGAAGATGAAGAAAATGTTGAGGTATATTTTGAAGGAGAACTTGTCAATTCTTTAGATGATTTGAAGAAATTAGGAAAGAAAAGCAAGAAATTAAAATAATAGTTGTTGAAGTATGGAGAACAAGTCAAAGAAGTTATAAAAATACAAGTAAATTTAATAGGACAACTGAAAGAAAAAGAAAGAAAATGTGAGGAAATGGAAATTGAAATTACCTCCTTGAAAAGGGAGCTGTAAGAAGGCTTCAATAAAAAAGAAAAAAGGAAAACATACCAACAGACCAAGTCTAAAGATAAGAAGGAGTTCCTTAATTAAAAGAAGAGTCTTTATTCCAAGGAGGACAGTAGTTCATCTAACGAAGATGACAATCCAAGAGAAGTGCTATTTATAGAAATTGAAGAAGACCTGAAAAATGAGGACTCATAAAATGAAGAAATGGCTTAATGATATTTTGAAGGAGATTTAATCAGTTCCTTGGAAGAACTAAAGAAATCAAGAAAAAAGAACAAATATATAGGAACAATTATCAAAGTGTAAAGAACAAATAAAGGAAACAAAAAAAGTAGAGGTGGACATAACAGAACAAATGAAACAAGAGAAGGAGAAGCGTGAGAAGCTAGATGTTGAAATCGCTTCTTTAAAGAGGGGTTCACAAAGAGCCAAAATCGAATTGAATTTTCAACATAAATTTAGTGACATCACTAAAGCTCTAGACAAAATTATTAAAAATAATATACAATCATTTGAGAATTCGGGACTAGGTTATGAAGGTTCAAACCCAACCTATGAAGCAGGTGCAAGATATTTTGTATATGTGCTCAAAGGCTCTACTCCTAGGAAAAATTAGAATTTAAGAGAAAAAGACACAAATCCATCCCATGCAAATACTGGCACTGCGTAATCTGGAAGAACTCACTTCATAAGGTATCAAACTCTTTTCTTAGGAAATTGCTATCTTTGTAAAAAAATTGGTTGTAAGCCAGTAAATTGCAAAGCACCTGCAAAAGAAAATGTTAAGAAGAATAGTATTTACTATGAGGATAATTGTAGAAAGAATGACGTCATAAGGCCAGCGGAAAGTTTGAAAGAAAATGTTAATTCCTCTAACCCCTTGAATTCAAATGTTGAATGCTATAAATGTCGTGATCATGGTCATGAACCTCAGGACTGCAAAAGTCATTTATAACTTGTGCAACCTGCTGAAACCAACAACATACTTAGTAAAATAGATTCTATAAAACTCTGGAAGAAAAAAGTAGACCAACAAAATAATCAAGGATATAGCTTGTGTCACATCCCCTCTCGCCTTGGAGGATAAATGTGAGCTCCACTACTATGATATACTACAATGTAGCATACCCGCTACACTGATTCTGCTGTGATATACCACGATGTCCATGAACCTGGTGCCCATACACCAAATGATATGTGGAATATTTTAAAAAATTGTCTTTCCTATCTCTTTCACACAGTCATGGGTCATGTAACATCCTTTAACGTTCATGCTTAAGCTTAAACTTCACTGTAATAGTCATTCCTCCCTTAATAGATCCATTCCATGACCAAAACAACCTTTTCCGCACTGAACCTATCCTTTCCGCACTCCACCTTCCACACTCCCCTTTCCGCCTTCCACTACAGAATCCATGAACCAAAAACATAATGTGCGACAGAGTCACTCAACCACTTCCACCTTCCACTACGGAACTCAGGAATCAAAAAACCAACAAATCAATATATTGACTTGTTCACCTTCCACATTTTGATTGTGGAACTCTGGGATCGAAAACTCAACGTTAGGCAGATTACTTTATCCACTTTCTGCCTTCCACCTTTTTCCCTTCCGCCTTCTTCATGTGAAACTCAGGAATGGAAAACTCAGCACTTTGACGGAATCATTCAGCCACATTCCTCCTTTCCGACTTCCGCTTTCCGACCTCATAATGCAGAAATCCACAAAACGATGGATTTATCTTTTGGTTTCTCGACATCCAACTTCCAACTTTCGACCTCAGACTTCGGACTTTGGGGTTCAAAAATCCAACTTTTCGCCTTAGCCTTTTTTTGTTTTTCCCTCCACAGCGGACTTCGGGAATAAAAAATCCAACTTTTCCTTAGGAATTTTGGCTCTTTATCCGCTTCTGCCTTCCGCAGGCAGATCTCGGGGTGCGAAAACACAACATTCTACTTTGTTTTCAACTTCTCTTTCTACCTCCTTCCTTTTTCCTTCTGCAGGTAGATTCCGGGGTGCAGAACACTTAAGTCAGATGCATTCTGACTCTATAACCAGGTTTCTAGCCTCCATGATCATAAGAAAAATACATTGAAACATACAAGGCATATATAGATGCAAATGCAGGAACATTCATTCAATAGTAAGCTCTACTTTAACTCATTCATAAGCATTGATCATATTCAACATATTCATAAAAAAATATATTGCAGAAATAATACAACATAATACTTATCTTTGAATATGAAGTTGTCCCGCAACTAGCTATGTCGCTGCAACATTCCACCCAACCATAGGCCAGTGTGTTCATTAATATTTCAACACCACTTCCACCCCCGAGCTGGGCATGATTTCCACAAGGAACTAGGGAACAACAGACTCACACATAGCCAGAACACATCAGACACAGTCAATCCAACCTACAATTGGGTTTCTCAAACTGTCCAGCCAATCCAATACACAATTGGGTTTCTCAGGCTGCAGGAAACAAGCTAATACACTACTGGGTTTCTCAGGCCACACAGCCAAGCCAACAAATATTTAGGTTTCTCAGATTGCACATAGTTAAGCCAACATTCACATTAAGGACCAACCAAGCCAGCTAATAGATGGGTTTCTCAAGCCACTTAGCCAAGCCATCTTACTACTTGGTTTCTCAGGTTGTCCATCCAAGGATCACACAAGACCAAATGAACATCAAGACACATCCAAGCCAACTACCGTTGGTTTTCTCAGGATGCTAAGGAAGTGAAAAAGGGAGAATGACTAAGCTAGTGGCTCATTCAAGAGCTAGGGACACCTCGACAAGATCTATTTGTCCTGGCATCCACAATACCTACACACCTAACACAAGGAAGCATCCCCTTCTCTACTACACAGTCCCTTGGGCTATGCCTTCCCTTCTAGTGCTCTTTAGGGTGTGCATCAGGGAATATTTTAAGCAGGGATGATTTTAAGGAACCATACTTATTTAAAAGTGTATAAATGTTGGCAAATATTACCAATTCTTAAAACACCAACTATAAAATGATTGGTGATATTTTTCAAAAAATATTTTAATTTCCAAGGATTTTATATCGTTTATATATTAATTTGGCGATTTTTAGGGTGAAAAATTTTTACCCCATCAAAATTTGGTGAAACAGGGCTTCAAAAAATGCAAAATGGCAAATCTTTTTTGGGAGAAAAACATGGAAAAATAGCCCACTGGGCTAAAATTCGCCCCTAAAATTATCCCTGATTTTAAGGAACCATACTTATTTAAAAGTGTATAAATGTTGGCGAATATTACCAATTTTTAAAACGCCAACTATCAAATGATTGGTGATATTTTTCAAAAAATATTTTAATTTCCAAGGATTTTATATCGTTTATATAATAATTTGGCGATTTTTAGGGTGAAAAAATTTTACCCCATCAAAGTTGGGCGAAACAGGGCTTCAAAAAATGCAAAATGGCAAATCTTTTTTGGGAGAAAAACATGGAAAAATAGCCCACTGGGCTAAAATTCGCCCCTAAAATTATACCTGGTGTGCATAGAATATTCACTAGCCATTCTTATCTTTTCATGAGGTTCCTCTCTACACTAGGTTTATCAAGCCCATTCCTCATATATTCCACTCATAAGTCTTGCATACATTTCAGAACCAAACCAGGGTGCACATCACAGCAAACCACAGGGAGACACAATAACACAGAGCTTCACTCTGTAACACAAAGAAACAAGGTCTCATACCACTCTATAGTTCAGGATAACATTGTAACTCAACAACCTGGGTTCCATACCACTCTATCACACAGAGAAACGCTGCATAACCACTCATATGCGACTCAGGAGAGTGAACAATGCATAATCACGAATGATCACCAACCTGCTTGAATGACCAAAACATTCAGGTGAAAACAAGGATGACATACTAGGAACACATTCATGTGCTTTCTTGCTTCAAAATAAAGAACATGGCTTCCCCAGACTACAGGCATGCTTAGACACAAAATCTAACTATCATACCTTGTACTGCCCAAGCATTAACTACCTCAACCGATATTCTGGAAGAATTGAATCATTAAGTGTAGGGGAGGAACATGGTAGATGAGATTAAAGAATGGGTAGCTTTGACATATCTACGGTTGAGATCGATCGTCGAAACAAATCGACGACGCAAAAAAATTTCGCTGGATGAAGATGCACAGTTTAGGAAACTCTTGATGTACGTGGAATTTATATGAAATCCGCTTCACCAAATTTGAAGTCCTTCATTGATTTGGTGCAAACACAGATTCGACGGTCCATAAAAATTCTGTTGATTCAACTAGCAAGTTGTTTAACATCGGTGAGCGGGCACGAAATTTTTATTGAAAAGGATTTGTTCCGAGCTTGAGTTCGCTTAGGTGAGTTGGATGACAAATCAGCGAAGTTTTTTCTGTTGATCAGATCGGGTTTTGTGAGGATTGGACCCACAATATCTCACCTGGCATCTGCTTGGATAACTCCCTCTCCCTGTCCTTATGAAATCATGCCCCCTATCTCTTTCACATTGCAGTGCATAGCTAGTTGTGGTATTTTATTAAATTGCATAATTGCATGATATATCAAAATGTATTGTTCTTGACCAGCACGAGAAACCATATGCATTGATCCTTATATCCTATCCACACAACACCAAATCAATGGCAGGTCCTTGGCCTTGAGCCCCATGCCATGATTCAATACAATATATACACCATGTACGATTTTAATACCATGGGGTCAAAACCAGGGTGTTGCATTCCCGTCCCCCTTCATTAGCACTGTCATCAGTGATTTCTCAGGATGCTAAGGTAGTGGAAAGGGAGAATGGATAAACTAGTGGCTCATTCAAGAGATAAGGACACCTCCACAAGATCTATATGGCATGGTATCCACAATACCTACACAATCAACACAAGGAAGAATCCCCTTCTCTGCTACACAGTCCCTCAGGCTATGCCTTCCCTTCCAGTGCTCTTCAGGGTGAGCATAGAAGATTCACCAACCACTCTTATCTTTTCATAAGGTTCCTCTCTGCACTAGGTTTATCAAACCCATTCCTCGTCTCTTCCACTCCTAAGTCTTGCATACAGTTCAGACCCAAACCAGGGTGCACATCACATCAAACCACAGGGAGACACAACATCATAGGGCATCACTCTATAACAAAGAGAAACAGGGTCTCATACCACTTTGTAGTTCAGGATAACACCATAACTCAACAACCAGGGTTCCATACCACATTGTCACATAGAGAAATGTTGCAGAACCACTCGTCTATGACTCATGATAGTGAACAATGCATAATCGTGAATGATCACCAACCTGCTCGAATGACCAAAACATTCAGGTGAAAATAGGGATGACAGACTGGGCACACATTCATGTGCTTTCTTACTTTAGAAGTAAGAACACGGCTTCCATGGACCGCAAGCATGCTCAAACATGAAATATGATTGCCATATCTCGTACTGCCCAAGGCATTAACTGCCTCAACCGATCTTCTGGAAGAATTGAATGGTTGAGTGTAATGGATGAACATGATAGACGAGCTTAAAGAATAGGTAGCTTTGACATATCTATGATTGATATCAATCATCAAAACAGATCAACGATGCACAATAATTCTACTAGGTGAATATGCGCAGTTTAGGAAACTCTTGATGTACACAGAATTTCTATGAAATCTGCTTCACCAAATTTGAATTCCAACGTTGATCTAGTGGGGACATAGATCCGACAGTCCACAAAAATTTCGCTGATTCAACTAGCAAGTTTTTTAACATCAGCAAGCGGGTGCGGAATTTTTATCCCTAAGGATTTGTTCCGAGCTTGAGTCCGCCTAGGTGAGTTGGATGACAGATCAGTGGAGGTTTTTTTGTTGATCAGACTGATTTTTGTGAGGATTGGACCCGCAATCTCTCACCTAGCATCTGCTTGGATAACTCCCTCTGATCCCTATCCTTGTGAAATCATGCCCCCCATCTCTTTCACATTGCAGCACATAGCTAGTTATGGTATTTTATTAAATTGCATAATTACGTGATATATCAAAATATACTATGCTTGACCAGCACAAGAAACCACATGCATTGATCCTGATCGCCTATCCACACAACACCAAATCAATGGCAGGGCCTTGGCCTTGAGGTCCATTCCATGATTCAATACAATATATACATCATGTACAATTTTAATACCATGGCGTCAAAACTGGGGTGTGACAGCTTGGAATTACATGTGTTGAGTAAAGTAGGGCAATGGCATATTTACATTGGATGATCCAAACACATGACAGGAAATAAATACAATTTTTTGAAATTTAAAGAAGAAAAGGGAGGAAACATTTATTTTGGAGATAATGGTTTTGCTAGGATTCTTAGAAAGGGTATAGTAAGCGTTGGGGATAAGAAAGACAAAGCATAGAATTTCTTACTAGTTGAAAACATGAAGCATAATATTCTTAGTGTAATCCAAATGTGTGATTAGGGACATACTCTCTTCTTGGATTCAAAGAAATATAAAATAATAAATAGAGATATAGGAATATTAGTAGAAACTACATCTAGAACCCCTAATAATGTATACATATTAGACAAAGGAAAATAAGAAAAAGGTTGCATGGGACAATAGATGAAAATTTGCTTTGGCACAGGAAGATGGGACATATCAATTTTGACAATCTGGTCAAAATTAGAAAACAACAAGTCATGAGAAACATTCCAAAGATTACAAAGCCCTTAATTCATGTTTTCAAGCATTGCCTACATGGAAATAAAACAAGAGTGAGTTTTAAATCAAAAGAACATTCTACAACAAAACCATTGGAGCTAGTACATACTGATTTTTGTTGGCCCATGAGAACCAAAGGTTGAAATGGTGAATCATATTTCCTTCTTTTCATTGATGATCTTACCAGAATGACATGGAGGATTTTCCTTAAGGAAACATCAAAGTCATTTGAATGTTTCAAAATCTTTAAAGAAGTAGTTGAAAATGAAACTGATTTGAAGATCAAGTGTCTAAGATCAAATAATGGAGGTGAGTATACCTCAATTGAATTTGAATATTTCTGTGAAAAAAATGGACTCAGAAGGATTTTTTCAGCTTCCAGGACTCCACAAAAAAATGGAGTAGCAAAAATAAAAAAAGGACGGTACAGGAGATGGCCAGAACAATGCTAAATGATTCTAAATTAGTTGACATTTTTTGGACCTATGTCATTCATACTTCTATTCATATTTTAAACAGAGGACAAATAAGACTCGAGAGCAACATGATCCCTTATGAACTTTGGAAGGGAAATCCAACAATAGTTAATCATTTCAAGATATTTGGGAGAAAGTGTTATATCAAAAGAAATGATGAAAACTTGGGGAAATGTGATTACTAATCTAATGAAGTAATCATTCTTGGATATCCCAGAAGAAGCAAGGCATACAAATTCTACAACCTAAGACTAAAGACGATTACAGAAAGTATATATGTAAAGTTAGATGAATCATTCACGCACAAAGAAGAGAGGATGATGATGATCATCCAATATTTGAACAATCATCATAATACCAACTAGAAGAGGAGGAGTCGTAGGAAAAACAAGAAGAAGCGTATCAAGAAGAACCAGAATAATAGAGAAGACATGATACAAAGGGTCCTTCCAGATATTTCCAAAAGAATACTTCTAAGGACTTGATTATTGGAGATGATAATGTTGGTATAGAAACAAGAAGGAAGTAATTAAAAAATATTGTTGAAGAAGTACATTTCTCTCTGTTATCAAAAGTAGAACAAAATAATTTTGATGAATCCAGGACTTATGTATAGTGGATTAAAGCCATGAAAGAAGAATTGAATCAGATTGAGGAAAAAAAGACCTAGGAAATTCTTCCAAGACCCAAGGACAAAAATGTTATTGGCTCTAAATGGATTTTCAGAAACAAACTAAATGAGGATGGACATGTGGTTAGAAATAAAGCAAGGTTTGTGTGCAATGGATATAAGTAGCATGGATAGAATCAATCAAGATGTTCCTCACCTATACTTGCTCCAAAAACATCATTGTCTATCAAATAGAAGTAAAATCGACATTTTTAAATGAAGAACTAGAAGAAGAAGTGTATATAGAACAACCAAAAGGCTTCTCTCTCTCAGATAATAAGGACTATGTTTGCATATTGAAGAAATATTTGTATGGACTAAAGCAAGCACCTATATACTGGTATTCAAGACTAGACAAGTTTCTACAACAACAAGACTTCAGAAAGGGTAATGTAGACAATAATCTACACATAAAGGTTGAGCATGGAAATATGATTGTTGTTGAAGTATATGTGGATGATATCATTTTTAGAATTAATGATTACATTTTAAGTCAAAATTTTTCTTAGAACATGCATAAGAAATTTAAAATGTCTAAGCTTGGAGAACCATTCCTTCTTCCTAGGGATCCATATATCTCAACTGAATGATGGTATTTTCATTTCTCAAACTAAATATGTAAAATAAAATTTGAAAAGATCTAACATGGAGTATTGCAAGACAATATGTAAACCCATGATTACTGGCTACAAATTGAGAAAAGAAGATGAAGCAAAGGAAGAAAATAAAAAACTTTACAAGTCAATGATTGGAAACTTTCTATATGTAACTACCTCAAGACCATATATAATGCAAGTTGTAGGTTTGGTTGCAATATTTCAAGAAACGCCTAAGGAAATACATGTCCAAGTTGTAAAAAGGATCTTTAGATATCTGAAAGGAACTTTGGACTTTGGCATATGGTATCCATGAAGTGAGGATTTGACCTCAGTAGAATATACATGCACGGACTGGGAAAGAAGCATTGATGATAGATGAAGCACAAGCAAAGTAACATTCTTCTTAGGAAATTTCTTAGTATCCTAGTTGAGAAAAAAACAATCCTCATTATCGCTATCTACAATAGAAGAATAATACATTGCAGTAGAAACCTGTTGTGCACGAGTTATATGGATGAAACAAATGTTAAAGGATGTCTAAGTGGAATTTGATCGGCCTATATCAATTCTGTGTGACATCAAAAGTGCAATCAACATCTCCAAGAATCCTGTTATGCACCCCAAAACTAAGCACATCCCTATCAAATACCATTTTGTGAGAGAACAAGTCATTGCAAATATTGTCAAGCTATATTATGTAGACACCAAGGAAAAAATTGCATATATATTTACAAAGCCACTTCCAAGAGATACTTTTGAGTATCTTAGACAAAAAATGGGAGTGATTCCCACTCCACATTGATTTGCAACATCTGTAACATGGTAGAAACTTGGCACATAGTGGTAGTGAGGAGCATGGATCTAGGGGAGCCTCATACCAGAGGAAACATCCCTTTTCCATTGATGTCAAAGAGGGAGAGATACTAAGTGGGAAGGATACAAGGCAGAAGGTATTGTAGATAATAGTTGAATCATAGTTTGTGCAAAAATCAAAGCAAATGATCAAATGTCATGAATACATGGGGGTCATGTTGTGCAAAAGATAAGAGCTCATACTCAAGGGGAGATCAATCTTTTATTGGTGTTGACACCAATGCCAAAGGGGGTTATTGTTGAATTTTGTTGTTGTCATTGATGTCAAACAAGAAGCATGATGATGTCAAGCAAGAAGCATCAAGACTTCAATCTTGTTAAACTCTAGTTTTGTCATTAAAGTCAAACAAGAAATATGATGTCAAGAAAGAAGCTTGAAGCCAGTTTGAATAAATATATAGAAAATATGTGTAGTGCGCAAGACCCACCAAGTGATCATACCCTAATGTGCAATACCTATCAAGTGATGGTACTCTAGCGCACAAGTCCCACAAAAAAAATAATGATACAATAGCAAACACCAATGAAAAAATAAGAAGTTTGACCAAAAATAAAGGAATAAGGGGTGTCACCAACTCAAAGGAACCCAAACATGTGAACACATATTTTGAGCGAGAATAGTATACATATGTGAGAGATGGAAATATTTAGTAAGTTTGAAGATGTGCATTGTAGTATTCTGAATTTAGAATCTTAGTATTAGTGGGGTATCAATGACTCGTTGATATAGAAAGAATATATAACAGAGAGTCGACTACACATAAAAGAAGAACACTGGATAGTGCGAAAAGATGAGTGTGCAAATATAAGTGTGCATATGATGTGCAAAACCGATTGTGCAAAAGACACACAGGTGTGTAAAGTGATATGTGAAAAAATCATAGATCGAGCTAGCAGATAAGAGATCACATACCATAGAAACATATTTGAATACAATGTGATAGAGATACATTTATATCTTTACCAGGGTGGTAGAACGGGGCAAGGATGGGGATTTGGAACTTCCTTCTAGTTGGAGTTGAATAACTTGGGTGGTAGGAAGGGAAAAGGAAGGAATATCAATGTGTTTATCAAGTAGGTTCCTAAGCAAAACAAGTAGGTTCTTGCGTAGAGGATTGGTGTTCTTACAGGTTGGAGCTTGTCCATAGCAAGTTGGTGCTAGTGCAAAGGATTAGTGTCCTCACGTGTTGGAGCATGTTACAACGAGTTGGTGCTTGTTTGTGGGATTGGTGTCCTAATCATATTGATGTATGAGTGAGTTGGTGATCACATATTAGGGATTGGTGTCTCCCATCTATCTATGTAATAAAAAATCATATATATAAATTTATTTACTAAATACTATGTGTTCAGTTGTATTTTATCGTTGTGATTGAAATTGAAATTGGTGCATAAATTGTAAAGTGAAAATTTGGTTAAAACTACACATGATACTGATCCACCCCCCCTCTCAGTATCATTAAGAATTCCAACATCATGCATGCTCTCAAACTCCCCTTGTGCAGCACCTAGTTGGTTTTACCTTGCCCATACTCCCTTTTTCTCAACATCTTAGGTCCCTTGTGTTCCAAGAAGGAATCCACAAACCAAAGGCTCATGAAAGATTCCAAGGAAGCATATAAAACTTGGTAATCCATGACTAAGAAACCAAGACTGAAAAACCTAAATTGAAATCCCAAGCAACTATACCAAGAGTAGAATTCACTCTTCCCAATATATTAACCAAGAAATTGATAAGCAACCCTCGTGTTTTATACCATTTCATACTAGCATGTGGAGGTTCTAAAACCTCAAATGGTATCAAGGTTGGAGCATGGAGGCCAAGCCGTGACGGATCAAACCCTCATCCTCCCTCTCCTACCTCCTCACCACATGAAACCAATACAAATATCCCCTCTGTATGTCCTTGCAATTGACACATCATTTGGATTCATATTCATGCCTCCCTAACACCCCCATTAAAGGTACATAATTATTATTAATATGAAATGGTATGTATAATATTAGAAGAAAAGTTGACTAAATATTATAAATTTTTTATTTTAGTTTGTTCTTTTATTTATAATAACTGACAGTATATTTTATTAGCATCTGTATATATGCATGGCAAACAAACTATTAGGTTTTTTAAAGTTTGAGTCCAAATAACAAGAGGATCACTGAAAGAATGACAAGCACAACAAGACAAATAAGAAACAAAGATTTATCTTGAGAAACCCTCGTGGGGAAGAAAACACAACAAAACTTCCTCCATATATAATACAACCAAGTACAGTGTAAGACCATAAGGCTAGGATAGACTGCTTCTTATCCTCTAGACGGACTCCTCTTTCTCTCTCTAGCAAACTTGCTTGAGTTGTGAGTGTTTCCAAATGAGGAGGGTTCCTCATCTATTTATACATGTCAATTGTGAATCCTAATAACCCAACAAGGATGACTTCACCTCTCCAGCATGGCAAAATTTCCTTGGGAGACAAAAAAATACATTTTAATAATTCTTTTGTGGGTACTATTGACCCAACTTACAATGGATATTTTATGTTAAGCCCTTAATGATGGCACATTAACCCATATAGTGTGGTGCATTACACCCTATATCATGGTGCATTACATATTACTTATGTCGGCTTGGGTCTATTATTGGGTCTATTAGTTGTTATTATACAGCTTTGTCTCCTATATATAGGAAGGAGATATTCTCATTTTAGTCATCATTGTATCTTGTCTTGTCTTGTGTACTTAGTACATTGTGTGAGGGGGTTACTCCCTCAAAGAGGATTGATATTTATCTCTATTATTAATTTTTAAGGTGTGGATTACTCCCTTATTGTCTATTTATTCTCTTTTATGCTATTTCTTAGAATTGTTTGCATAACATTTGGTATCAGAGCTCTTTCCTTGGGGATGGCTTGTGCAAAACAAGTCATCTTGGAATTTTTGCTGCAACGTTTTTTTCTACAAGTATTCAGAGGTCGAGGTTAAAAACCCACTTCTATAATAGGAAGAAATATATCCAGTCTGAAATTCAGATCCTAATCCATTAGAGTTTCGAACATAATTATGGAGGAATCTAGGGTTTTTAACTAGTCCAAAACTTAGTGTAAAATGGGTGTTCTGGGGAAAAGGGTCATATTTGAGGCATCCAAGATCTAAATTGAGTGAAACCAGTTGAATCCAAAAGAAAACTGACCAGGTTATATATGGTAGAAATTTCATCTAGAGAAGTGAAATATTTGACACATGGAATATAGTACAAGTTCACTCTTCTGGATATGCCAAAAAGAAAAAGCATTGGGATATTTGAAATAAATTTTTGTTCACACATCCAAAATAGGTAAGATCCATGACATTGGAAAGAGGAAACATCAGGGTACCACAGTGGAAGCTTCAGATCCATGGGATTCGAAATTCAAATTTTACATCAGTTATAAGTCGACGCAAAAACAATCTTCTAATGAGGGTTTTAAAAAAGGTACGTCATTTTTCATTTCAATAGCTTTGAGTAGAAGGATATATTTGTTGTAAAACATAGGGTTTTATATATATTTATTGCTCAAAATTCCACCAAAAGGAAGTGGAAAGAATCAAACTCCACTCAAAACCCCGGAGGATTCATCCTCTACATATGATGAAATGGAAGACATATCTTTTAAAGTGTCCAAGTTGGAAGATATGATTAAAGGAAATGTGAAAATTGATGACTTAGTTAAATTGGAAAATAAGATGGCTAGTAAAGAGGATCTCAAAAGGATGGCTAGTAAAGAGGATCTCAAAGTGATGGCTATAAAAGAAGATGTGCAAGACTTGAAGGAATTAATTAAGGATGTAAAACATAGCTTTATTCCTCATGTAGAGGATAAGGAGGAAAAATAGGACTTGTTCCAGTCATGTCTGGCTAAAAATGAAAAATCAATTGGAGAGCAGGAAGTTGGAGTCCTCAAAATTTGATGATTCACTACATAATCATGGGTTCAATTTAGGTCTAAGGAACTACTTTATCCCCAAGATTGACATGAGAAATTTTGATGGCAAGGATCCAATCATGTGGATTTTTCAGATGGAGCAATTCTTTTATCTACACCCGGTGCCAACTTTGCAAAAGGTAACTATTGCATCCAATATATTTAGAACCTGATAAATTTGTATGGTACCAATTGTTTTGTGATAGTAAAAAGGACTCTATTATCTCTTGGTCTATATTCATATAAGAATTGATTGAACATTACGGGCATATAAATAGAAACGCCTTGTTTATCCATTTGGTAAATCTCAAGCAAAAGAGTCTAGTTACAGAGCACATCAAGCAATTTCAGTAGTTAAGTCTTGGAGTGAAGAATATTTCAGAAGATAATTTGTTATATCTCTTTGTTGGAACCTTCATATATAGCATTCAACATGAGTTGTGGGTCTTTGAACCATCATCCCTAGAGAATTCTTTCGTGATGGAAAGGAAGGTTGAAAGTAAAAATATGGCAATGACTACTAGAAAGGCCTTCTCCAACACATAATGTTCCCTATATTCTAAACCACCACAAAAGTTGACACCCCAACAACTAGAGGAAAGAAGAGAAAAATGGTTATTCTTTAATTGTGATAGTAAGAATAGTAAGCCTACATAAGTGTGGTGAGAAGAAATTATTCTACATAGATTGTGAAGAGGAAGAACCAAAATAAGAGGAAGCATCTCAAGAAGAGGCGACTTCAGAAGAAATTACTCCCACCATATCTTGTCATGCATTGGATGGAATCAACAGTCCTCAAACTCTCAAGATCGAGGGATACATAAAAAAGAAGAAGGTAATAGTGTTGATTGATTCCGGTAGTACTCATAATTTCATTCATTGTAAATTAGCCAAAGTTCTTAATTTCTTTCTATATCCAGCACCAGAGTTTCAAGAAATGATTCTATATGGAGGAACAATAAATTGCTCAGTGAAATGCCATAATATCAATCTGTCTCTGGGGGAATATGTATTGAATAGTCCAATGATTTCTATCACAATGGGTGGGGTAGATGTTGTCTTAAGTGTCCAATGTTACAATCATTGGGAGAAATGGATTTTTTTTTTTTTTAAATCATGAAATTTCATGGTAAGGAAAAGAGTATGAGTTAAATGGTATCACGGGAAAACCAAGCAAGGTGATAAGCTCAAATAATAAGACAAAGTTTTTAAAAAAGGGATATCAAGGTGTAGTTGCATAATTGTTCTCATTAGATGTTCAAACCTCAAAGCTCCCTATCTCCCCAGATATGTAAAGGATCATTAATAAGATATTCCCAAAGGTCTTCCACCTATTCAACGCTTTGATCATGCTATCCACTTAATTCCATGTAGTGTTCCTCTTGACATTAGACCTTACCAATATACCTATTGCCAGAAGAGTGAAATTGAGTATATGGTTGTTGAAATTTTACAGGCTGGCATAATTAGACCTAGCCAAAGTTCTTACTATGCACCAGTGGTAATGGTTCCCAAGCCATATGGATCATGGTGTATGTGTCCTGGTTATAGAGATCTCAACAAGATCTCCATTAAATATCAGTTTCCCATTCCTGCCATTAACGAATTGTTAGACAAATTACATGGAGCAGTTTTCTTCACAAAGTTGGATCTTCATTCCAAGTATCATCATATTCATATGAAGGATAAAGACATCCCCAAAACAACATTCAAAAACATGAGGGTCACTATGAATTGTTGGTCATGCCATTTGTAATCACAAATTCGCCTTCCACATTTCAAGGTTTGATGTATTCTATTTCAAGACATTCCTTAGAATATTTGTGTTGGTATTTTTTGATGATATACTAAGATATATAAATTATTGGGAAGAACATGTTCAACATGTTGACAGGGCATTGCAACTACTAAAGGAGCAAGAACTTTATGCAAAACCCTCAAAATGTTTCTTTGGGATAAAGGAGTTAGAATATTTGGGTCATATTGTATCTCATGAATATGTCAAGTAGACCCTAACAAAATTAAATCCATTAAGGATTGGACGATTCCCAAAACCATGAAGAAAATTCGAGGATTCTTAGGTTTGACAGGGTGCTACCACAAGTTTGTTCAGAACTATGGAAGAATGTCAGCTCCTCTATTAGTGTTACTAAATGAAGATGCATTTTCTTAGACTCCATAGGCAACTAAATATTTTCAACAACTCAAATAGGCCATGTGTAAAGCTCATGTTTTGGCAACACTATACTTCACAAAAACCTTTATTGTGGAATGTGATGCTTCAGGAAATGGAATTGGAGTTATACTAAAGCAAGAAGGACACCCTCTTTCCTTCACAAGTCATCTAATCAAGGGAAAGAACTTAAAATATCTCATTTAAGAGAAGGAAATTCTGGCGATACTACATGAATTGAAGAAATGACGGTGCTACCTTATAGGGAGACATTTCAAGGTTAAAACTGATCATGATGGCCTTAAATACTTCTTGGAACAAAGGTTATCTTCTGAAGAGCAACAAAAATGGGTGACAAAGATGTTGGGATATGACTTTGAAATCATCTACAAAAAGGGGAAGCAAAATGTTGTCACAGATGCACTCTCTAGAGATGTTGAAGCATTACTCTATGCTATATCAATCATCCAACTAGATTGGATAGCCAAAGCAAGGGACAAATGGAAAAATCATGAAGAAATATGGAAATTGATTCAAAAGCTGCAACAAGATCCCAATGATTCTAATACATTTAGGTGGAATTATGAATTACTAAGGTACAAGTATCACTTATATCTTGGTAAGAGCTCCCAGTTCAAGCAAAAGGTACTTTTTTAATTCCACTTCTCATCGATAGGAGGGAATTTAGGTTTCTTAAAAACCTACCACAAGGTAAAGAAAGATTGTTTTTGGGATGGTCTTAAAATTTAAGTTAAAAAAGTTGTGATAAAATGTTTGGTTTTCCAACAAAATAAAGTGGAAACAATTAAGACCCTTGGTATCCTACAACCACTTTCCATTCCAAGAAAAAGGTGGATAGTGGTCTCAATGGATTTTATCACAGGTTTACCAAAGTCTAAAGGAAAGAGTTGTCATCATGGTGGTTGTTGATAGACTTACTAAATATGCACACTTATGTGCAGTATCTCACCCCTACAAAGCAAGCATGATCACCAATTATTTTATGGAGAGAGTCCAAAAACTACATGGTACTCCAAATATTATAGTAAGTGACTGGGATCACATTTTCACTGAAAATTTTTGGAATGAATTATTTTCTTGTTTGGGTTGTCAACTGGCTCATAGCTCATCTTATCATCCTCAATCTTATGGAAAAATAGAGATGGTAGACAAATGTTTGGAAGGGTATCTTTGACGTTTTGCAATTGATAAACAAACACATTGGGTCAAGTTGTTACCCTTGGCATAGTGGTGGTATAACACTTCCTTCCACACATCAGCAAAAATGACCCTATCTATGGACCTTTATGGGTATCATCCACCATCCATCACATCCTCACTAAGATACTCCTCTAATTTTAAATAAATGGAAGACCACGTGAAGCATCGAAAACAAGTTCTTCAACTCTTAAAGGTCAACCTGATTCTAGCACAAAATATAATGAAACAACAAGAAGATCAACACCGCAATAAATGAAGCTTTAATGTGGGGGATTGAGTGTTTCTAAGACTACAAACATACAAAAAAATGTCCCCAAAGAACACCAAGAAGGATACTAAATTATCACCTAAATATTATGGTCCCTATATGGTGTTACAAAATATTGGTAGTATGTCCTACAAATTGGAACTACCTGCATCGTCACGAGTCCATTAAGTTTTCCATGTTTCATGTTTAAAGAATGTAATAGGTGACAATCTACCAACTCAAACTATATTACCAGAACTTGATGGGGAAGGAAAAATCATTTTGGAGCTTGAAGAAATCACTGAAGTAAGAACTAAACAACTTCGAAATTGATTAATTCCAGAGTATCTCATGAAATGGAAGAACTTACCTACAGAAGATTCGACATAGGAAGATGAGTCCTTTATACAGCAACATCCAGAACTACTTCAGCATTGAGGACAACACTTTTTGAAGAGGAGGGGCATTACCTTATACTGTGGCGCATTACCCCCTATACTATGGTGCATTACATATTATTTATGTCGGCTTAGGTCTATTAGTGGTTCTATTAGTTGTTATTGTACACCTTTGTCTCCTATATATAGGAAGGATATATTCTCAGTTTATTCATCATTGTATCTTTTCTTGTCTTTTGTACTTAGTACATTGTGTAAGTAGGTTCTTCCCTCGAAGAGGATTGATATTTATCTATATTCTTCATTGTTAAGGCATGAATTACTCTCTTATTGTCTAATTCTTCTTATTTTATTCAATTTTTGGGACTTTGTTGAATAGCATTTTACCTCAAGAGTTTACATGGCCAATTACATCAATAACATCCCTAATAGAAGGAAAAACATCTCCGGAAGGGAGGGACGACAATAATATAATATAAATTACAATAGAATATCTTCCTCAGTTACATTATTTCAATGCTCCCTCTTAACAAGAAAGGTATTCTACATCATCATCATCGTCAACAACAACAACAACTTTAGTTGTACAACTGACTAGTGGATCTATATGTCTTAGGAAGTTTTGTAAGAACATCATCATAAGAATCATCTTCATCACGAAACATCATCATCGTGGAACATCATCATCACGGAACATCATCATCGTTGAACATCATCACCATGGATCATCACCATCATCTGCAACATTAGTATGAGATTAATGGAACATCATCATCATCTACAACATTAGTATGTGAGTACTAGGACATCATCATCATCTGCAAAATCATTATGTAAATACGGGTACATGATCATCATCTGCAACATTAATATGTGCATATTGGGACAAAAACAACATCATTAGCATGTTATTGCTAAAAGAAACATCATCAACAAATAAATGCTAGATAATCATCAGCATAGAGATGATGGAACAACATCATCATCATTAGCATAAAAATGATAAGACAAAATCATCATTAACAACATATCAATGATGTAGCAACATCATCAGCACATAGTGTTGAGGCTACAACCACATAAACATCATCAACATAGAGTATTGGGACCACAACCATATCAACATCATCAACACAAAGTGTTGGGACCACAACCACATCATCGGCATCAACATAGACTATTGGGACTACAACCACATCATCAACACAGAGTGTTGGAATTATTGAACCACCAACCCAACTGGCCTTGTCTGGCTTACTAATCCTTTCGGACTAAGCAAACTTATCAAGACATACACTAGTACAAAATGAGAAATTAATGACTAAATAAATGACTAAAATCAGGCTATAAACGACTATTTTTGAGTCGGAGACTAATAGTAGCTAATTTCCACTATCTTATAGCTTGACTAACTTAGTCGTATTTCACTTAGTCATTAATAGCTTGACTTATTAGTCATTGATTTAGTCATTGATAGTCAATCATTTAGTCATGGACTTTGTCATGGATTTAGTCACAGATTTAGTTGCAGATTTAGTCACTGATTGCAACAATTAATGACCAAATATACGACTAAATAAACTACTAGATGATAACATATTAATGACTAAGCTAAATACGACTAAGATATAGGAAATTAGCTACTAATAGTCATATATATGCGAATTTAGTTGTTTTTGTAGTCACGAATTTATGATAGGGCACCAAGGAATCGAACCACCAACCTCCTACCTATAATTAGGCAGGTGCTCTACCATTGAGCTAGCACCCTTTAAGAAGTTGTTATTGCTTGATAATGATGATATTCAAATAAATTTTACATCATTCAAGCATACAAAATAATGATTATCAATTTATTAAGGCTGGAATTGGGTCAACACAGTTACAGACTTAAAAAATGACAATTTTTACATACAAAAGAATGTGTTGCACTTCAAACCTTTGGCTTGAAAGCTTTGAAGCCAAGTTAGAAGGAGCTAAACGTGTTATCATACAAAGAGTTTCTGTAGCATTAGTATGTACTTCAGGGGAATTTTGCTTTGCAATATATCCAACAAACTAAATTAGTGAACATACTTGACTCTCTTAACCCAAAAAATATATTAACAGCAAACTAAATCACAAACATAACAGAGAATTTGAGATTTGAATGACCGAAAAGAAAGAAAGAATGATTCAATTATTGCCTACTAGAATCCAAAAAGCAGTTAATGGGACTGTTAAGCACATCACTATAATCCATCTATATACACATTGAATACTCCAATGTTATAGTGCCTAGAACATATACACTTGTTTCCTTCTAGAGGAAGGACCTAAGAATCCAAGACCAACTACACTCATCCAACATACTTACAAGTGAACTCAACTTGTCTTCAATCATTTCAAGCAAGTCAGTATCAACTAGCCATTAGATAGCATCATCGGTATACATATGATCATCTGCTCCAACTAGACGAATTAAAATTTGTATATAAAATGAAGATAATAATTAGACACATATTTTGAACCAAAATTGGAATTCCTACTCAGATAATAAAACAAAGAAGTAAACATTCTCATTTGCAGTAGAATATGACAACACTTATATTTGTAGCAAACTAAATAAACAAGGATATTGCAACAAACTATTGAATAAATGAGTGCAAAATATCACAATAAAAAGATGTATGCTAGATAACAATCTACAAACTGCATAATTATTACTATTACAACTTACCAATAACTAGTATTTATGATAAACTAATTCCTCAGAGCTATGTACAATTTTACCTATCTGTCATATCCATTCATGTTACC
Organism: Pseudotsuga menziesii; assembly: GCA_001517045.1. Lineage (NCBI taxonomy): Eukaryota > Viridiplantae > Streptophyta > Pinopsida > Pinales > Pinaceae > Pseudotsuga > Pseudotsuga menziesii. Next base: position 84,951 of record LPNX010351746.1, on the reverse strand, counting down.
AGAGAGAATGGGATACCTCTATGATGGATGTGATACCAATTAATTCAACCAATTTACGGAATATCTCTTGGTGTGCCTGAATATATGAGAAAAGTATCATTATATGAAATCAAGCATGGATCCTTTATTGGTTTTGGTAGTGTTAATAAATTTTACATTGGTAATAAGCCAATAATAGACCGTGAGTGATCAGTGTCCTCATGGAGCAGTATTGTAACTCATCTATTTCATGTCCCCACCATATGATTTGATTGTTTTGTAATTGCACATACACATTTATGCATTGTTCAACTCCAAGCAATGTGTTTGTTAAGTAATTTTTGTAACAAGTTCTCAATGTTCATTTATTTTAAGCAGATGGTTGAGAAAAATGAAACGATATAATGCAGGACAGATTGTTGATCAAAATATAGGCACTTAGGTTCAGTTCAATCCCTTTCCATCATTTACCCTACACCCTTGTCCTGACTTATAACAATTCAAATGAGATAAGTGCCAACACTTCTAGCTCAAGACCAGATTCTAAAAGGAAAAGACTTTTTCCACTCAAAAATTGACGTATAAAACTTACCCTTGAAATTTTAGCGAAAAGCCACATTTTCAACCCAAAACTCTAATGTTAGTTCACTTGTAGATTAAGCTAAAAAATTGACAACAAATGGTGAGGGAAAACACGACCAATCAAAAACAGAAAGGGGAAGATTGGTTTTCTGTTCAACAATCAACAAGCATTGCTAGGAATAAACAATAGAAGGGCACCCTATTGTATGCACATTTTGCACAGAAAATCCTAGATATTATTCGCATTGAAGAAGTCTACAAAACCTGAATAAACCAAAAGTATCATAGGATAGTAATTTATAAAAAAGATTATTCATATTCTACGACATGATTAATAACGTAACACAAGTCCCCCTAGAAAAGGTACAGAACTTGAACATCACAAGGCTTGACCAATGGAAAGACACCAAACGAAGAAAAGGCTTTAAAGCATACAACATTCATATGCATTCACATTTCTATTTAAAACTGTTTAAATTCATCCCTTCCTCTGTCACAAGTTCAAAATTGAGCTAAAATAGGACAAATCAGATCCCTATATTTAAGATAATTTAGTTATTGTACGAAAAATGACCGCATAAGTAGCCAGTGGGACCACAAAGTACATCCAACAACAACAAGTACAACGTGAGAGTTTCAAAGAAACTATCGTATCTTAAATCTAAGGTTTCCTCAACACGTAAGTAGATGAAGTCATTATCATTTTGGCTAATAACTGATTATTATATCGTGAAGCTTGGTAGCTATTCATCTTTCCAGGATGATCGATGTTGTAGGTTGCTTCCATGTAGTTAGTACAAAAAAATCTGGGGATTGAGGTTGTGAAACAAGACCTATCGTCTTTACATCCACATGACTAACGTAATGTTTGCATGTCAAGATATCGTTCAGACTTGAAGGTTTCTTAAGTTTTCTATGGAATGACTCCAGCTGGAGTTACTCTATAGCATTGAATAAATATTGGGTAGATATTTAATGACATCAGTACTTACTCATGTTCATCACTCTTGTCTTGCTTTATGGATTATTTTAATTGAGAACTATAGGTTGCTGACTGTTTAAATGCATGCTTGTCCTATAATTCCCGAATAGAAGGATTTTACATTTTATTGAATGATTGAGAGATCTAACTAGAATATGGACAGAATGAATCTTCACATATTTTAATAGAAAACAAATTACAACACCTATGACATGTAGTGCAAATGAAGATATTATGTTTACAACAACAGTAAATGACCTTGACTCAAGAATTTGTATTGGAATTGGTTGGAAAAATTTAAATGCTTACTTGAATACAGTGCATAAGAGATTTCGTCTTTCACTGCATCATACATATGACAACCTAACAAGATGATAACCAACATACAAAAGGTAAGCTTAAACTAAAAAAATTGCAGGCTTGAACATGCCAATTGTAGCATCATGATACCAAATAGTGAAAAAGTGAAACAAAAATTGATTAAATAGCTTAACATTAAGACATGATATTTTATGTCCAGGAAGCCAAACAAATTTCAATAGACTGGAGAATATACACCCAAATGAGATAGACTCAACATCATAAAGAGAAGATATATTGAATACCTTGCTAAAATATCCTGCTAATAAAGTATTGTGAGAATGGTCAAGTTCCAAAAAAGAAAATAGCAGGTCCATTAACTGTGAGTAATAGAGCAAGTACCTTAGTGACCTAAAAATGATTTTTAGCTTGTAAATATAATTCCATATTTTCATAAAGATATGATAAATAACACATTATTTCAATTTTAATATTGGAATCTTGTACAACAAAACTATAGAATAAGTGTTAATATTGATCTAGTAGTTCAATATAGAAAAGCAACATTGACTAAAAACAAAAATGAACTAAATGAATCTGTGTCTATTATTAAAATAGCTCATCATGACAGATCTAACCCAACAATATATCAGTAGCATTACCTAAAAGTTGAAGTGCTTAGTAACAAGAAATTATAGAAACAAGCATCTCCAAGCTCAAGTAGAAAGCAACCTACCTTCTCGTCTTCTACAAGTGTCTTGAATATATCATCAATTTCACCGGAAAATATTTCACAAGCAATAAATGGAAACCTACCAAAGAAACAACCACGAATTACTATTTTTAAAGAGAAAATTTTGAGAAGGTTAATAGAACCACACATGATGTAAAATCCATATATTCCCTTGCCATCTGGGCAAAGGAAAAAATACGACCAATAGGTGAGAAATGGTAGTTACTTGAATTCTCTTCTGTTGTCTACATCCTCTGGTGAATGTTCTACAATATAACACAACATTTGTTGCACCTGTGGTCTATCTTGAATGGCACAAGCTAGTAGTTTGTGAAATAGCAAACTTTGATAGTTAACTAAAATACTAGGGACTGCAAGATCATTTTATAAATCCTGCACTCATTTTTCCTTCTATGACTGCAAGATCTTGCTCTTTTTCTCCTTCTGCCTTCTATGACAAAACTATTTGTGAGCTTGTTGTTCTGTTAACATTAATTCTACTACAAGCTTGCCTTTCATTTCTTTTGTAGGATATTTTTTCTCTGTATGTCAAATTTTGTAAGAACAAATTTGCAGTAAATATTCTTGAAAAGGGACACTAGCTTATTCAAGAAACAATAATCAAAATTTAAGTATTCATGTCATATAAAAGATTGCATTCTAAAATCTCAAAGATTTGGTTTCAAATTTAACACTTGATTACTTTAAAGGTAATGAATTTTGTGCTCACAAACAACTAAAAGTCTAAAACATACCTGCATGGAATCTCTCCAAACCCTCAACTTGAGATCGTTTCTTTAATCTTATTTTCCCGTTGTTCTCCAGACATATATTATCCTTGACAGAATCCATGATACTAATATTTGTATCACCCTGCAAAATTTACCACAACATAGCATCTAAAATACAGGAGAGATGAAAAATATTGTGTAGAGTAAAGTTGTAGACTTATGTCAAACTAAACCGTATAAAACAAAACAATTCATATAAGTCACTATTGTCCAGTGTAAAAATTAGCATAACCAACTGCTTGAATGCGCCATAACATGAACACATTACAAAATATACATGCACGGTTCTTCATGCTGCTTCTCCAACCAAAAATACTTTCCTTATGGGTCATTTTGCACTAACTAGTAACTAGTTAATAGTGATTATAATTTATAATATTAAAGGACTTTGACCAGTTGACCTTTTGAATCTATACTGTTGGTATGAAGTCCAAACTCCGCTCAGCACAGCCAGGATTTCTTCTCTTAGCTTTTCCATGCCTCTTATTTTGTCATTGTCTACTCTAGGAGGACATCATGGATAGTCCTAAATTGTGCCCATAACTTCCTCACATCCACAAAAATGGCCCAAATTAAATGTCGAGGCTGCTAGAAGGTGAAACACACCCAATAATGTTCAAAAAAATACCCATATTGGCTTAATTATTGTTGTAACTTGTTGTTATATGGCCCAAAACTACCCAGATATGAGGTACAAGGGTTGTTCATTTCCTTTCATTGTCCACAGGTGGCATGGATTTCCCAAAATTCATTTTACAACTAAGAAAAAGACAACATCATACTTTAGACTTGATCAAAAAAATCAGGAACCAACCCATAAACCATCAAGAAAAATTAAGTGAACACCTTATGGGAAACATGGGGGTAACACCTCCAAAAATTAGCTCTCTATCGATTGATTGAGCCTTTGATTACCATCCAATTAACCAATCTTGCCCCTTCTTCTATGGTGATGAAATCCTATTTGTATCACATAAAGATATTATGGTTCAATAGACCAGTGAGAAGCAGGTCCATTCCTCACACACACTGGGTTCACATACCGAACAATTGAAACTGTGTTGGGATCACTGTCAATTTTTGTACTTGTTGCATTTGGTGCCAATATTCAGTTCCAAGTCCTTATTCAACCTCTTTATTTGCATATACTTTTTATTAACTAACAAGAAATATCTGCCAAAGTATTTCTTTGTACAAATTCAACGCATCCTTTAGCAGGTACATTCCTCACACACATTGGATTCACATACCAAACAATTGAAACTGTGTTGGGATCACTGTCAATTTTTCTACCTGCTGCATTTGGTTCCAATATTCGGTCCCAAGTCCTTGTTCAACCTCTTTACTTTTGAATCACTAACAAGATATATCTGCCAAAGTATTTATTTGTACAAATTACATCCTTTAGCATATATGCATCTCTAGAACCAATTTCAGGCATCATTGTAGTTGTACTTTTTAGTAGATGTTTTGAAAAGGATAAAACACCCTCTAAACTTGAAATACATCTCAAAATTCTCATGGGTTGTTATCTCTCAATATCTTCCATCTTTGTTCCAACCAACAAATCCATGAATTCAATTTCAGGTTTGATGTGTTCTCTAAGAGTAGTGCAAACAAGCCTTGTGAGAGCATACGAGTGTTGTGGTGAATTTTTTTTAAAGGCAATGGCGATATTCTGGCCACTTGCAAATGTCAATGGTAAGAGATGTAAATCAAATAGTTGCAGTAGGGCCTCTATACCCTTTTTCTCAATGAACACCCCACATCTATCTGTATTATGAAGAATAATCTCTAAGAGAAGTGTAGCTGCTAGAATTGCTTATACAATATGGGATAAAGGCTTCCATGTTTGAAGACAATTTTTGCATAATTATCAACTCCCATCTCAGACGTTGCCCTCAATTATTCATCTCCATCCACTGAAATTAATGTTTTATGTTCTAACTCAATCTCCATGGGAACAGTTGCATAAGAACTGGCAAAATCGTGCAACAAGGAAGACACTTCAATGCCAGATCCAAGTTTTGTAATAGTATTTAAAATTTCAATCAATACATCCACCAGTATCCCCCACAAAGAAGCAACATGTTGCATCAACTCATGCAAAGAAGATGATAAGGACCCAAGAGTGTCACCTACCAAAGCTTGTAAGTAGGTTTTTGATATAAAAAAATTCACAAAACATCGTAGAGCACCATGATCATTAATAGCTTAAATGCCAAGGTTATTAAGGCTCAAAGCATCCAAGCACTGTGGTATACAATATGTTGCATCTGCATAAGGACACCAACAATGATAGCATCCAAAGCAACATTAAGCAAACCAACAACATCTAGCATAGACTATCAAGTTGGATTTTTGTGAATAATATCACTCATGACTGTAGCTACAAGTGAAAAGGCCCCACCACCAAAGTCTTTTGATCTTTGAATATACTGCACATGCAAAATGGAAAAGCACTCTCTTCATATCCATATAGTTGTGTAGTATTTCTAGGAGCATATGTGCGAAGAGATATAGGTCGAAGAAAAGCATTCATAAGAATTCTTCTATGATAAGGAACTGATGTGTTAGATTGAACTATCTGTGTTTCCTCTGACCCGACAACATTGCCCTAAGGAGACTTACCCCTAAAACATGAATGTGATTCTCCACTCTACTTCCTTACTCCCTCCTTGAAATAGCATAGTTCATGATTCAATTGTGTTTTGGTGCTATCCAAGCCTCCTACATCCCTAAATGAGGTTGTAGAGGGATTACTGCAGTCAATAAAATCCTCGAACATGCACAACATATGTTACTCTTCGAATCTGGGTTGGGTTTCTCAACCCTAAAAACTTGTGATACTGGCATAGATTCAACCATTTATGTGGATAAATTATTACCATCATTCCACGATAGCCATGTATGAAAAGGATTTGAAACCGACACATATTTTGACATATAAACAAGGACGGGGTGAAGGATATGCTTAGATAGGACCTTATTTCAGATTGTTATTTCAGCAATGCTACTATTGAATGTATAGTTGTTTCGTGATCAAAATCAGAAGTGCAAATTGCTAACAGTTGGCCCAAAACAATCATCGGTAGGCAGGCTAGAAGTACAAATTGCTAATAGTTGGCCCAAAACAATCATCGGTAGACAGGATAGAAGTACAAATTGCTAACAGTTGGCCCATAACACCTCCCTGAGGGGAGGAAACTAAGAGATTGTCTAGGGTGGGATGCCAATATCACCGGATAAAAATACTAAATACACAGTTAAATTTGTCAAGATGAACATAATTAGATTTAAAGAATTAGCACAATGTGGCATAAATGACAACCATAAAATCATTTGTTGTAGTTTGTTTGCATTTAAATATTTAAGGAAAGCTTATAAGCTGATCCTAAATGCAGGGAAGTCATTGGAATAAGGGAGATCATTTGGTAAAGCCAAAGTGGTTCAAGTTTGTACATTACAACAATATAAACAAGCTAGTGGCATGCAAGGGCCACCTAAATCTCAATTATTGCTAGGCAATGTGCATGATTCCTCAATGTCAAAACTAAATATCTATTCAGTTGATTCTATGACCCATTTTTCTCCAAACCAAGCCAGGACTACTACATATCAGTGCTATGTACATCCATCAATTACAACTACCTAGGATATGTATGAACAGAATTAGTCAAGCACATGCAATAAAATTATAAATGGACAAATAGAAGAAAACAATGTGGTTTAGACCTTCCTTAATTTCTATACTCATATATATATTACGATCACACTTTGTCTCTTAGGAGATGAGTCACTACAAAATAATGGACATACCTGAGAGAAATATAGATAGGTAGTTGTAGGCCAGAGTGAGATAAATACAGACCACAAGGTCACGAATCAATATTGTCAACCTTAAAGGTGGTAGCAGTTCAACATAACAGGCTCAGTAAAGAACATGGCCTGCTCTAGCAGGATGCCAACAAGATCCAACACAATATAATAATAATAAAAATAAAACACATACATGAAAATATATATGCAAATGCAACTCTCAATCCACCTCTGTTTGACGGCATTCATGTTCGATTTTCCTAAACTCATGGAGATTTCATCCTCCAATTATGTAGATGACTACTGAAGCATCCCGTTGGATCCAAATAACCATCCCAAGAAGACCGTTAGTGCCAAATAACCTGTCCAAACAGACTGTTGGCGCCAATTATTTTGTGTTAGCTGGAGACAAGGAGGGTTTGGTGGGTTATGAGGGGCAAGTAGTGTGAATTGGGTGGAATTTTTAGTCATTTATTAGGCCACCTTCGATACAGGTTGAGGAGATTGTTATGGACATTCACCATTGTTGAGGGTTTATAATTTCGGTATTTAATTTCCATTGCTACCATGGATAAAACAAAATTTGAGAGAACCTGGAGGCTCTTGAAGAGGCGGGCCATGAATTCTACAGCTCTAGAGTTAACATCACCTTCTTCCCTTACAAAATCCTAGGTAAGTTTCTTGGTTTACTGTGATTTGATAAAATTTTCCTGATAATGTTGGTTATAATACTGAAGCATAGGTAACTGGTACAATATCATGACATAAAACCATTCCAAGCATATGAGGAGATGGAAGAAGAACATACACTTTCCCAAGGAGAGGGACACAACTCAAAACCCAAAGAAATACAGAAAAAACATTACCACGGGGAGAATAGAATGATCCCACACAGCTTATCCAAGAGGCATATTGGGTGGAACAAACATACCCCAGGGAGATCAAAACAAGAATATATCCCCATCTAATACAAGAGGACAAGATAAAGAGTCCCATACTCAAAAAGGGAAAAAAATGAGTATGCCACAAATACTGGAAAAAAAAACTGTTAAAAGAGTTGTATCAATCCTTCCTCAATAATTTCTTCTTCCCAAAGTTATAAGAAGGAGAGAAGACCATCCTTCATATTAAGCTCTTCCTTGTATAAGCGGCATGCACTCATATTTTTCTCCCTATAGACATGCCTAAATTCAAAGGATAAGAAAGTTTGTTTGATAGACAAGACCCACAATACCGATGTGTACAATCAAGGTGGGGAAACAACCATTTTACCCACAAGACCAAGGGTAAATTTTTTATCTTCTCTCTCAAGGTATATATTCCATATGTGTTTTGTACAATAATTCTAAGTTTTATCATCATCGTATAAGGAAGGTCATTTCTTTCAACTTAACACTCCCAAAGTTCCCTCTGTTAAAGTTGAAGCATCCAGGGACAATCAATAAGAGCGGTAGTAATAAATTACGAACAAGTTAAATTAGCATACATAAAGGAAAAAACAACATGGTAACATATATAACATAATTTTCATTTCTTTCAACTTAACACTCCTGAAGGTCCCTGTGTTAAAGTTGAAGCATCCAAGGACAATCAATACTAGCAGTAGTAATAAATTAACAAACAATTTAAACTAGCATACGTAAAGGAAAAAACAATGTGGTAACACATATAACATCATTTTCATTTCTTTCAACTTAGCACCCCCAAAGGTCCCCGTGTTAAAGTTGAAGCATCCAAGGACAATCAATAACAACAGTATTAATAAATTAACGAACAAATTAAACTAGAATACGTAAAGGAGAAAAGAACGTGGTAGCATATATAACATAATTTTTATTTCTTTCAACTTAACACTCCCAAAGGTCCCCGTGTTAATGTTGAATCATCCAAGGACAATAAATAACAACAGTAGTAATACCAGAAACACAAAGGTACTTCAATGAATTAAATTTCTAAAACAATACCAGAAACACAAATAGTATAGCTGTGACAATGCAAGATAAATTAAAAACATAATTTTCATTTCTTTCAACTTAATGCTCCCAAAGGTCCATGTGTTAAAGTTGAAGCATCCAAGGACAATCGATAACAATGGTAGTAATAAATTAACGAACAAGTTAAACTAGCATGCGTAAAGGAGGAAACAACGTGGTAACATATATAACATCATTTTCATTTCTTTCAACTTAACACTCCCAAAGGTCCCTATGTTAAAGTTGAAGCATCCAAGGACAATCAATAACAACATTACATGCAATAAAATTAAAAATGTGCAAAAGGAAAAAGCAATTGTTATCACATACACACTGATTCAACACTTTGGTAAGAATTTTAATTTTAAAAAATATCTATGCTATGTATAACACTCCGCAAAACAAAAGTGAAGCAACTATGAAACACTTCTAGTGACTACAATACAACATATCTATCAGATAATACCAATAAAGTAATCACTTTCAAACCAACATATAAAATAAGGATGAGATATGGAGTTACCCAACAACATTCAACACTATTGTATAAGAAAACCAATAGAATTATATTTCCTAGACAAGGGGTACTACTATATATAAAGGCCATTACTAGTCAATACTCTCAACAACATGAAATTCAAGAACATCAATATTTGGTATAAGAACATACAAAAATCATCTAGTTTGATGATTTTTCCAAATACTTCTTTGGCCACCGAATGAAACTCCTTTCCTTCTCCTTCAAACAGAGACATCCATCTATTTTATCTTCATATGGAAGTGGGATGTTACTTGTGACATTGATGACATTGACATTTGCATATTCAGGACCAAGTGCCACTCCATGGATCAGAGAAAGTGAATGAATTCATCCAATGCCGACAATAGAACCTTCATATGGATCCAATATTTTAACAATAGTACTTCATGCCCCCCTGGAATTATTGAGCGTTGTAAAAAACAAAACAATATATCAATTAAACCATATTCTAAGATATAAGGCTTCACGCCTTCTAGTATACCAATTGATTTAGTACATACCTTTGCATGTTCATGGCCATCTTTTGGGTCTTTCAATATTGTTGCACCACCCATAATTACGGTTTTTTCCTATGATTGACATGCATTTACATTAAAAAAAAGAGGCTTAGTGAGTGAAGTGAAATGGATAGATAACATCCCAAGATTAAAATATCAAGTGAAGAAATGGTTGGAATGGAATGATAATTAGCTTACCTCATTTGAATCAATAGTGCTTCCCTTATTTAATTTGAATGCAGCACAAGAGGTTCAATGGAGGAGGCTATGGTCGACATCTTCTATGACAACCCATTTATACAACGATTCATTGTAATGTTATAATCCTCACTAATGTTTTCAATAGTAGTTGGGCCTCTTGTTTGGATTCTCTCAACTTCAACAGATGGCAAGGACATCTCTTTTTTATAATTTTCTACATCTTCCATATATTGAGCCATTTCACTCAAATTGGGTTCTTTATTAGTTCCTTCAACCTACAAATCATTGTCAACACACAATGTATTAGAAATATAGAAAAATAAAAAAGGTGAAACACAATGCACACTATTCAGCAAAAACACCATATACTTACACATATATGTTGGTTGGCTCGTAACCCTCCTTGACCCAAAAAATATCGACCTTTCACAAGATCTCTTCCTTACTTCCCTATTTCACTCTTTCGAAAAAGTCTTCAACACACATACTTTCCTTCAAATCTTCCCACTTTCTAGGAGCCAATCTGCTCTCCCTATCTTTTCCATCCAAGATTAATTTCCTGCATTTATGCCTAAAATTATTCATCAAAAGTCTCATTCTATTATTGTAATATTTAACAGAAATCCTACCACCAACCAACTCAAAAACATTTTCCATTTTTTGGATCACTATATCAACATTTCTTGGATCTTGATCTGTAAAGATGGATTTGGTAACATCCAAATAAGACCTCATTCTCATGCCAAACTCTGTGGACCACCTTGAAGCATTTGGTCCAGTAGGCTAGCCATCTATTACCTCGACCATGTAAGCCTTCTTCCCTTCCGATTTTCTTTCTTTTGCTTCCCTTTGCGTGCTCCTTTACAAGCCTTGAATAATTCTACGTCTTTTGATGAAAAGGTGATGGATCTTCAAAACTAGTTTTGGGCGTTGAAAAACAACTCATATTTGTGGATATTGCAGTTTCATCTCCTAGCATGTTCCTGTGAGGAAATGTAATTGGTGTTTTTTCTAAGGAAGAAGGCTTAATTGGTTCCTCATAATTGGACACAATAGTTGTGGTAGTAGGTAGCTCACCAATCTCCTCAACAATTCTGTAACTAGTTATATTAGCAATCTCCTCAACAGGTATGGAACTTGTTAGGTCACCAATCCCCTTAGATGAGCCTTCAAATCTTTGCTTTAATTTCAAATAAAGATCTCGCAAGCCTGATTATCAATTACCAATTAGAATCAAAAGCATATATTACCTACATCATGAAATATATTATATAAAACTTTCATCAAATATGCATAGAAGTGAAAAGGTATGAGGAGTAACTACTTACTTATTTCCCAAACCAAGGGATGACAATTACTCTTCATTTCTTGTGATGTGGTATTTACGAACACGCTCGTATTCTGTCACATTTTCATCTTTGTTGGGGTCACTTTTACGTTTCAACCCCTTATTCTTCATAGCCTATATGTCCAAAATTTCTCTTAAAAAAATCATTAGTGCATGTGCAAACAACAACTATAAAATATCTAAATTCAAATGTTCATGACAGCAGCAAACACTAACTATATCCCATTGGAATCATAGTACTGAAAAGAAGTAGAACATGACAATAATAACCCACGTATATCATGTATGTAGATATGAACAGAAACAAAAAAGAAAATGTTACATATCAAATATCATTAAGGATAAATTCCATACAAAGTTTAGTAAAACCATTAGTGCATGTGCAAACAACGACTATAAAATATCTAAATTTAAATGCTCATGAGAACAACAAACAATAACTGGAGCCCATTGGAATCACGGTACTAAAAATAAGTAGAACATGACAATAATAACCCATGTATATCGTGTATGTAGAGATGAACAGAAACAAAAATGAAAATGTTGCATGTCAAATATCTCTAAGGATAAATTCCATACAAAGTTTTGTAAAACCTTTTGGCTACCTAATCCCAATCGCAAAAACAACAAAAATCCATTTACATAGTGAAATTTTATTCCATAAAGTTACAATGACAAATCATCATCATTATCATTTGCATTACCATCAAGATCACAATCCTGATCACTCGTGTATGCATTTGCTTCATCTTCTTCACCGCCTACATACATTAGATTTTCCAGACCATGCATTACATTCTCTATCTCAAGCTCTTCATTGGGAAGAAATGTTTCCTCTTCAAATACTCTATGGAAATATTTAGCTTCTTCTTCCAACGTTTCTTGTAAACTATTACACTGCCCATCGACCATCATATCAACACATTGCATGAATTTCCTTTTTGAACGAGGCTCCATTTGAATGACATATTGACCATCCTGGGCTTGCTATATCATCAATAGAAATTACCGGTTAATTTGAATAGGTGAAACATACGGTTCGTCGGTGTTTGATAAGATTTGACGTGTATACGTAAAAATACATACTCATCATGTTGTATTGCAGATGGTTTGATCCATTTACAATTTAATAATATAGGACTAGTTTCACCATAGTTAACTTTAATAATTTCTTGCATGAATCCAACATAGAATTTATTTTCAGTGTCGTGATGAAATTCAGCACTAACAACACAATCACAATTTGCCTTTCCTCTGTCCTTTTCTTCCACTCTTAAATGACTACCATAGGCCCACATCCCACTAAAACAACAAGCATATATATGTGGAGGTCATGAAAGATCCATTTCCTCAATATTTATATCTTGAGCTTGTTGTTGTGCATAATTTATTGCATCAACAATCCAATCATCAAATTTTGGAAAATTCGGACCACCTCCAATATTCGATTCCTGAAGTCTACGCTTTTGAGATGGACACGTCCTTGTTTGAATATCTTCTTTGTATTTTCTGCATATAATATGAACAAACATGATAGTAAGAATGATAATAATTTTTTATTAGATTAAATTAAATAGATAAATTATCATGTAAAACAAAATTGACCTACACCACTTATCAAATGTGGGTGTGTTTTGAATAACATAGGCATGTATCAAAGTTCTTTCTTCATTTGATAGCTTGAAGCGATGTCCATTTCTTTCTAATACTTCACATACAACTCTCTCGTCTTCATCATCATCCCATACACGTCGATTAACACTGCTAAAATCCTTCATATATTCTGTGTAAAAACCTATGGCCTCTTGCATTAAATATCCCTCACACATGGTACCTTCTGGTTTTTCCTTATTACGGACAAACTTTTTCAGAAGCTTCATATATTGTTTTATAGGATACATCCATCTCGTTCTTATTGGGCCACAATGCTCTAGTTCATTTTCTAGATGCATATGAAGATGCATAGACTCATATTGAATATTGTTGGTGGAAATTCTTGTTCCAATAAGAAGAGGACTTCAACAACCTCTTCTCACAAATTATCAAAGTTTGAAGGATCTAGCACATGCAAACTCATTCTCTTCAATATTAGGCCTAACCTGATCATTTCTGATCTTTGCCCCTTTTCCAAATGTTATATGACCACAATAGGTAAAATATCCTCGATTATCACATGATAGTCATGGGTCTTGAGGCCTCTTAAGCTATTACTGTCAATTTGGCTTCTAATGTTACTACTTACATATCTAGTAGGAAAGTGAGTCTGAGACATCAACTTTAAGAACTGTGCATGTTGTTCCTTTGTCCACACATAAGGAGCAATAGGCTTTCTATATTTTCCATCACCACATTTTTCAACCCAAATATTTCGAAGAACCTTTAGTTACTGAAAGTATAGGCGTGATGACATTATGATCATATGCACCAAAAAGAGTTTCTATAATAGAAAAAGCTATGTTTTTCTCAGTACACATAAATTCAACAGTGTGCCTAATGGATATATGCTTAAAGTATGGCAACTTATAGAATATGCACAATCTTTTTACACCACTATCATTAAGTGGATCATCTTTACTACCACAAATTCCACCATCCTTAATAAACTGCATTCTTTTTTCTCCATTCTCAATAGTGTAATCACTTGCTATTACCAATGGTGCTTCACAATTCTCTTCTTGACCATTGAAACATGACTTTTGTCGATGATATGGATGCTCCATTTTAAGGTAGGCATGATGTCCACAATAAATGCACTTACACAAACTACTTGAGTGTCTCACAAAATCCTTAAACATGCAAGATGGACATCCATGGTATCCATGAACATTTAGACCAGTCAATGTGCCATATGAAGGAAGATCATGTATTGTAAACAATAAAGAAGCTCTTAAAGTGAATTGGATAGAATTACCATCCCTTAAAATTTGAATTGCTTCAGTTCCTTTCCACAATTCTGCTAGCTCATCAAATAATGGATCTAAATACACATCAATTGTATCTGAACTAATACTTTTCTTTCCTGGTATAATTAATGACAACATCAAGAAGAATGGTTTTGTTGCTAACCATGAAGGAAAGTTATAATTTATTAAAAACACTGGCCAAGTTGACTATTTAGTACTCTGATCTAAGAATGGGTTCACACCATCTAGAGCTAAACCAAGCCTCATATTATGAGGATCTCGGGTGAAATCGGGCCATCTGTTGTCAAATTCCATCCACATCTTAGAGTCTGCCACAAATCGTTGTTTTCCACCAGTGCTATTATTTTGGGCATGCCATTGCATTAGCTTAGCTATGTCTTGACATCTATACATTCAAAGAAACCGTGGGATTAGTGGAAAGTGTCGAAGAACCTTTATAGGAGTTGAATTTGATTTCAACCCTAGTTTATACCTCCCTTATTTACATTTAGGACATTCTATCTCACTTGCAATATTTTTGCAAAATAATACGCAACCATTCACACATGTGTGGATGTTTTCATACCCTAATCCTAGCTTACTTATTTGTGTTTTACATTCTCTCTGTTTTTTTTTGGAAATGTGGATTTAGGTGGTAACAACTCATGTAAAAATGCCAATAAATCGTCAACACTCTCATTTGTCCAAGCAATCACTGTTTGCAAGTTAAGGAGTTCAAGAATTGTTGTTAAATGACTAAAATTGCAAGTACCATACATAGGTTTTGAAGCATCCTCCATCAACCTCTGCCAATCATCCTTGAAGCCCTCATTAAAAAATATATCAACTTCAATACCTTCATATAAGGTTCCGAAGTCTCCATATTTGTTTGTTGCCTCTTCATTTATGTTTGGCACCTCTACGTCTCTCATACGATGCAATTGTAAACTATCTGGATAATAATTTTGAGGGAAAAGGCTAGTCCCGATATGACCAAATATTAGCATATGTTCATAAATCACTTGTATTTTTCTCATCTTCCCACCACAACCATCATTACATGGACATGCATACTTAAGCAATATCTTTGCATTGGTTATTCTCTCGTCGTATGCATGGTATTCAACAGTTGTCAAAATTGGTTGTTGACTCATCTTCAATTTTCTACATTCAATTATGAAACCGATATGTTGACTCTAACTTTCCACTATTTTCATCTATCTTGTCTTCAATTGATCTACATCAAAACCAATTCGTAGAGAAAAAAAACAAAGGATCAACATTAATCATAAATCATTTTCAAATTCCGATGCAATAATATAACAATCAGATCCAGATTTAGAGGGAGTGAAGTGCACGTGGATAAGGGTGACAATTTGAAAGGCT
The DNA here is from genome assembly GCA_001517045.1 of Pseudotsuga menziesii. Taxonomy (NCBI): domain Eukaryota; kingdom Viridiplantae; phylum Streptophyta; class Pinopsida; order Pinales; family Pinaceae; genus Pseudotsuga; species Pseudotsuga menziesii. The sequence goes on along the minus strand of LPNX010351746.1, from coordinate 68,916 downwards.
ATGTTTAGTAGATGAGGCTGGTGGATTATGAAATCCTTAACTATGCAATTTTCCTTTATTTCTCCTTAAATTGTTGCACAAAACCCCAAGGATTTTGTTATCACTCTAGGAAACTCCTCTAGGTTGTATCTCGAGGATTCCTTATAACTTAAAATGTTTTTTTTTAGGGTTTTATGATATGGATAAATCCGGATAACCTATATAACCTCTCACTCTCAAGACATGCATGAAGCTCACTCGTTTACAAGGATTTTAGTTACAACTTGTTCAGTAGTTTGACAAAAAGGTGCAGAAATGGAGAACTCACCAGGATAGCAGACTTACACACATAACACATTCATATAAATGGCTAAATCCTGTTGAGGATGGTATTTATAAATCAAATATCACTAAATAACCAATAGGATGACATCTATCAACTTTTTAATAAATCTGAAAATGACCTGAATGCACATTCAGGCAATAAACACAGTAAACAAAGAGATGGTTGAACAAATCACAATAAAAGAGCTTATATTTAGAAAAAACCAGATGAGACACTTGATAATGGAATAGGATTACAAATCCACGGATTCGAACCTTTATTAATAAATTAATCATGGGATTTATAGCCTTCTACAAAAATTACAGATCCTGAAAATCCCATTTGTTTACACCAAAAAAAATTGAAAGTAATAGTTTTTCCAGATTAGGGCTTCAAACCCTTGCCAACTATTTGTTTATCTACTATGAAAATCTAGTTCAATGAACGAATTTTAAAAAACTGAAATCATCGCTGGTAACCACCATTTCTGGTTCACTGTGAAATTGCCGCCAACAACCAGTGTTTCGACAGTTAACTGAAGCGATTTTTCTGTTTAATCCGTTGGATTTTCCTCTATCTTGTCACCGTAGTTGCTGATCAGAATTTTTGTCTTCTGTGCCATTGGCGCTCCAAATCTCAGTGCTAGCACTCTCCATCACCATCTCATCGGCATTCGGGAGTTGAAATACTTATGCATCGAAACCTTTTATCTGAACTCTACCGTAGCTTTGGAGGTAAAACGAACTAATTGTATTGCTGCCGGAAGTTGATTGACGAAGGAATCGGGGGCATTAGTATTCTATGCCGCCGATGGAAAGTATTGTTATTCATCGATGTGCGTAATTGTTACTCATAATGATTTTCGTGATTGATCAGAAGCCTTGTCCGTCGCCTCACCGACACTGCGGAGCTGCTTGGCTTTATCTCGTCGATCTGTAGCTCTTAGAACCTCCAATCATCGATGAGTCGTTATTGTCTTTAGAACCCATAGTTTGTCTTTCTTCCGTCATTGTGGCTCCTCAGAGGACTAACTCGCTGACCCGTATTCTGTACATCTTTCGATCACCGATGATCTTCTATTGTCACGCTATCAGAATCTTTTTCATTTATTGGAATCCTTAGTCTATTTTTCTTTCGTCGTTGCGGCTCCTAGTGAATTATCTCACCGATCGTTAGTCCTTTCAAGTTCTGACACCGACACTGTAGAAACTTTTAGCTTTAACTCGCCGCTACTTATTCCTTCTGTTTCCCACTGTTGCAGCTCCTTAGGGAACAATCTCGCCGACGGTTAGTGATTCCAAGTTCCAACGCTGAAATTTTTGTCTACTCACAGAACCCGTAGTTTATCTTTCTTCCACAGTTGCGGCTCCTTAGAGGACTAATTCACTGATGGTTAGTCTTTAGAACCTCCGATCACCGATGAGTCTGTATTGTTTCAAAACCCATAGCAACTCTTTCTTTCGTCGTTGTGGCTCCGCAATGAACTATTTTGCTGACAGTTAGTATTTTCAAGTTTCAACTTCTGATACTTGACTTCGGCGGCATTTAGTTCTTCATATCACTGACATTTCAGCACCTTTTAGCTTTTCCTCGCCGCTACTTAGTCCTTAGTTCTTTCGATCTAATTTCATCTTTATCGTAGGTCAGTAGAAATCTGAAGCGAAATGTTTAGTCACTATCTTCTCCGTAGTTGCAGCGTTGCAGTGAACTAAAACTCCGCAACGTTGGCATTTGGAACTCAAAACTTCCCACCATTGAAACTTTTAATTTCTCTATTCTCCGCAGTTGCAAAACTTTTAGCCACTATCTTTTCCTCTCACTGTTTAAAATATTTCTATGGTAGTGAAAAGTTTAGCAATACGCCTAACTGCCAAAGGGGTCTTCCACCTGTTATTTATCTTCCATCTTTCGGTGGCTAATGAGATGTTCTGATCCTCGTCCAAGCCACCAAAGCTACAACTTTGTGAAATTTGAGTAAAAAATAGAGGCTTTCAAAACTTTGAGTGACATTCATATTCTTCATTGCGTGAATTAAATTCTTCATATGAAAATAAATTATCTTGGGAGATAACATCTGGCTCCTACTTGGGGATGGGAACCTCCCAGTGAGTTCCCAAGAACCCCAGACCAAAATGTCTTTCCCTAAAAGCAACTAAGTAACTTAACACTATTCTTTTTTGTCCCATTGGTCATGGAGTCTTGGCATGGAGTCTTATTCTAAAAGCAAAACAACCTACTATCTACTAATTTACAATCATAAGGCCTCAGAGCCTCAAATAAAATAGAGTTTTAGGAACCACCCATTGATTGGGCCATCGAATGCCTCTTCACCTTCTAGATTCTGCAATTTGAAGGTGTTATTCTTATATACCTGATCTATAACAAAAGGGCCAATCCATAAAGAGTCAAATTTTCCATGTTTCTCCTTGTCATGTATGACATCATCCTACTTGAGGACCCAATCTCTGGCCTGGAAGTTGTCTGCCTTTGCTCTTTTGTCAAAAATGCCCTTTATCCTCTGCTGATGAGCCTCTGATTTTCCTACAACTTGCTCCCTGATCTACTGTAACTCCACCAAATCCATCATCCTTCTCATCATATGATTTGGTTCATCTTCCTCTTCTTGAAAGAACTTTGCCACTAGAAGGATGAGCTGGATAGGAAATATGTCCTAAATGCCATAAACTAACTTGAATGGAGAAGTCCCTATGGATATTTTGTCTGTTACGATATCATCCCATAAAGCAAACTTAAGTTTTGAATCCCATCTTTTTTTATTTGTCTCTAGCAGTTTCCTAATGATTCTGACTAAGCTTTTGTTGGATGACTCAGCCAGGCCATTGCCTTGGGGGTAATAGGATGTGGAATGCACCAGTTGGATACCCATTGATTCACACATTTTAACTAATGCCCCAGCCTTAAAATCTGGTGCATTATTAGTCACTAACCTTACTGGGCAACCAAACCTGCTGAAGATGTTATCATATAAAAATCTCATGATGACTTGGTGAGTGGAATTTCTGGTGGGTACTGCTTCTATCCATTTGGTAAAGTAGTCAGTGGCTACTAAGATCCATTTATGCTATCCAATGGAAGATGGATTTATTTCACCTATGAAATCTAGACCCCATTGCTGGAAAGGCCCATTCACTGTAACAGGCCTAAGGGGAAAGGACTTGAGCTGCTGCTTCCCTATAAATATTTGACATTGGTCACATGCCCTTACAAAAGTGCATACATCCGCAAAGAGGGCTGGCCAATAGCATCCTGCTTTTAAGATCTTGTGGGTTGTGTTTTTCTAGTAGTGGTGGCCTCCACATGTACTGGAATGAAAGTGATGCATGACCTGCTCTGCTTCCTCTTTATCTAGACACCTTAACAAAATCCCAGACTGATCCCTCCAGTACAGCAGTTTGTCAATTATGCAAAACTTAACAGATTTCAACTTAAGGGCTCGTGCTTGGTTGGGAGTGATATCATGAGAAAATTCTAATTTAAGCAAAAATTGAATGATACCTGAGTACCACTCACATGAAGATATGTTCTCAGCTACTGGTGGACTGTTATCTTGATCTTGATTTACTTCTGTTTTAGCTGCTACCATAGTATACACCTTTGCTGATCTGACACATGTGAAATTTATTCCCATCAGTTCACAATTTTCTTTGGCCATGAGTTTGGCCAGACCTAATCCCTTTACCATCTTGGTGGGTTTCACCTCTACATCAAACTCAATGAGTTTGGCAATCCACTTAGCTCTCTTCCCATCACTGTCAGGTTGAGTCAAAACATCCTTCACATCAACTGAAGGGACATACGCAATGACCTTTGCATGGAGAATGTAGATTCTAAATTTCTTCAAAGATTTTATGAGGGAATAAGCCTGCTTCTCAATTGGGTCATACTTCAGCTCAGCATCTCTCAGGGTTCTGCTGCAGAAAGCAATTGGATGATCAAGACCTTCATCATTCTTTGTAATAGTACAGCTACCACTATGTCATAAGATGCAAAAGAGAAAATGTAAAAACCCTTGGTGTAGTCGGGACTAATCAGGGTTGGGGCCTCCATGATGGATTTCTTAATGTATTCAAAATAATTTCTTGCCTAGTCGGTCCACTTTATTTCTGCATCCTTTTTAGCATGACTGTTATATGCTTTACCAGCTCGGAGAAATTTGGAATGAATCTCCTGACAAATTTTATCTTTCCTAAAAAGGACTGAATGTCTCTTTTTGACCTTGGTATTGACAGCTGCTGAATTGCCTCCACTCTTACCGGATCGACCCTTACACCTTCAGCTGAGACTATGTGGCCTAGGAGCTTTCCTTCCTTGAGTGCAAACTGGGACTTCTTGGGGTTCAGTGATATTCCATACCTTCTACACTTCAGAAATACCTTTCTCAAATGCTGCAAGTGGTCAAGATGGCTGTGAGAGTAAACTATTAAGTCATCCAAATATATCAGCACATATTTATCTTTTAGCCCTACAAAATCTAGGTCCATAGCTCTCTGAAAAGTATCCCCAGCATTCATTATCCCAAATGGAATTTTAGCATACATGAAGGTGCCCCAGGGGGTGGTAAAGGCAATCTTCTCTTGGTCATCTGGGTGCACAGCAACTTGGTTGTATCTCGAGAAGCCATCAAGGAAGGACATGACCCTGGCCCCCGAGACTTTCTACAGCAGATGTTCCATATTGGGCAATGGATAGTTGTCTTTTTTGGAACACCTGTTCAAGTTTCTAAAATCCACACACAACCTGATTTCTCCATTTTTCTTTCTCACCACTACTAGATTTGCGATCCACTTGGAATACCTGAGGGGGATTATGATCTTGGCTTTGAGGAGCTTGTGGATCTCTTTCTTAATCACTGGTAATAGAAGAGGGCTGATGGGTCTCAGCTTCTGTTTGAAAGGAATGGTGTCCTTCTCCAAAGGAATCCTGTGTTGGATGATGTTGGTGTCATACGTTTTTAAGTCACTATAATCCCATGCAAAGACATCAGCAAACTCTTTTATCAAGCTGCAATATTCAGAATTTTGTTCAATAGTCATCCCAGTGGATAGATTTATCAGTTTTGGATGGCTTTGGCTGCCTATGTTGTACTCTTGGACAGTAGGATCTAGCTCCCTTTTGGTAGGCTTGAACGGGATGTCATTGTGATCAAACAATTCTTCCAGTGGTACTAGACCTTGGGGTATGTAGTTGTTGGGAAATTGGACAATATTGTGCTCAGTAACTTTATCTTTTAACTTGAGCTGCTTGGATTCCTCTAGGTTAAGGTTTTCCTGCTCTATGTGTATGTCAGAGAATTCACCCACTAACTGAAGGAATTTACTAAGCTCCCCATCATTTTCAAACACCCTCCAAAATTTTACATTGTCTGGCAGAGAGGGTCTGTACTTGACCTGAACATCATAGCTGAGCCTACGGGGTAAAGGAGGAACAAACAGACTTGCAGAGATGGCCGGGGAATCATCCAGGCGATTCAAATCCCTAGGAATATATGACAATTCAAAAAACATAAATGAGTCTCTGAGTTTCCATCCCTCGTCTCTGTAGGCCTTCAGTCTGATATTTTTCGTCCGAAAAGTGTTGTTGACCTGCTGTATGATGAGGTCCATGTCCCCAAAAATCTTCATGCACATGATTCCCATCTCCTTGGCCTCTTTAACTCCTAGTAGCAAGGCTTCATATTCTGCTACATTGTTAGTGGTCTTGAAATCGAGATTGTAAGACAAGTGAATGTTTTCCTTAGATGGGGATATCAACACGACACCCGTGCCTGCTGAGCTTTGAGCGCTAGCCCCATCAAAATACATGGTCCAGATCGTTGTTGTGGCTTCTTCGGGTTGCGGACGCATGGGCTCAGTGAGCTGAACTGTTGTCTGTTGATTATCATCTATTTGCAAAATGCAGGATCCGAAATCGGTGTCCACGGCATAGAACGGGTGATTCACTGAGCGGATCTCCTTGCTTATGATGTATGCTAGCTGATTTTCCCTGTACAGTCTCTTATTCTCCCCTCCAAACATGGGAATGGTGGCATATGTGAGATCCATCTGAAGGGTGCCGCCCAATCTTTTTCTCCATGACCGGGACAGCAAAAGGCTGAATTTTGGAGGAATATCAGCCACTACGATGTCCATCATTACGCTTTTCGAAGGCATCTGAGTTAAGTTTATAGCAAGGTCTTTGATGAGGCCCAAGCACTTGACCTTCCTGGAGTCAAAAGAGAATAAATCATGGTAGGGCTTGGTAATGTTGAGGCCAATTTCATCCATCACAGCCTTTGGCATTAAGTTATGAGAGGCTCCTGAATCCAGCAGACAGTTATGGAGGATTTTATCATGGATGTTCAAGGATATATAGAATGGTGGGAAAGAGTCCTTTAGGTCTTCGATCACAGGGCCCAGGGTTACAACAGGATTCTCATCTTGCAGGTTCACAAATTCAGTGTCATGGTGCACCTTGGGCTTAAGGGAATTCAGAATGGAGGTTTTAAATGCATCATTCTTCATCAACTCAATTAAAGGGAAAGGGATTTTCAACTTTTGAATTTCAGACTCAAGGTTAAAATAATAATGCAGCCTATCTAGAAACCTTACCTCATGAGTTGTAGGTTTGAGTTGGACTTGATCAGGTGTGGCTGAAGGTGCTGGTTTATGCAATGCTTTGGATGGGACAACCACTTTCTTTGTTAAAACAACAACCTTTCTAGCTGGTGCAGCAAGTAGCTTGATAGGTATAGCATTCTTTTTGAGGGGATCAACCAACCTAGACCTCAGTTGGTAACCTCCCTGAGCATCAGCCTAATAGACAGCTTCTTCAGTGATCTACTCATCAATCAGGGCTTCTTCATATTCTACTTGTGTCAGAAAAGAGTAGTCCACCTCATCCTCCATGCAGTGGATATTGTCTTCAGCTTCTACTTCTTCTTCAATAAACTCTGGCTCTTCTTCTAATACAGCATTTTGAAATGGAGCTCTTATCCTTTGATCTTCCCCTTGATTTCTCTCCCTTCTGAGAATCTGAACTGGGGGGTTTCCTCTTCTATAAGGAACAAAATTTGGGTTTCGAGGAGCGAAGTCACTTGGCCCCTTACCCCTTACCGGCAGATGTCCTTGGTCTTTCAATTTACACATTTCAGTAGTCAGGTTATCTAAAGGTTTGGTCATTTTTTCAATCTTGTTCTCTGATGCAGATGCCCCACTATAGTCTACTGCCTGCTTTCTCATGTCTACTTTCCCTTTGACCTTCTGAGATGCCAGAATGTTTGACTCTACCTCTAGGGTAGGATCTTGCATGAGTGATAAGGAGGCAGACCTCCTTTCTCTAAGAAGTAGGTAGAAGTCAGAGTTAAAGGAATTCGCATAAGTTATCATAGCTGAGGTACCGGTGGGCTTAATCTCAGTGGAGATCTTGCTATACATGTTGTTGATTCTCTTGGTAAAGTTGGAGACAGACTCACCATTTTCTCTTTTCAGGTTGTTGAATTCTTTGATATAGTAGAGGTGGTCTCTCCTCTCTCCCCAATGCTTTAGGAAAACGTCATCTAGGGCCTCTATGCCTGCCACTAACCCAGCATGCAGTTCTTTAAACCACTTCCTAGCCTGGCCATCTAGGCTTTGCACAAAGACTTTGATCCATACATCTTCGTGTTCTATATTTATATTTTCAACATAGCTATAAAAATCCTCTATATGTTCTTCAACAGTGAAATCCCCTTCCCCGGTAAACTTAGGCATATACTTGAGGTAATCCCCGGTGGGCATGGCTGCGAGAGGATTTGGCAAAATTACGGGTGCATACCTAGCTACCAGGATCCTTTCCATCTTGGTCAATTGAGGGATAGCCATATTGGAAATGGGTATGGATAGGGATGTGGAAGGCAGCACTGATGAAAATATTTGCTGAGAAGGCGGTGGTATACTTATCCCAATGGAGTCACCAGGGATTGGATCTTCACAAGCAGCATTGCTTGAAGGTGCCCAAGCCCTAGATTTTTCTGATGTATCTAAAAATTTATGGGAATTAAGAGTTTCAACAGAAGAAATAACAACAGAAATATTTCTTGAAATACCTGATGTAGCGTTTTGTGCAGCAATGCTAGTCTATCTTAGTAAATCCCTAGCTTTCCTCAAGATTTCTTCTGGATCTGAAACGGGTGTTGTTGGTGGCCCCTTTGGGTTTTCTCTAGTACTTGGTATTCTTGAAGCCACCTTATATCAATGGAGTTGCTAGATAGATGATTACAACCGCAATAATGTCCAAGCCTTGTCTATCATCAAAGCATGGATCTATGTCATCTCCTAGGGAAGCTGAGCTTCAATCTCCTCTCCCCGGCAACGGCGCCACTTTGTTATCACTCCAGGAAACTCCTCTAGGTTGTATCTCGAGGATGCCTGGTAACTTAAAATGTTTTTTTTAGGGTTTTATGATATGGATCAAGCCGAATAACCTATATAACCTCTCACTCTCAAGACATGCATGAAGCTCACTCATTTACAATGCTTTTAGTTACAACTTGTTCAGTAGTTTGACAAAAAGGTGCAGGGATGGAGGACTCACCAGGCTGGCAGACTTACACACATAGCACATGCATATAAATGGCTAAATGCTGCCGAGGATGGTATTTATAAATCAAATATCACTAAATAACCAATAGGATGATAGCTATCGGGTTTTTAATTAATCTGAAAATGACCTAAATGCACATTCAGGCAATAAACACAGTAAAGAAAGAGATGGCTGAACAAATCACAACAAAAGAGCTTATATTTAGAATAAACCAGATGAGACACTTGATAATGGAACAGTCTTACAAATTCCTGGAGTTGAACCTTTAGTAATAAATTAATCATGGGCTTTATAGCCTTCTACAAAAATTATAGATCCTGAAAATCCGATCTGTTTACACCAAAAAATAATTGAAAGTAATAGTTTTTCTAGATTAGGGCTTGAAACCCTTGCCAACTATTTTTTTATCTACTATGAAGATCTAGTTCACTGAACAAATTTTAAATAACTGAAATGGTCACTAGTAACCACCACTATTGGTTCACTGTGAAATTGCCGCCAACAACCAGTGTTTTGATAGTTAATTGAAGTGATTTTTCTTGTTTAATATGCTGGATTTTCCTCTATCTTATCGTCGTAGTCGTTGATCAGAAGTTTTGTCTTCAGTGCCATCGGCGCTCCAAATCTTAGCGCTAGCGCTCTCCATCACCAGCTCATCGATGCTCGGGAGCTAAAATACTTATGCATCGAAACCTTTTATCTGAACTCTGTCATAGCTTCGGAGGTGAAACGAACTAATTGTATTGCTGCCGGAAGTTGATTGACGAAGGAATCAGGGCATTAGTATTCTATGCCGCCAAAGGACAGTATTGTTATTCGCCAATGCACACAACTGTTACTCGGAATGATTTTCGTGATTGATCAGAAGCCTTGCTCATCGCCTCACTGACACTACGGAGCTACTTGGCTTTATCTCATCGATCTGTAGCCCTTAGAACCTCCGATCATCGATGAGTCTGTATTGTCTTTGGAACCCGTAGTCTGTGTTTTTTCCGCCGTTGCGGCTCCTCAGAGGACTAACTCGTCGACCCATAGTATGTACGTCTTCTGATCACCGATGATCTTCTATTGTTGTGCTATCGAAAGCTTTTGAATTTATTGAAATCCTTAGCCTATTTTTCTTCCGCCGTTGCTGATCCCCAGTGGATTATCTCACCGATCGTTAGTCCTTTCAAGTTCCGACGCCGACACTATGGAAACTTTTAGCTTTAACTCACCACTACTTAGTCCTTCTATTTCCCGCCGTTGCAGCTCCTTAGGGAACAAGCTTGCCGACGGTTATTGATTCCAAGTTCCAACACCGAAATTTTCGTTTGCTCGTAGAACCCATAGCTTATCTTTCTTCCGTAGTTGTGGCTCCTCAGAGGACTAATTCACCGACGATTAGTCTTTAGAACCTTCGATCACCGATGAGTTTGTATTGTTTCGGAACCCACAGTAAGTCTTTCTTCCACCGTTGCGGCTTCGCAGTGAACTATTTTTCCAATAGTTAGTATTTTCAAGTTCTGACTTCTGATACTTGACTTCGATGGCATTTAGTTCTTCATATCGCCGACATTTCGGCACCTTTCAGCTTTTCCTCGCCGCTACTTATTCCTTAGTTCTTCCACTCTAATTTCATTGTTATCGGAGGTCAGTAGAATTCCAAAGCGAAACGTTTAGTCACTATCTTCTTCGCAGTTGCGGCGTTGTAATGAACTAAAACTCCGCAACCTCGGCGTTTGGAACTCAAAACTTCCCACCATCGGAACTTTTAATCCCTCTATTCTCTGCAATTATGGAACTTTTAGCCACTATCTTCTCTGCTCACTGTTTAAAATGTTCCGATGGCAGTGAAAAGTTTAGCAATATGCCTAACTACCGAAGGGGTCTTCCACCTGTTATTTATCTTCCATCTTTCGGTGGCTAATGAGATGTTCTTATCCTCGCCCAAGCCACCAAAGCTACAACTTTGTGAAATTTGCATAAAAAATAGAGGCTTTCAAAACTGTTAGTGACATTCATATTCCTCATTGCGTGAATTAAATTCTTCATACCAAAATAAATTATCTTGGGAGATAACAGATTCCAAACACATTCTACAAAGGAATATGAATCCCATACTCATTAGATGTGGCTTGAGCAACACATAGCAAAGAATTGAATAGAACATGGCTACAACAAATAAATTTGTTGAGGCAGCTAACAAAAAAACTGCTATTTCCCCACCTTGATGGTACATGGCAAGTAGAACATGGCAGTTTTGGTATTGGAGCCATGGTATGGGCATTGGAACACCAAGTGGTCCAAATGACCCATTCTGTGGTCATTTATGGGTAGAATGTTTATTTCTGGCTTGATAAGGTCATGGAACCCTTGGACATGAGATGAGTCCACTTGCACTTGTACTTGATAAAGAAAGCGCGGATGTGGTGACATGGCTCATGTTAGATCAATATGATAATGATCATTGAAGCATGGATCTTGGAACCATGTACTTGGCAGATTATTCTTAAAACCCTTGCACATATGTTAATGTAGTCAACTTAGTAAATTTATGAAAAAATGTGTATAAATAGAAGGAACTTCACCTCATTTCATAATGGAGAAAAATTGCTTAATATCATCTCTGAATTTGGGTGGATAAGAGGACAACCACTGGTCTAAAAGAATGTAAGTTCATAAAAAGCATGGCATCATCATGTAAAAAATAAACTGGTATATACATATGTATAAAATATATCAAAAACAGTTTTTACATTTTTTTTACATTCGATGGCTCATAGCCCTACTGTTGGTAATAACTCCCGATCAATATTCTTCCCTTACCAAAGCAAATATTTATACATTACAATGGCGGTTGAGAACCAGCCTTTTCACCTTCCTATCTATTCATATTCCTATTTATTATTTATTTACAATAATCCCGACGGATTATTCTAACAATCCCCCTCTTAATCTGAAGGGGTGTTCGTAAGTCCGAGCATGTTTCTGAATCTTTCAAACTTTTCTCGTCCAAGCGCTTTGGTGAAGATGTCTGCAATTTGATCATTTGTGGAACAATGTCGAAGATGGACTGTCTTGGCCTCTACATGATGTCGAATCAAATGATACTTTGTGTTGATGTGTTTGGTTCGATCATGGAATCTAGTATTCTTAGCCAGCTTGATTGCAGAAGCATTGTCGACCAACAATGGAGTGGAGCTCTCTTGTTTTTCTTGCAAATCTTCAAGTATCTTCCTGAGCCATACTATTTCTTTCGTTGCTTCAGCTGCAGCCACATATTCTGCTTCTGTTGTTGAATCTGCTGGAACTGACTGTTTGCATGATCTCCATGAAACAACTGCTGATCCAAGACTCATAGTGTATCCAGAATTT